>JACCIC010000062.1:2020000-2500000 GCA_018907035.1 Sycobia sp. Sy_11 | reverse complement strand
CCTTCCGGACCAGCTCACGTCCGCGAACGAGAGTCCGGAGCCGCCGGTCCGCGCCGCCGCTACACCTCGGCCAGTCCACCGTAATTGCCCCCCTCCCTCAGCCCCCGTGCCCAACCCGGGCATCGAACGTAACGGACCATTTCCGAGACGGGGCAAAAAATGGCCAGCGTTCAGGAAACTCGTTTCCTTCGACTCTGTGGCGCGCGGTTGACCCTTTCTCTCCCCCCTCCTTCTCCCTCGGCCCGCCAGCGAGCGAACACGGCGGAACGAAGGCATGCATAGGTATACGAGCGAACGCTCGCAAAGAAAGGAAGAGAATGAAGGGGTCGAAGGGTATACGCGTACGCACGCGCGCGCGCCTGGCCCATTAGCATAACCCTTGCAAAGGAGGTACGCAAGCAGCGGGGAACTGGTCAGGTAAGTTTTTCTCGCGCTTTTTAATTTACCGATGACCAGATGCCCCTCGTCGTTCTCGGTGTGTGCACGTGTGTGCGAGTATTTAGACGCGCGCTACTCGTTACCCGATGAATGGAAAGAAAGGAGTAGTGAGAGAGAGAGAGAGATAGAGAGAGAGAGAAGGCGAGCAGGGGTTCGGCCGCCTGACCTCAATGATGAGAGAGAAGCATGGGAATGAGAGGTCATCATTCTTCTCTCTCTAACCCCTTCCCTCGTAAACTCCTCTGCCGGATGACCCTGTAAAAATCGCAGGAACCGGTTTCTCTCTCTTTCCCTCTCGCCATTATTCGCCCCTTCCGGGTCGAGCACGTTAAGTTTCGGACGTTAGGCGCGGACGTTACGGACCTTTTCGTTTGTGTGTATACATACATACATACATATATATATATATATATATATATATATATATATATATGTATGCATATATATGTATATGTACATATTGGGGTGCAGCTCGTATATTTAGCCGACCAAAGGGTCACGCGCGAGGTCTCCGCACTCGGAGCCCCACGCAGGTACGAGAGCGCGATTCTCGCGCCAAATAGAGTAGCGAGGCCGTTACGCTTGGGGCTTCGACGAAACGAATTCGATTTTAATCTCTGAGTCTTGGATGCGGTGCGGACTGGGAAGCGCGAGGGGTACTGAACTTGAAGTGTTGAAGTCTTTTACTACTTGCCGCATATTGTAGAGTGCGTTCGGCGTGTAAACGTCGGTCATCCTCATCGATTTGTGCTTTTTGGAAAAATACATGTCCATCGGTTATACGACGGTGTAACGGAAAAAATCCACTCCCGGTCGACGCCAAGATGTTCGATCATATCGTAATTAAATTTAGTAGCGTTTTTTGTAATTAAGTTATGAATTATAGTTTACTTTGTATAATAAATTAATTGTTCGTCCGATTATGCGACATGAGCCCATCATAATGCTTTCGTGGCCTTAGTTTTCGATTATTTTAGACTTCAATTTTATTAACTGAAATTGAATAATGTGGTTGAGAGAATTTTTAAATTTTTTTTTTTGAAAATCTATTTAAATTGATAACTTTTAGTGAAGTAGTTAATAATTGCGCTTATAATTATAACAACAATATTAATTTTCAATTCAATTTCTACCATAAACACTTCAAATTTTTAACCAAATTCAAGTTTTAAGAATTAAATGTCATACAGACCTTACGAAAATACTTATTTTATGATCGGTATATTTTTGCTGTGAAACTTACATTTTCCTAGAAAAATCACATACGCAAAGATTTACCGCGATTTACATTGTGTCACCCATCAGCGTCGGTATATCGCTCACGTTATCTATGTTGACTTTGACTAATACGGATTGTAAAATGCTTATCTAGCAGTTAAAACATTTAACAAAAATGCCAATTCCGTAATAAATGTATATAAAACGTAGTAGATTTATTAAAATACATTAGACATTTTACGAAAATATATTTTATAAATTTTAGCTGTTGATAAAATATTTTTTACGTAAACTATGAACAACTGATTCGTGCTAGAATTTCCTTAACAAAAATTATAGTACCTAACATTAAGTATTTTTCAAAATAATTATAACGATTAATAACATTTATTATCTTAACTAATAAAAATTTATAGTAACGATAGCATATCCATATCTTTTAATTTACATTCCAAGTTTTACATTCCTTGAAATTTTCTACAAGTGCAAATTTTTACATTGATAATTATAATTAGAGCATCCATATTATATTAGAATGTTATAGGTGAAGATGAATCTCAAACAGAACTTTAGGTTCTATGTGTACAAATATTTTTGCTTATTGACAGGTTTTAAATATGCGGTTCGCATTTATTCAATACGATCGGATTTCGCAATAAACACTCCAAAATTTGTAGAACAGCTTTCGTATACTTCATCGTAAAGCTTAAATTAAAAAACTATACAAGTAATCTTAAAACTAAATTAAATAATTATATAAATAAGTAAAGGTCATAATTGTATATTTTAATATTGTCAAGACATTCGCCAAAATTATAATCAACTAGCTCGATTCTTTAGTTACGTCTACTAGTATAATAACATTTTACTTTGAATAAGTAGGACCAACATCTTACATTAAAAATAAAAAAAAATATAAAAAAACTATTATTTAAAAGACAATAATAATTTGAGTAATTACTAATCATTTCCACGGAATGAATTTGTTGTAAGGAAAACTATAACGGATGATAAGGTACATGGTATATTCAGAGACAAACGATAACAATAAGAATGGAAAAAACAATATTAAGGTAAAAGTGCGAGTCGCGAGGTAGCGGGGTGGTAGCCTACTTAAAAGTAAGAGAAGCAATTCTCATTCGTAGTCGTCGGCGCATTACAAAAGCGTTTAAATGAAAATTGTGCACTTCTCAGTCGCCCGCGAGTTAGGAGGGCTACGAGGTCCGCCGCGAGGAGGAGAAAAGTCAAGGAGAGGAGGTAGAGGGAGGGGGGAGGTATGAAGGGAGAGAGTGAGAGAGAAAGAGTGAGAGAGAGAGAGAGCGAGAAAGAAGCGACAGAAAAAAGAGAGGAGAAAGAGAAAGATCAGTGCGGCAGTCAGCCTTTCGGAGCTCGAGAAAACTACCCCGAAGAAAATGCGAGCTCGCGGGACGGACGACGTTACTGGCGGAAGAGGGAAAAGGGGCGGGGAATGGAGAGAAGAATAGAGAAAGAAAAAGAGAGAAAATGAAAGAGAGAAAGAGAACAGTGACAGTCCTACCCGGATAACTTATCGTCCGCATTTTAAGCGTAAAACCGAATTATTTACTTCTTTGGAATGTTTATGTAAATTTGTACGTGAGCCTTAGCTATTCAGCATATTGTGCACTTAACTATATTTTTCCAATTTTTTCTAAAAAAACGAAATCGGTACTGGTGGGAATAATAATTAATTACGTATAAATATATATGAATTAATTTGGCATGGCCAGTAAAATTTGCAAAGAATTTATTTAAAAGTCGTAAATATGTGGAAATAAAGGAAATCGAGAGCAAAGTCGAAATTAATCTTTGTTGCTTATTTAAAATGCATTCCGCTGTAGCGTACTATGGAAAACTAATTTTTAAATATCTTACCGAGATTGCAAGCACTCAGACATGAAAGAATTTTTTATGATTAAAAATAAAATCAGATTTTATCAAAATTAGTGTTTGTGGTTAAGAACTCAATATCGCAGAGTCATCTTTACTCAATTATATTGAAATTTATTTTCTTTTATTTTAGCAAAATATGATTCATTTTAGAAAAATATGAAATGAAAAAATAAAACTCTATATATAAATCTCCAATGAAGTAACTATTTTTAATAAATATTGTTGGCCTATTCAAATCATCGAGCCCATAAATAATTAATCATCTATAAATATTATTACAATATTAATCTCTTACAAGTACAGTCATAATTATCAATGTAACATTGGGAGGCTCGACCGCAGAGGAAAAGTTCAGAAAAACTCTTCTTAGTAATAAACTAAGGACAAATAAAATAAAAAGTCTATGCGCGAAAGAAAATAATAAAAAACTATTAAGTCAAGAAGAGAAAAATGTATGTAGTAGTGTTATAGAGCGACGTAGGCAGCGAGATGGTTGGCGCTCGGCTGGGCGGTGGATGGTGGGGACAGAGCAAGTAAGATAGGGCGGCATTAATTACGCTCCTTTATTATAAAAACTGAACTCTCCCTCCGGTCTCTCGGTTTTAAGGGAGGGGGCTGAGAAAAGCCGTGGGGCAGGCCCCGGGTAGATAAGGAAGGAAAAAGATCTCTCATCCCAGACTACGTTCGAAGCCGTTTCCGTCTCTCCCCCCTCTCTCTCTCTCTCTCTCTCTCTGTCTCTCTCTCTCTCTCTCTCTCTATCTCTCCCTCTCCAACCTCGCCCCTCTGTTCAATTTAAAATACTTAATCTGTCTTAGTCGTTCGCCGCTCTATTTCTTTCTCCCTTCAAAGCGAGGGAGGAAGCGAGAACCGAGGGGTTGTCAAATGCAACTGCGGCAAAACTCGCAAATTTTAGCGCGTCCATTAAGGCACATCAAGGTCAAAGCTGATGGCGAGCCATATCACAAGCAATTTCAAGACGCCAAATGATCATATATACGATGATATACGCATTTTTGCTTTTTTTACACATTTATATAACATTTATATAAATTTTCATTAATTTGGTACGGTTGTATGAAGGAATTGTTCAGAAGTTTGAACATTATATTCTGGCTATCAATATAAAATCATATTATATCATATCATATCATATTTATTTTAAATTAAATACAAATACCGCAAATATTTAGTGAAAGTAAATTGAAGGAAAATGTCCAAATAGTTTCTTTTTGAAACGGGCACGTAGATAGCACCTTTTTATGTAGAACTAACGGTAGATGCAATTATCTATCGGTATATAGATTTATATATAGAAAATTTTTTGCATGGATATTATTTAACTGTTTCATAAATCGGTTAAATTATTATCTCGGACGAAAGCAAGAACCAAGACGGGATGCTAGTATATGGATATAGGTATTTACACTAAAATAAACTCTATAAACTCTATAAACGCTATAAACTCTAATCATAATAAATGGGTCTGCTGTACAGATGTCTTACCGACGGCGACGAAGTTGTATCAACCAAATTTTTTTCTAAAATACGTATATAGAACAGCAAGGGCAGGACCTGCCTCAGCCGCAGATTTTCGAAAAATTGTTAATAGTTTTTGAGCTCCTACAGAGCACGCATAGTTTTTCAATTGAAAAAAATATAGTACTTTTCCTTTTGTATTTGGTCATTTATCATCAATTATAGCTGTAATTGTTCTCCTGGATTCCGAATATCCGTGAAAACATACCGCCCACGGTACCAATTTCAGTAAAAGCGGTTGGATTTGAATACCTATTTCTTCCACTTATTTCTTGAAAAAAGTACATATGTAGAGTTATGCCTTTTTTTAATTTTAATATTATGTGACAAATTTTGATTATAATATTTTATCGGATAAATACGATTTGTTTAAATTATTAATGTAATGATGATTTATTGAATTAGTAAATGAATAATATCGTTACAGCGGGAAAAATAATTTCAGAAAAAAGAAAAATAGAAGCTCGTAATAATTCCAGAATTTTTCTCTTCCCTTCGAAGATTCCTTCCTATAAATGTGCGACATAACGCGCACCCCTATATACATTAACACGTTCTCTCTCCGACAGCGAATACATTCCTTAGAAAAATTTACGCGAGCAAATAAAGCTTGAACGGTATTCTCATCGAAATCCGCTGCTAAAGGTGAGCAAATGCTGAACTAAAAGAAGAAACGTCCAGCCATAGTGTGAAATTGCGTTTGCGTCGCTTAATGTACGGCTCCGGCAGTTTACTTCGTGCCCTCATGCCTCTAATAAAGTACGCGTATACCCAGGCAAGAGCGACGTTTATTTACCCTGCAGTTTGTACCTTCTAACTCTGGAAAAGTAAAAGAACGGCCAAGAGCAGCAAGGGTTGGATCGTTTCAATGACTACATAATAAGGCAGGATGAATTGGTAGTGGTGGTGGTGGTGGTGTGTGTGTGTGTGTGTGTGTGTGTGTGTGTGTGTGTGGGTTTTGGGTTGCCTAAGGGATTTTTTAGACACCGGTCTTGATACGCCGATGAGTGCTCTGATTGATTGGCGTGTAGATGTACTTGCAAGGTGAGATTTATTAATTTGTTTAGTGGATCTGATTGAATGATAGGGCCTCTACTGCATAATGGACATAGCAAAGAAACTAGGGGACAATGAAATTTACCCTCCATAACGAATTTCAAATACGAATTTACGCAATATTTCAAATGAATAAATGAATTACAAAACAGCAAAGTCACATTATAAAAAAGTAATAACTTTTAAACATTATTTAGACAATTTTATCCAATTAAACGAATTAGTTATAAACCAAAAACTTAATATATGCATTTCTAGCAAGTGTTTAATTAAAATAACGTACTGTACACTTTCAATGTACCTATTTCATCGTATTTATTTTCAATTGGATATGCTCTTACACATATGGCAATTAGTTGAACAAACTTTTACTTTCACGATCTTGTACTCGGTCAAGAGCAAAAGCTTCCTTATGGTGTCTTACAGAGCTTCTCCACTTTCGACCAACTAATTCCACTTTGCTCCGCTTCTATTAAAAAACATATTATTCTCTATCTTTATTTATTTAAATCATTTTTTGTGTACATTATTAGTTTAAACTTTATTCTGTGGTTTTTCATATTTTATCTTAATTATATTTATACATTATAATGTATATAAAAAATTATTTATTCATCTATTTATTTCGCAAAAACAACAGATAAAAAGTTATAGATCACTTCATTCCGTTCCTTCGATTCGTTACCGAATTCTTGCTCCGACTTTTGCGAGTATCTGAAATCAAGATCTTTCCGCTTTTTCTTCCGATTCCTAACGAACTGTTCCTCAGACTTGCCATCTTTCTCCGTTTTCGATGCTCCTTATCCCACATTTTCTTCTTCTTCATCGAACCTTCGGTACGGCGAATAGCTTTCATAATTCTCGATTAGAAAGTTTTCAAGCTCGAGGGAGCCAGGACGAACTCTCGCCCATGAAGAAGACGAAAGAAGAAGAAGACGAAGAAGAAGCAGAAGATGGAATTCTTTGAACAGATCCAGGGGGTGAAGAGGAAAGGGTAAGTGAGCAAGAAAGAACGACGGCAGAGCGGAGGGTAGCTCCGAAGATTTTCAAAGAAGCGATGAAAAACGAAATCGACGTTACGTTCCCTCATCCCCACGGAGGAAAATTCATTATTCACCCTGAGAGAGCGGGGGCCGAAGGAGAGAAGACGATGTAGCTGTATCGTTTATCTGACGACTTTCTCTCTCTTCACCCCCCTTTTTCTCCTTCCACTATCTCTCCCCTTCTTTCTATCGTTTCTCTCCTTTCTTTTCTCCATTTTGCTTTTAACTTTTCTCTCCCCCCCGCCCACTTCTCACTGGCCCTCGGTTCCCCTCCTTTTTTTGCTAGTAACTTCCACTATTTCGCGATCTCTATGTATATGTGATATATATATATATATATATATATATATATATATATATATATATATATAAAGATATATGTATATATTTTTATCTACGGTTCTGCAGAATGGCGCAGGATCATTAACGGGAAAATATCACGACCGCCGTCGCCCGATTTTCTGCATTTCCGTCCTTTCTTTTTCCCTTCTTCTTCGTTGCCTCACTCCTCTTCCCAAGCGCTATAACGAGCCACTTAAGAATGGAGGGAGAAAGAGAAAATATTTTTTAACGAAGATTTTATGTCCGTATGTACACGTGTATCAACGGCTCGGCTAGCTTCATAATATATACGAGGGTCAGCTGGAAGGGATCACTTCTGCCTTTCGCTGTCTCTCTCTCCCTCCCTTTTTTGACATATGGTTGGAGGAAGGACGAGATTTCAATAGCCCTTTTTCGGACTCGCTTGTTTCTTCTCTCTCCGTTCTCTGCACCAGTGGGCCAAGTAATAACGAACTGTGTGTCGACACCGATCCGCACATGGGAATGGGCAGTTTGTTTTTTAATATTGAACGTTCATTATTTTGGGGTTGTTGGATTAGTTCACCCTTTGTTCTTATTGCATTTAATAGTCTTGCGCAATGCTGCACCTACACTCGCATCAATCTATAAGAAATAGCATTCAAATTTATTCGGATGTGTATAACTTTCGCGGATTTACTGTTAAATTATACATTTTTTAAATGCATTTTAAAGTAATTTCAATCTTTGCAGATATAATTATTATGATGATCTCTCAATAGGAATTTAACGTACAATTAAAACAAATGTCTTATTAAATTATATAAATGATGCCTTATTTTGATTAAAGTAAATTATTTCATTGAAATGGAATACTATTTACGCCGAACAGAAAAGTATTAATTGAAACCTTTTGAAACTGATTTCTAAGAGTGCAATGAGGCTTATTTAAGAAAGTAATTTGTTTTTTGAATTCAGTCCGTACGTTTCTGAAATCTGTTTCTGAATAATCAACTGCAATATAATGAAAATAAAAATTATTGATAGGAATAAAATCCTAACATGATCAAACGTTTTTTTAATTATTTCTTTTACAATTCTATTTATCAGAAAATAGGTAGCAATGAAGATTCAGACCTGAAAAGGATTATCGCGAAAATGTTCTACTGCGAGTTTCAAAGCGAACGCTACATTTTAAGCAAATCGGACCCTGTATTTCAATCTCTTAGCCGCATTCGTGCACCTTGTTTTCTCGATTATCCGATAAGCTTTGGCAATCGCCAGCATATACCCAATTGGATCTGCCAGAAAGAAAGATCGGTCAGTCCATTAGAGGTCGTCGTCTCGTCTCTTCTTCCCGCAACGCTCACCTGAAATAAAAGAGAAATGGGCGAAATTAGCGAGTCCTGATTGAGAAATTCCCAAGAAAAGTAAAGAAAGATCACGGTTGTAAAGAAAGACACCTCTGTCCGACGTCTCATGGACTTTCAGAAATGGGAGAGGGGGAGGTGTACAGAATCTCGGGACGCTAGCGGGTGATGATACTATAGTGGTAGTACTTCGCTTCATTAATTTCTTGCAAAGACAGTGTCAGAGCCACGGGGTCGGCCACCACCGCCACCGCCTTCGTCCGACTGCTCGGTGCTCTGGTATTGAAATTCAAAAATAAGAGTGAAAGAGATAGCGATTGAGAGAGAGAGAGAGGGAGAGTGAGAGAGAGAGAGAGAGAGCGCGCGTGCGAAAGAGTAGTGGAGTCTTCGAGAGATCCTGGAAAAGCAAAAGAAAGAGAGAAAGAGAGAGGGAGGAGGCCGAGATGCTGCTGCCACCGCTTTTCCAATGTTTTTCTCTCCGTTTCTCCCACTCCCGACTTATCTGCCACTGTTTCTCTCTCTCTCTCTCTCTCTCTCTCTCTCTCTCTCTCTCTCTCTCTCTTTCTCTTACTCTTTCTCCCTCTGTCTGTCTGTCTGTCTGTCTCTCTCTTTCTCTCGCTCTGTTCACCACCGCGAAGGAAGAAAGCTACACTCCACACCCTTTCTACGGACCAGGGAAGGCTCAGTCAATAAAGTGTTCTAAAAAGCGCGCGCGAATAAGAGCCGCCTGACTCACCCCTCTCCTTCCGGTCTTCTTCTTCCGCTTCTTCTGCTTCTTCTTCTTCTTCTCTCCTTCTGAGCTCCCACCGAGCGACCGATGCCGCCCGCTGCCCACCCTACTGATATATATATATATATGGAAGGAAAGAGAGGTTCTTTCTCTGTAGCCGTCCCCCGTTCGCCCCCTCTCTACCCAACCCCATCCCCTTCGCCTCGCCAGTCCGAGGGAATAAGACCGGGAGAAAGAGATGATGGGGGTAGGAGAGCGAGTGGGCGGTTGGTGGGCCGAGGGAAAAATAGGGGTGGCAAAAAACGTCAATAATATCGGCAAGATGGAAGCGCACTCTCTCTCTCTCTCTCTCTCTCTCTCTCTCTCTCTCTCTCTCTCTCTCTGACACACACACTCCCTTTCTCTTTCTCCCCCTCGTTGTCAGAGAAAATATTTAAAGCTACGCTTGACGCTTTCATTTCTCAAGAATATATAGCGAACATCTTTGTCTTGCTCAACTTTTTTTCTTTCTTCGTGAATTTAAATTAATGAACTTATTAAATTAGTTTTAATTAATTTTTTTATAAAAATATATTTTATAAGTCGTTGCATCTAAAACTATAATACAATATAATATTAATCAATGTGACTAAACACCACACCGAATTCTATCAAAGCTATTATTTAATATTCGTATAATGCTTATGACTATTAGTGTGAAACTAAACTTTAAAAGTGTATTAAGATGACAAGATTTTATTTAACTGCTATACGAAAGACGTTGTATTATATCATAACATAACTGTATGATGAATTTGATAAAGTAAATACTGAATTATCATTTCTCAATTAGATATGATTGTAGGAAAAAATTCTTCGATTCCGTAATGTTTGTAAACATTTTAAAATGAATGTTTGAAACGAATGAAATGAATGAATGAAAAAACTTTCGTTTTTTGCAAGAGATTACATCATCAGATTGAAAGAATTAAATATTATCAAGAAAATAATTTGGAATGTACATAATTTTGGAATAAGTCGCTTTTATTCCTAACCAAAATTGTAAGTTTTATTTATTTCTGACTTTCCTTTACCTGTACGTATTGAAAATAATCTGTGAAAAGTTATTTTCCTTTACAGAATTCTAGTTGAAAATTTGAAGACTCCCATGTCAATCATACATACATTATACATAACACCGTAAACACAATACAGGAATGAAACGACGTAGATTTGTGTTTGTGTGTGTATGTGTGTTTGTATACTACGTTAGAAGAAAGGGAGTTGCCGAGTGTCCCCTCGTCCAACGACGTATCTTCTTCCAGCGGAGCGGGCACGATGGCGCTCGCGCGCCCGGGCGCGTTTAAGAGTCTCTGATAATAAACGACGGTATCGCGGCAGATTCCTCGCCGATCAGATCGGGGCGGCCCGGTGGGGTGGCCGCAGCCTTTCGGCTTGGGGAACGGTCGCGGAACTACATCGGAGCTGAGAAATTACGCTGCGCCGCGCTCCGGCAAAAGATGATATTTATGGCGTTATAATGCTCGCCCCACGCTGTCGCACGTCTTTAAGCGGGCTTTTTTGACGATAAGCCGCTTTTCGCCGAGGCTTCTCGTTATGCGCGGTCGATGCGGGACGGCGATTATTACTTGTAAATTATATGGCGATCGTTAACCGAGGGTACGTGGCGACACTTTCCTGCTTAAGAATTTTCTTTTCTTACTTTGATGATTCTCGAAATGAAACGTTTACGCCTTCGCTGACTTGTGGTGGATGTATATATATATATATATATATATATATATATATATATATATATATATATATATATATATACATATATAACCAGCGTTGCATATTTTATAATATCTATGCCATTTAACAAATTATTTTATTTTAACAGGAAATTCATTGAATTTCGTTACGATCCGATGCCTCTGTATGGAAATACCTGAATACTTCCGGAATGCGCCGTGAAGCAAATAGGTTCACAATCTGAAAAAAAAAAACATTATTTTAATCACTTTAACAAAGTTTTTTCTAGTAATGGAAATCTATAATTTAATCAGACAATAAAACAGAAGTTAAGAAAAATAAATAAAGAGTCAGCAGAACCGGTACAGGTTCAAATTATTCGACTGCAACCATAGCATACTGTATTTTTAAACGAAATAGGAATTTCATTAAATTTCTCTACAATGTATAAAAAGATTATCATCCATACTCGGTTGGCCTTCGAATAATGAGTACCTTTTCATTCTCGACAAATTAGAAAATTATTTACCATCAAACATGTCGCTTAAAAAATTCAATGAAGGGTACTTGTACCGTCAACATGTAGAGCAAATTATCCAGTGAATGGAATATAAATTAGCTGTTTAGTCGTTTTATTAAAAAACAAAATTTATCAATATCGAAATATTCGTCATTTGTCATAAATTATAAGAAAATATGCATGTGAATGTTTTATTGCAATATAAATTGAAATCAAATTGAGTAAATAATATCTACTCTTCGTTTATATTATAAATTTAATTTTATCTATATTATGTAACCCCTCTCCTGTCTTCGTTTAAAATAGTAAAACCCGCAAAAACTAGTGAGGCAATGCTTTAAATTTTGAAAGATCTTTCATAGGAAATAATAATCGATTCACAATAAGCTTATAAATTCGTCGATCGAACGAAATGTGAGAGAGCCTCGCACAGGATTCATATTACAAGTAATTTATGATTCTGAGGCCATTGACAGACCATATATAGAGCAGATTAGAGAAAGAGCTCTGAACGATCCACAAAGCGCGCGCACCCGCTAATTGTCGGACTGCTGCGAAAGGAATACGGTAAGTATACACACTTTCTCTTCGCGATATAACGTAAAGGACTTGATAATGCGATCATAATGCCTGTAGGCGCAAGGTCAGAGGCTCCAAAGGCCAAGAGCGAGAGCTACATCGCGGTCGATCTATAACCGACGCTCAAACAGGCGACATTCTCGTGTAGATTGTTTGCTTCTGTATACACACACATATACCGACTCTAATATATCGCTACCGAGCGGTAGCGATGCGGGTCGTGCATTAAGTAAAATTACCTTTGAGACAACGAAAATACATCTATATATATATATATATATATATATATATATATATACATATATATATATATATACATGTACATGATATGGTCGAGAATATACATATAGATTGCTGTAGATAATATTTTCCAAATCAAATTTCAGATTAATACGGAAAAAGATGTTACTTTAAAAGATTACTTTAACATGCGCAAAATTGTGGAAAATTTAACCTCCTGCGACGTATATCCCTCCTTTTCCTCGGGACTAAATTTTCTTATGAGACGAAGAATTACTTCTTTACTCACGCGAATCTTCTGATATATGAAAAATCATTTGGATTTGTTAAAGTACAGTGGTCCCCGATATTCATTTGATAAATTCGATCTTATTCGTTAACTAAAGTACAAACGCTTTTTGAAACGTCATTTTCATTTTAATCCCTATGGTTTATAAAATTCTAATTACTTCATATAAACTTGTCATGTGTCTTCACTCTTTCCAATAAGAATTTGTCGGATTAAAACTTCGAAAAGAGGTTTGGAAATAGTTTTAAATTAATTCCCTCTATACGTAAATATATAGATGCATCCTGTACTCGGGTAGAGCTGTTGGCTGTTAGTTTGTAAGCATTAAAAAAACAATAAATTTTAGTAATTGTGATATTATTCTTTCGGTTCAACTGGTTTTTAATATAATACAGAGGCGATGTGTAAGTATGTTATTAACTTTGAACGCCATGGTGAATGGTATGATAAATTTAAAACTCTACAGCATGGTTTATGCATGTATTCTGCTCAGAACGATGCCAGTACATAGGAATTCCGCAAGTAGCTTTATTAACATTATTCAAATAAAAATGTTTAAAAATGATTTCGAGTATCGCGTTAGTATCGCAAAAAATCTGCGTAATCTGTATCGATCATCATCTTAGAAGTTAGGGTTTACCTATATGTGTACATCAGTTTCAATTTCTTCCCACTGTACGAGTAGTAATCTTTGCTTTGTGCTACTCGGCTTTTAGGTGCTTTATATAAACCCTAAACTCCATAAAATCGTTTTAAAATTCATTTCAGTTCAAAAAGCACCACTTGAATACCAAATACGGAAAAAAGCATCTCGCAGAAAGACTCTCGTCATTCTCAATATCTAGAGAAAAATATCTAGAAAATTTCCCACCTCCCACACATCTGATATGTGTATGACGCAACGTAATAGATGACGCTATTTCGCGAGAAAGTATATTTACCTTGCGGTCCCCCGAAATAACCCTCAAAGCTGCATCGGAACGAAGGCGACGCGCTGAGAGCACGTTATATTCACGCGCGTGCACTCACGCATCGTGCCGCCACCACCGGCGCCCGCCCTCTCTCTCCCTGTAATAGAGGGAAGGAAACGCGCTCGCGTCTCCGTATGCGTTGGCTGCGGCGGTAGCGGCTGCGCGCGCGCGCGCGGGAATATAATTACCTCAGTCGTGTTTTCCGTTAATTGCCATTATCGATGGAACTTAGTTACGCTCCGCGTGGGCGCCCCCTCCCCTGCACTTCCACCCCTCTGGATTCCGGTCGCAGCGGGTCGCAGCGGTTGCACGCCTCCGGCTGTAACGCAGAGTGACGCAAAAGTCGCACTTTCTCCATTGCCATTGCCATTCTGTACTGTTAGCTCCTTGCGTGCATTCTTGTCTGTCTGCTCGTCTTTGATCCACCTTTTTTTGGTTAAACTGGAACTGACGTTCTGCGTAATCCCGCAGAATAAGCATAAGGGTAAAATTAATTCTTGAAATTGACATCTTTCCAATAGTCAACAAATTTAATAGGTTTATCAGACTATATTAGAAGAGCATTCAATTTATATTATTGAAAACTGCGTGATTTTTTACATAAACGATAACAGGCTGAAATTGGGAAATTACATAAATATTCCAATTTACATTACAGTTAAAATAAGCTAGTAATTAGAAACTAAATATTTTCATCGTGATTGACTTCGATGATTAAATTAAATTTTTTCATTTTTATGAAGCACCCATTATCTATAATCGATCCTATCGAAAGTTAGTTATAAAATTATCCTCTCGATGTTTCATACGCAACACAATTAAAAAATGCGAGACGACCCAATCTCAAAGTTTATCACGAAAAAAAATTCTGCTTAGAATTATTTCCGTCAAAATTGCATCTCTGCACTCTCATCGTGAAAATAGTAAGATCAAATATCTAGACAGAAAAAGTTTTAACCGAAATTCTAGTCTATTTTAAGATATTTTTACTCTGAATTGATTTCGTACCAATTTTTGGATATAATCTACGTTTAGTTCGTAACGATACTTTCTATATTACATTTTTACACGGGATTCGTTTTTGCAATGACCCTAATGAGGAATAGCTTTTATCATTCTTATAACTAACTTCTTCCCGTATTAAATCCTGATGCGGCATTTTCTTTATGAAACTTCTAAACGGAAATCCATGAATGCGTACGAAAGAATATATTTTTTAAATCGCTAAATCAACTGGACTATCGAGTTTTCTCGATAAGTCCACTGATAAAGGAAAAAAGGAGAAAAAGGCGCACCTTCGCGAGCTGAAAAAAAAAGTAAGCGGAGAGTTTGTTAGGTTTCCCCTGCCTATATACATGCGGGGATGGTCGCTTGAAGAATAAAGGTGCCCGATCAAAGTTTCTGAATCGGGGAGCTCGAGGCTGCGGAAGCGTACGACGTTCTTTTAGCACTCCTCTCGCCCTCTCGAAACTGAAAATCGCCCGAGACCCCTCAACGTCATTATCTTCCATCCAGACAAAGAAGCGCTTCCGCATTTCCCTGGGCTTCTTCCTCCTTCCTCCGTTTATTTTTGCGTGCTATCGCGAGCTCCTATCTTTTCTCGAGGCTCTGTATGCAATGTTTTCCTTCCCCCACTGACTCTCTCTTTTTGCACCCCCTTCCTCCCTCCCCCGCCCTCTTTCTCTCTATCTCGTTCTCTCTCTCTCTCTCTCTCTCTCTCTCTCTCTCTCTCTCTCAGCCACCCAACTATCCTCTCTCATTTATATAATGCAAAGAAACAACCACCTTTTTTATTTGGTTTCACGAAATGGAAAATTGTGAGAGTGTCCATATCGAAGTAAAGTTTCGCAAAACTAACTCTAGGTTGTCTAAACTACCATGCGTTATAGTACTATTATTAGAATTTCATAACTATTGTAATTTTTGTAATAATTTCTAATAATTTCTATTAATAGTATAGTCTCCTGCCATTATTTATGATTAAAAATATTTTTTTCTCAATAAAAATTTATAACAAAATTTTTTTAGTAGAACGAAGTAAATGATGAATAAAACAAGAAAATCGGCCGATAAAATTCAATAAAAAATGTAATTATATGAAAATTTCATTTATCTTTTACAGGAGCAATAAATCAGTGAACGTAACCAATATTCTATTAATAAGTTGAAACAATAAATCTGCTTTACTTTTGCGAGAGCTATAAGTATAAATAATTAACATCTGGAATAACATATAACAAAAATATCTTTGATCCTTTGAATCGACCTTGCAGTATATCCAAACCAATGTTAGATTCGCAAGAAATGAATTTGGCGGTTCTCTAAATATGACTCAGCAGCATTTGTAAATCAAGCGCATTTGAATTGTAAAGTACACACGAAAAAGCATTCATATAAATTATAACTTCTATTCTAATTTTAAATACAGTATCAAAAGCATTCAGGCATCACATTGCATGAAATGTCCAGCTTATTAAAACTGCTTGCGAAATACCGTTTCAGCATTGTATATTAATCAACAATTTTACAAACATATCTTCTATTTATTTTGTCGTAATTTAATTCTGTTCTTTCGTATGAAGAATTGTTTTATGATTTTGCTCAATGTTATTGTCCTGTTTTTGACATTCATTCAACGAATGCGGATAGCAAATAAAGATTAATTATGATGATTTCCATCATTATTAATGCTATATATGCGTGTGTGTGTGTGTGTGTGTGTGTGTGTGTGTGTGTGTGTGTGTGTGTGTGTGTGTGTGTGTCTGTACCCATAAAGTCTAGGAAAGAACTTCGTAAAGACTGCATAAAGACAATGTTCAATATTTGAAACCATTCACGGAAAAAACGATCTGTGCTTCAATGAGACAAAATCCAACAAAAGAACAAATAATAAAAAAAAGCAGAACCAGAGAAAAGAACCGTTGGAGCAGTGATATATAGAAGAATAAGTCGCGAGAACAGAGTGGGAGAGGGTGGAGGCGGAGAAGAAAGAAAGATAGCGAAAAAGAAGGAAGCAAAGTCCCCGTTCCGTCCTGCGCAAGGGGTCTACAAGGCGGAGGGGGCGGGGGTTGGCAAGGGCATAATGAACGGACGGAGGGAGAACCGCTTCGCTTCGGCTTGCGCCAGATAAAGGCGAGGGCGAAAGAAAAAGACGGGGGAGAAGAAGAAGAAGCACGAAAGTCTGCCGGGTGGTGCGCCCGCGAGGGGAAATCAAGCGGGCTAGCTGGTAAAATGGGGAGTGTGAGAGCGAGGAAGAGAGGAGAGAGAGAGAAAGCAAGAGACAGCGAGAGAAAAGAGCGAGGAATCGAGTGGAATGAGAATCGCGCAGCTCGGGAGGGAAAGAAAAGGGAAAAGAGGCGACCTATACCCCTGGAGAGGAAGAAAGAGGAAGGAAAAAGGGGGAAAATAAATTGAAAGCAAAATTGTACTCGTGCAAGAAAATGGAATTATTCCTCGGCGCTCAAGCTCTCTCTCTCTCTCTCTCTCTCTCTCTCTCTCTCTCTTTCTCTCTCGAGCGCCTCCCGCCGCCGTTGTTCCGCTGAGATACGGAGAAAAAGAGAAAGAGAGATAGGGGGGGGGGCAAGGAGAGGACAAGGGTGGGTGGGAGTAAGGCCGTGTCCGAGATGGATATTCGGGCGAGCTCCATTGTACTCGTTGGAAAAGCCGGAAAAAGGGTGAGAGAGAGAGAGAGAAGTTACAGGTAGGGAAGATGCCTGGTGCAAAAATTGCCGACACTAGCTCCTGTTCTCTCTTTCTCTCTCTCTCTCTCTCTCTCTCTCTCTCTCTCTCTCTCGATGTGTGTGTGTGTGTGTGTGTGTGAGTTTCGAAACCAAAATGAAACGTAAATTCCAGAACTGAAGACATTGTTGATTATGAAAGCAAACCGTTCTGATATCGTGATCTTCTTTACATATTTTTCTATTCAGAATATTAGCTGCTTTTTTCTATTTACGAAAAGATGTACGAGATCCGATCAAGTTTCGGGTTTTGACAGTTCGGAATGGTGAATTTCGACGATATGGAATGCTGGTTGCCTAGTTATATAAACGTGTGTCTGATTGGGCTCATTGAAATCATTGCCAGTTGCGGAGGAACTAATAGTATACTATGCATACTAAGTCTGTATTCAACGATATTATTGAATGAAATTACATAAATTATACAACAATTTATAATAATTCAGAATAAAATCTTTAAAATACAAATATAATAAAATGGCTCAATCCGAACTAAACAAATAACCATGTAAATACTTTTTTCTCGTGATAGAGAACTAAATTTTTATAGATACTTCAATGTATTTTTATATAGCCACAAAATTTGTTCGATTGTGTACTTAAACAAAGTCCAGCAGTGTCACTAAAGAATCCACGCTCATAGCTAAAACAAAGTACCCTCTTCAGAGAAAACCGAGCATAGTGATGACATCGAAATCTGAGCCTATATCTTGACCGAAATAGACTCTCGTTTATAATTGATCCGGGTAGACCCTTGTCCTTATATTTTCATTTTAACGAATACTACCTAACTTGAAAACATCTTTTTACAAATATTAATGTTAATTTTTTTTCAATATTAAAATTTCCATCCTCGTGTGTCGCATAGCAACAGCAGTAACCAGATCAAAAAATAATCTGGAATTATTTAAATTCTCTTCTCTTAACTCCAAACTATCCCGTCCAATTATCTCGAGAGTTACCTTTCGCAAATCGACAATTCTGGACTCAAGGAAGTGTGAGAAAAGAAGAATTTTCTATGCTCTCTCTCTCTCTCTCTCTCTCTCTCTCTCTCTCTCTCTCTCTCTCTCTCTCACTCACTCACTCACTCACTCAAGCACTCGCTTGCTGACACTTTCATTCCAAGCCTGTGAGCGGAAAATTTTCGCAGACCGACAGCGTTCAACTCAATCTGGATTTTAATAATTCGACTGGCGAAGAGTAGGTTCGCTCCCCCGCCCTTCTCCCACTCCGAGAAGAAATACGGAGAAGAATCCGAAGCCCGAGTAACGGTCCGCCTTGTCGATTTTCACGGGGTGGGACGACGCAAATAATTACAGCGCGCGACCAATTTTCCTCCCCGTGAGAGAAGCTCCCTCGAACACAGATAGAAGGAGAGGGAGATAAACGCGCCCGCGCACGGGAGCGAATCGAACGCGCGTAACTTTGATGAATTTCTCGTGCGAAAGTCCGTTGGAGCGCGATATAGCGGAAGCTGAGCACGGCGCGCCAGGAAAAAAAGACACGCAGTCCCGCGTCAAGCCGACCACGTCGCATACTTTCGGGTTTTTCTAACCAGGGAACCCTAATATATTCCCGTTGGATGGCTATTTGTACATGTGAACTTTCTTTGTGTAAATCATTACGGAAGAGAGTGAAGAATCTCCGTTATTGTTGATAATTGTTTTCATTTTTAACGACATTACTATTCTACTATCTCGAGGTCTTTAAAGCTCCTAATTTAATTTGGCTATCATTGATTTCCTCTCATCTGTTAAGTTGGCCATTTAAAGAATTTTGATCAAAATCTAATAATCTAATAATAATAATTGTTATATCGTAATCGATATATTAATCTTAACTGTATATTGTTTTTTAGGTAAATCAAAAACTATTTTCTAAATAACTTCTAATTTAAAAAAATGAAAGTGTAATTCAAATAACATAACTTATTATATATTTTAGAACAAATAAAATCGTTAAACAACATAAAAATGTTGTTATTGTCTTATATACCAAATATAACAAAAGTAATTCTGCTATACTAATATTAATATAATAGTACTTTAGACTATAGTACTTTAGACTATATTAAAATTAATTAAGTACTTTGGACTATATTAATAATAATATTAAACAATTTTTTAAACTTACAATTGGAAATGGATTGAATACCCACCGAATTTTATTATATATTTTACGAACAAAAACATGAGGTATGTATTAGAATAATTTTTGCATTCACGATCCGATTAAAGCTTTAAATTGCATTAAATTAACAGCGGGCTCAGCGAATGCCTATTGTACTGTTGAAAATTAGCATAACAGAATTCAATTATTGTGATCAATATAAACATGGTAGAAAAGTACACGATATAAATGAAATAATTTGAAATAATCTTTTAAAAAACATCTTCAATGACGATTTCTTTGTAATAAAATATTTGTTATTAATTTTTAATAATGTAAAGTATTACTTAACTGTTTAGTCAAACTTTGTCGTAATTAGTTTGCCATAGAATTACTTCCACCGATGTAAATAAAGTACTTCTACAATAATATTTGTTTAATATTTATTTTAAAGTATCTTTTAAAAACATTAACTGTTTTTAAAATTCATTAAAGAATCACTCATTATTTACAAAAATTTTTAATATGCTGAAATTCTAATGTTAATGTTATTTCATTACTTTGAAATATTTATCAGTTACCGCTGGTTCTGAAGAATGCTTTGCAAGAATATTTGATAAAGTACATTCTACACAAACTTATAAAAAGTTTGAAAGCCAACCGTTTCTAAAAGTTAATCTTAAATGAAAATATTTGCTATAATGTCTCCGGACTAGACAATGATTTATTAATTTAATTTAAAAACCTTAAGTATATATTGCTAATCAAATGAAATATTTGAGACCTACAATGGTTCGGTCGCTAGAACGAAGGACTAGTAACTCGGTGATCGCAGTTCAAAACCCGGTCTCCGCCGATCGATACACGTAGACTGTAACACATCGTAGACTTCCCATCGCTGATTAGCACCGGTATAAAATCGGAAGGATAAATAGAACGACGTTAATATATATATATATATATATATATATATATATATATATATATATATATATATAATATATATATATATATATATATATATATATATATTAATATGGTATATATATATATATATAATATGTGTGTGTGTGTATATATATATATATATATATATATATATATATATATACATTTATTCTTTTAATAAATATTAAAAGTTCTTCAAAACTGAAGATACTTCATTTTCCTTGAGAAAATTTCGTGCGACATTACTAAAAAAATGCAAATAACCTTTATGATCAGATCGCATTAATATAGACATTCATTCTATGTAACCCCTTAACAACATCTTCCATACATAACCCATCTCCGGTAATATACTTTTTGCACAGCAAAAAAAGACATACCCTCCACTTCTTTTATCTCATATTTTTTTTTCATCATGTACCTGTCACCTCGAATCGCCTGCAATAAAAAACCACTCGACCCTCGTTTTCAACCCCTTCCCTCGAGTCGGGTCCATTCGACCGTGGGGTTAGGCACGTGTATCCACCATCTAGAAAAAACACAATAGCGTGGTTGACCCACAAAATAAACGCGGGGTCGATCCTCCGAAAAAAGTCCCACCCCTAAACATGTAAGGTACACCCCATCCGGGCGGGTACACTGTGACTGTTTTTTCCTGGGGTGCAACATCAGCGTCATCTATCGTTACTGGCTGGAATTTATAGATGCGCTCGACCCTTTCTTCGGCAGTGAATGAGGCACCCGTGCCTGAATAAAGGAGTGGCGTCATCTGACGACGGGTTGCGTGAACCCCGGTATCGACCGACAACGAAACACCACGAGAGAAGAGTAGTAAAGGGTAAGTAGGCGCAGAAAAATTGTGAAAGCGAACCCAGCGGCCTAGTTCCTTTTTTTCTTTGCATATGGCAGACTGGTCTCCTTTGTGAACAGCTCGATGCGCCCTTTCCTTTTTGTAATTCATTACTTCTGAAAATAATAGATTATAATTCAAAGCTTCATTTTTATTGACAAATTTAAGCATTTTTTCATGCCGAAACATACTATTTATAATTATATTCATAATATAATACTTTCATAACTATTTCAATGTTCCTAAAATAATAGATTAAATGAACAATAGACTAAATTAAATTGTTTTATTTACCAAAGAATTATTATTCTATTCTTTATTTACATGAACCTTAGGCTAAGTTATATTTAGATAAATACAGTTTAGTTCCTGAGGATGACCCGTAGCGGTTCGAAACGTCGGACACCAAGGTAATTCTAAATTTAAAGTGGTAGGGGCAGTCAGGTTGTCCTTCACTAACATTGTATATAGTTTATTATTTTTATTTTATTTTATTATTATTTTATTCTATTATTTGTAATTTTTAATCCAATTTATTTTTAATAATAAGTTTGGGGGTGATAAAAAACAAGGACAGTCTGACTGTCATTATTTTAGTTAATATATTATATTAATAAAGGCTGTAAGACCGATAAAAATATTCATTCATTTAGAAAAATACGTTTTTTAAAAATTATATTCCAACCATTTGGATATAAATGTTGTTTATGCTTCTTTATAAAGAATAAAAATATTTATTCCAGTAATTCTACATTAAAATATTAAATAATTTTTTGACAATTCAGTTGCTTCTAACTTTTCATCAGAACTTTCCAAGGTTTCAATTATTTTTTTTTTGCAACAATTTAAACAATATATAACATCATAGCTGTATTTTTAGAACATTCGAACATATATAACAAAACGCACATTTATTCGTGTTTTATGACCAATTTCTTCATTCGAAAACTTTGATTTAAATGAGGATAAATTAGAAATGTTTCCAATATAATTTTTATATTTAGTGAAAATATCTTGAACTTAAAAAGAACTCCAAGCAGAAAGATTTCATGCGATAATTATATCGATCAGTAATTATATAAACCATTGCTTCGAAAAGCATTGCTGAATCGTTTAAAAAAATAAACAAAAACAAATTAACCAAAAGTAAATTACTAAAAAAACAACAAATAAATGAAATAAGAAGCATCATTTAAAATTATCCATATAATTAAATAGTTTATTAAGCGATTGCAATAAATAATATAGAATAAGAACTTTCAATAGTGAAAATTTGAATATAATTAATATAACTTAGTTCTACCTTTGTAAAAGAACTTTTTAAGTATAATTCTAATGGCAGTTTCTTTTAAATTAATTATATTTACGTTAGTGAAAACTAAATCATATATTGCAAACTCAAGAATAAATTGTATTGTATCTAATTATTGCTTCTTTAATATTTTTCTATTTGAAAAATTAATGATCCTAGTGGTAGTATAGTTCCTAGTCTACAGTTTGCTTACATTGCGGCTATTATCTTCATAAATACGAAAAAAAGACATAATATAAATATTGAAGAATTAAGCTTGCCCTCCGTTTCTCCGCCGAGATTTATAGAATTATGATTAGTAACAATAATATAAATAATATTCGTATTAAATTAATTATCTAATAAGAGTAGTATTAAAATTATAAAACTAAATTAATTTATTATATTTTTTACGAATTTAAGAAAATGTACAGAAAAACTTTATCTTTTGTAAATTAAGACAAATCCAACAAAGAATGATTCACCCAATCTGACTAACGTGTCTTTATCTGATTACGACAATGACTATACATATACATATAGATAATCATCAAAGAAACTTTGGGTGGGAATGAACCAAACGATATTATTAAAACTAAATTTTTATCCTTATTACTGTAATTGCGACCTAGCTACAATTCCTGTGATTGCTGTGATTTAACTTCTATAGTATATTAAGATTTATATTTTTTATCTCAGAATTGCATTAAATTAGTATTATTAATAAAATTGGTCTTAAGAAAAAATTCAAAGATCGCATAATATATTAAAATCTAGTTATTTGGTGGCACACCAAGTACGATAGGTTAACAAAAGATATTTGTAAAGTAGGAATACACAAAAAATAAAAATTTTTATCGCATATAAAAAGGAACGGGCATAAAAAATATTATTGGCCAAATATTCTTAAGCAAAAAAAAAATCTTCAGACAAACTTAAATTTATTCGAGATAGAAAAAAGAATGCAAGTAGAAAACCATGGAGAAATGAAATCCTCCCTAATAACATACACGTCCTGTTTGGATTCTCAAATGTAAGCAAAATAATTTTTTATGTAAAATATTTCAGTTTAATGAGGTCGCTTTAGAATTCAAAAAAGCGCATTCATTTTATTTTATATTTAATATGAAGTTATATTATTAGATATTTTAAATTAAATTTTAAAAACGATTATTTAATCTACTGGAACATTTGTACACTTTATTTAAACATCTAATAGCCAGAACTAAAAACCTATAAGTTTATCTTTCTGCATAAACCGATTATTTAAAATAGTACTGAAAAGTCATTTCAATACTGGAATAGATCTCGAGGCTTTAAATCTTTTAGCATTATAATGAACTTACAAACAGTTTTATGCCTTTTCATATTATAATTTTAGATCTAATTATCATAATTTTATATTATAATTTGTTTAATATATATTGCACTTGACCTAGCTCTCGAGCTAGCTTCTAATAAAATTGTATGAATGGATTTTCAAAATTTAAGGAGAAAAGCCAACGAAAAAACAAATCAGCTAAAGCAGTTATTGAAGTTCAATCCAACAAAACTGTATGCTACACAGGTGTAACTTTCAATTTTCATTCCAACCATACACTGAAATTATAGAAAATGAATGTCTCAAAATGTATCTTCTATTATAAAGTATTCGAGACTCATATAATTCTCATATTAAAAGTATGATATCGTATAAATAACAAAAAAAGAGCAATTTTATGCTATAAGATATGACTTATAGACGCAGTGCTACGATGTATAGAATATATATGACTATAAATATATAGAGGACTTAAAATTCGGCTTCTCTAAAGAATCTTTTATTATAATTGGTTTAGAAAAAATATTTTAAAAAATTAGTCTATATATTTCTTAGACCATCTTCTTGTTTTTGTAATAAATCAATCATTTTTATAAAAAAAAGCTTCTTAATAAATTAGAAAAAATAATATCAGATTCACAGTGATTACTTTACTTCACTAATGGTATCACAACGTTATATATCTAATTTATAATCTATTGTATTGTATACAAGGCGAAATCAATTTCTAGAATGGTTTTGACTTTAGTTATATTAAAATAATGCGTGAATTTTTAAAATACTTTTCGATAATTTTTTCCTGCATTAAAAATATATGTAGCTAAGCAATAATTTAAATAATTATTCATAATAATACTGCGAGAAATATTATGATCTGTTAGTAAATAAAGATAAGATTAGCTAAAGTTTCAATTATTTTTTACACGCGGTTCAAGTTAAAGAAAGAATTGTATACATAATTTTTTTGAATGCAGTGGCATCGCGTTTACAATTTTGATAACTATTTATAATACAATTATTATCAATGTGGAGTATATATGAGAATAGCTTTTCAGTTTTAGACGACTTTACAATTGCACATGGTTAATAATGTCATAGTATGTAAAATGAATTTAACATTGTGAAATTAATTAAATAATAACTAGAGCTCGTATAAAACTAGGGTAAAGACTTGAATCGTATCATGACAGGCTAAACCAAACCATTTCGGCTAGACATTCAAAAATTTAGTACACACCCGATTTTGCTAAAAATGTACTGAAAAAATATAGCAATAATTTGTGTCTAAAATTTCTGTAAATATAAGTAAACTCTCTTTTTTGTTCCATACATTTTTTTACAAGTAGCTTTTTTGAGATTAATTGCATAAACTACTAACATTTGTAAAATATTTGCATAAACTATATGCAAATAATTTTTAATTTTTCACAACTTCTCCAAACAGCGCCGATGCTTCAGCAATCGTGCCTCAAATTCCAAGAGGGAACTTTTTCCAGATATATTATTTACACCGAATAAAAAAATATATATAGAGTAAAGCGTATTTCGATAAGAACTAGGATTTTTTTCAACAATTATTTTATAAGTTTTTTAGATTTCACTATGAAACTTCAATTTCCGTTAAACAATATTGCGATATACAATTTTCGGATGAAGTTGAAGATTCGTTTAAAAATGAATGTTTTATATGGTATATATCAGAAATAAGAAGGTATATATTACAGAATATTACAGCTAAATATTACAGAAAAATATTTAAAAATGAGATTTTTAAATAGTTTGAACTGGTTGTCGTTCAAAAAATCAATTAATTGCCCTCTGGTGTGACGAAAAATGACGGTCTCATGATGGAATCACCGGTTGTTCGACAGTCATGTTACGCTTGTAATACGATCGACGAGTAGATCTTATCGATCGAAATTTGATTCTTTCCGAGAAGTCTAAGCTATAATTCGCAGAGCACGAGTTATTCTTAGCTTAGTCTGTTCTTGTTTGTTCTAAGATGATTACTGAATGTGTCTACACTAGAAAATTATATCGATTTTTTTAAATTTGATTATTTACTGGTAGATGAAACTCGATTTTTTAAATTTTAAGCCCGCACTGAGTTGACAATTATATGCATCTAGAATTTTATTCTCTTAGTACATACTCTGCAACCTGGACCATACTACGAGAGCGGTTCAATAAGTACCCGTGTTTGAAGACAGAAGACGTTCCTTAGGAAAGCTGGTGTTATTATCGTGTGCTGCCATCTATCAAACGACATCAAAACGGAATTCAAATATTAACAAGCAAATGTTTTACATAATAAGTTGGCTATGAAAAAATTGTCGGCCCGATGAATGCAGCGATTACTCACGGTAGACAACAAGCGGAAGCGGCTGTTAACTTCGAAGCAGTGTTTGGAACAATTTAAGCGAGATCCGAAGGACTTTTGCACCGAGTTGTCACGGTTGATGACACCTGAATTCATCATTATAGACCAGAAGCAACAATCTCAGCAACAATCAAGACGGTCCCATCGGCCGGAAAGGTCATGGTGACGATTTTTTGGGATGCGAAAGGCATTATCCTGATGGACTTTTTAGAAAAAGGAAGAAAGATCACTGGAGAATACTACAGTGAGTTATTGGACCACTTCGACAAAAAATTGAAGGAGACACATTTAGTGAAGAAAATGCGTCATCACGATAACGCACCAGCACATTCATCTGGAGTTGTCGCCACATGAAAAAGTAGCTTGCGGGAAAAAAAAATAAGGAAGTCATCGCCGAGACAGAGGCTTATTTTGAAGAGTTTGAAAAATCCTTTTTTTTGGAGGGGTCAAAAAATGGCCACGTTGGGAAAAATGTATCTTTGTAAAAGGGGACTAAGTTGAAAAATAAAAAAAAAGTTTTGAAAAAATGATGTCTTCATTACTAACACGGGTACTTACTGAATCGCCCTTGTATATAACATCACATAAAGTCCTTGAATTATGAAAAAAGTAATGAAAAAGAAAATAAATACAAAACGCTTGACTCTGTGAATTAAAAATATTGAGCCTCTAGTAGATACAAATGTTAATTTCGTTATAAGACAAGTTCCAGTAATCTGGTAGATTATCGAGCACTAATAAAGTACGGTGAGAAAAAATATAGTTGTGTGAGAAAAAATATAGCTCTTAAATATAGTTGTGTAAAATTGCGGTACTCGCCCGTTTGTCAATCGTTAACCACCTGTGCAATAGGAACTATGTTGAACGTGTTGAACAATATATACTATTATATACATTATGTGCAATATGCGCCGTCGGATTAATCCATTCAAAGCTAAATTCATTAAATAATACACAAAGTAAATCATCCACGCTAATTAAAAATATACTTGAAATGAATAACATAAAAGTAGCTGGTCTAACATGATTGTGGCATTTATGTTCAGATGCGAGTTATAGAAATTTTCTCATGTTATGGAATACTGACCAAAACATCAAATTGAACCAGGGTAATTTCTTTCCACCCGCTGCCAGAAAAGACATCGCGAGTCATGAACTTGTACAGACCTGGGCACACATCAGGTCTATCAGCAGAAGAAGCGCTGCGTCGACCAATTTTTCACAGAGACAATTCAAAATTGTTGTTACTCCAGCAATCGATGGTGTAACGTCCGCGTGCCCCACGCGAAACACGTATCCGCTCGCCTCTCCACGCACGGACGCGCTCTTTGCAATTTGCTACCGTCATAGATTGCACCTGCATGGTCTATTATCGTGTGCAAGTTCATCTTCGGCGCGAGCGAGCAAGGCAGAGAGATGGATAGAAAGCGCTAGAGCGCGAGTAGTGTGTGGAGAGGGGGGTGACGGGGCAACCTAACCTCAATCCTTGTACCTCATCCTTCTCTTGATGGAGGCGTCCCTATTATAAGTTGCGAACAAACTTTACTTATATGCTCGCGACTACTCTCTACGCGCGGGTGCGGGCGCGGGCGCTCCGCCGCGCAACTCTCGTGCGGCTCTGCCTCCTCATCCCTCATCCCTTTCTCATCATACTTACGTTCGAACGAACACGCACACATAAATATGCTCCGAGCCCTCGCCGCCCCCTCTCTCTTTACTCCTCGTGCACAGACACAAGTCTGACGTTATATAGTGTGCACGTATGCGTAAGCGGTAAACTAAATAAAACTAGGAGAAGGGAGAGAGAGACAAAGAAATGGTGGGAGAAAGAGAAGAGGGTAGCATGGAAGAAAACGGAGGCAGCAGGATACGTATTATTTCGCTACGTGTATACTTTCAATTAAATCAGGATTGTATTCTCCAAAAATACCAATAAATATATATATATATATATATATATATATATATATATATATATATATATTATGCAGTTTAGAGGGTAGCTAATTTATCACGAGCAATGGTAATAAAATCGAAAAGCGTTTATTAAATTTCTTATGGTTTTCAGTAATCAAGACATGAGTATACCGAATATTTCATATAAAAATTAATAAATCTGCTTCAGGAATTTTTAATTCATCAGAAGAAATATTCACTCGTGATATTTTGAATTATATTCATTAAGCTCAAATTCTAGGTTTATCATATCGGGATAAAAATATATGGATTGACATTAATTACATAATTGGTAAAAAATATGTAGGTTAAATTTTTATAATATTTGTAACTATATAATAAATATAGGAAGGTGTTTAACAAACTATTGTAAAAAATTACCACAACCTTTTCAGATAAAAAAATATCTGGAATAAATTTATAACGAAGAGAAATTGTGTTAACATGAGACCATTGCTCGGAACTTGTAAAATTTGTGGGAAAAAGATTTTAAATATGGAAAACAAATTCTTTTATTATTTAGTTAATAAAGGTATATTCGAAAAGGATTCGTTTCATTAATTTTCATATATTCTTCTAGTAGCTCGAGCAGAATGGTGCAACTATTCAGAAGAGAGATTAAAAAGTTATAGGTTTTACATAATCTCAATGCTGAATATGAAAACTGTGAAGACTATGAAAATTATAA
Organism: Sycobia sp. Sy_11; assembly: GCA_018907035.1. Taxonomy (NCBI): domain Eukaryota; kingdom Metazoa; phylum Arthropoda; class Insecta; order Hymenoptera; family Epichrysomallidae; genus Sycobia; species Sycobia sp. Sy_11. The sequence goes on along the minus strand of JACCIC010000062.1, from coordinate 2,470,785 downwards.
TCCAATACCAATGCCTAAATTGATTTGTACCTCCTACAATTTACCTCCCTTACTTTGCGCGGAGGTAAACTTTCTCACGAGATAAGTAATCGATATCTATAGGAATGTTAAAATATATTTAAAATTTTTCACATTTTTCGTAATGTACAAGATTTAAATACACTTATGATACACTTATTTTTATTTCAATTATTGATAAAAATTTTTGATATAAAAAAGTAATGTGTTTTAGAGTACGATAATCGCATTATTATAAATTAAATAATTATTAATATTATTTACATGTGTTATTATTAATAGTCACATTGTTTAGTTTTAATTGCAATTAGAATTGTTTAAGAGGATGTATATTTTATGATCGTTTGCGCAGATTTGCCTCTAGTAAATGAACATTTTACTGTTATTATTTATAAATCTTTATAAAAATAGTTTAAACAAATTCTGAGCAAAGTAAGTTTGAAAAACTGTTACACTTATTAATTCCGTGAAAAACATTGTGCTACGAAAACGTCAATAACAGCTTATTGTCATTAAATATATTAGTGTAAAACTGTTATAAACAGTTGAAGATTTGAAATGAGGAACGGAATAATTACTGCATCTGTTCAGGTATCAATTCAATTATTCGCAATCATTTTTACAGGCAACTTTCACGAAAAACGATTACAGAAGTTTACTTCATAATTTTTGCCGTAAGTCGATTGGTGCAAACAATTATTAAAAATAATCATGACTTCGATAAAGAAATTTTTAAACGATTAAAAACTGTAAAAGAAAAAATAGAAAAAATAGGTGTGTCACTTTTCCATTGATCCATGAGGCTCCAAGGTATGTATGATGAACTTTGCCCAAAGTTAATCAAGTAACTTTTGGCATGTTGAAAATATACAGTTCAAGACTGAACGTTTTTTCTTTCTAAAATTTTCTTTCTAAATTTCGAAAAAAATAGTATATTTTAACGTTACATATTTTATTTAATGAGTTTTAAGAAACCGGCCATAGATATAAGCAATAAAAGCAATTCCTCTTTATGCATTATTCAATGGTGTATGAAGCAGCTCGGAGAAGAAAACATCGCTCCCCAATAAAGCATCTGCGTCCCAATAACGAGAATCACGATTGCCGGGCGAACGAGCGCGCGTCCCGGGATGCAACACGATTACGCTGCGCTAACGATTACACGGGTGGGCCGCCGCCAAACACCCCGTTGTAGCCCAGCAAAGAACGCGGCACCCCTCCGTACACACGAGGTGTCGAGATCTTTCTTCTCCCGAGACTGACCAGCGGTCAGTCCGCTCAAGCGCGCCGGCTAGGGGAGAGAGGACGAACACGCGGCGCCTCCGGGCGCGCGGGCGCTCCGCCGGAGTTCATATGCAAAGTCGCGCGCGAACCACGCGCGCCCGGCCGCATTATTGTTCGCGGGCCTCTCTCCGGGGGCGCAGCAACGGGACAGAAGGATCTCGCGAGAGGCCGACCTCTAATGAGGTGTCGCATAATTGCTTATTAATGGCCAACTGACCGCACCGGCGGCATTGTGCGCGCATGAAGAAAGGCGAATCAGGCGCGGATAGGAAGAGAGCGCGCTGACCTCCGATGACCATCAGGGGTGGCTTTTTTCTGCCCCGACATTTCGACCCTCCTTTATTCGAGATCATTGATACTCCTAATGCGCCGCGAGGTGGGCGCAGGCGCGAACCTTTGTCGAAATTCGCTGACGATTTTCGCTTTCCCTTATTCGATCGCTCGATTTATATTGCATTGCCGGTTGGATCTATAGTTCTAGGTACAATAGAAAACAGTTGACCAGATTTAACAAAGCAATAGTTAATTTTGATGCATCGAAAAAAGTATAATTAACATATAGAAAGTAAGACTTATGTATTACGCATTGTTACTGACGGATTTGAAAGCACTTTTTAAAATTAAAACATTAGATTATTAAATGGATTTCGTGACAAAAGTAACGCCAAAGCGAGTTAGAGCGAGATGATGCGGTATTTGTCCGTGTGTGTGTGTGTGTGTGTGTGTGTGTGTGTGTGTGTGTGTGTGTGTGTGTGTGTGTATATATATAGTAAATTCTTATTTTTGGAAAAGGTTTTCTCCTCAAGTTTTTTTCCCAATTGGGTTTTTGCGGAGTTTTCCCTTTTCCTCAGAATGATATGTAAGTCTGGGCGAATGCAAAAATAAGAATATCTATGTTTGTAAGAAAGGGAAGACGCTCGAGTTTTATATCTATTTATTACTGTAAGTTTATTTAATATTATTTTACATTAGATTTAATATTATTTATATTATATTTTAGAATTGTGTGTTTATATCATTGATAATATTATTTTAATGAATTAATATAAAAAATAACAGGCCTAGGGCGACAAGAGACTCCCAACGACCTAGCTAGGGCTGTGCATGGGCTTGCCCATGGCCTGTAAGCCATAAATGCGTGCCAGATGTACTCTAGGCTCGCGACTATTCTGTAAGAATAGACGTGCACGAATTACTATTTGTAAAATCGTGGCCGTGAAGGCTATAAGCCTCAACGTGATGTTTTGTTGAGTCTCCTTAAGCGAAGCCGCGGGGAATCCGAAGTCGCGCGCCTAAATATCGATATATAATCCTATTGCGATTCGGCGAAGGATCGTAGCGCCTCGTGCCTTTTCGATGGGGACGATTTCTGTACTGTACGAAATAAATATTTCGACACTCGAGCGTCATTCTTTTCGCGGCAGCCTTCTAGAGCAGACGTCTTATTGTTTTCGTTTAACAACTGTTCCGTTCAAACTGTTTCGTTTTAATAAAATATTCTTTGCTCTATTATATTAATGAAGTAAACACAGCAGGTAAATGGTGAATATAACTTTATTTAAGGTAAAATATAAATATACAGAATAATGTATAAAAACAGCTACTAACTAAGCATTAGTTTGCAACCATTCTATACAACGTCGAAATAAGAAATGATTCTGTCCTCCGCTGAGGGTATTACAATAACTCGGAGACGCATCTTTATTATTGCGAGTACGAACTTGACAAAAGTACCGCTATGTACAAGTATACTGTAAGCCGCTCTTCTTACCTGCCACACAACGCTAACACTCAACTGTACAGACTCGAACACGCTTACTCTAATTACATCTAGGGTTTCCCCCTCATTTCAAATTACATATCTTAGAATTCACTCCGAAATTCAACATATATTAAGAATTTTGAAGTTTTGTTTACATAGCCTTAAAATCCCAAATCCAGTCCTCGTACGTTATACGCATTCATATATTTCAGATGGTATTAGAGTACATCTAATGGACAATTATTTGCGGCTTACAATATGTAATTATGACTTTACAATATAATATTATATCTGGAAAATAACAATTGACAAAAGGTTAGAAACATCGGTATTACGCATGATAAGAAATTTTTTGCATATAATGGGGACCGCCGGTAAGTTGAAATTTATTTAGCAAGAACATAATTTCTTTCATTATAGCATACTTGATGATCTTAGAATATTTATTTTCATATACATTTTCTCTTATCAAGTATAATCAGGCGAATCTTCTACTCACTATAATTCCATATTGTATAATGAAAGTTCAAAATAAGCATTGCGTACTGATGCGTTTAAATATATGGTAATAAGACGGTCGGGGGAGGGATTACGACTGTTCAAATCTGTAATCGTTTACAACTCTTAACAAATAACACCGATGTTGTGCTATTAAACGTGAAAACCTTCACGGGGCAGTTTTATTTACTTTTAACAGTTTCGTAGTTGTATTAAATAAAAATGATGTTTTATACTTATAGTATATATTCAATATATTTTAGTATAATGAATGAAAAATATATTAATCTTGGCTGTACAAATATTATTTCAGCGAAATTTTGTCAAAAAAAAAATGTCAACGTCTTTCTTCCAAAATGTGAGGTTTTCTTAAGAAAAAATGCTTACATATCCTCTATTCAAAGTATCGTCCATAGGAAGCTAAAACTTTTTTCCATCTTTCTAGCAATTTATGAATTTCAGTCCAAGAACGTATCGAGCCAAATTTGGATTCCTTCTACTGAACTGAATCGTATTAGCGTAGGAGCGTTCTGCATTAGTCGAAACAAGTGGTAGTCGGATTGTTCCATGTCTGGATGGAATAGCAAATTCTTCTGAAATTTGACGCGATTTTTTGATAAATGCTGTAAACTTACTTGTACACCCAATATATCAATATATTAAATATTAATACATACATTAATATTTATTATATAATAATATAGCATGTATAGAAATTCTTGCTTGCCATCGTCATTTGAAGTAAAACTTGTATAAAATATGTTTGTATAAAACAATAAGACTGTACGCCAAACAGGATTAAGTTATCAATAACCCGGAAGGGGTAAGTATATAAAGTAAATTATATAAATAAATATATAAAATATTGTATAAATTTCTGTATTCAGAAGTGTGCGTTTAATTTTATTGCGTCTATTAAGAAATGTATTCCGATATTATACAAAATTGACGAAAGTTGTGTCATCCCGACTTTTAGGAATCGGCGTTAGTTTACGCGCGCGTGAAATATAATAATAACTATATGAATTATCCACAGTCCATCATAAAATTACTTATTCTTATTAAATAATCTAACATCAGCTAATATATATTGTACATTAATTAATAAACGCAATATTTAATTGAGCTTATGTCGACTGTATTTACATAAATTAATAAATATTTAATTAGTCTTATAGCCCAATGAAATAATTTAAAATTAATACATAATAATATCAATATTATTATATTGATATATATATATATATATATATATATATATATAGATATATAAATATTTATTAATTTAATGAACACAATATTGGATTCCTTTACATTAAAAAAAATTATTTTAGTTTAAAAACTTAAATATTTCCAGATCAGATACATCATCTCCGTAGAAAGAGAGAGAGAGAGAGAGAGGATAGAGAGGGACTTATGTTATATTAATTTAACAGGTCGAAAAAAAATTTTTTAAATTTACGAAAGTATTGCAAAACTGAAAATATTATACTAAATTATAATGTATATTATATAGTATCTTTGAACGATGCAAACTGTCGTTTTCCCCCATGATTCATACGAATCTATAAAGAAATAAGCCCTGCTGGATGATAAATTTACAGATATTTTAATCTAAACATTCGTCATGAAAAATTCTTACAGTGATAAAGCTAAATGTATGTCGTGAATCGCAGCAGCTGCGCAAAGTTGCGATTCCGAATGAACCAAAAAAATGTGGGCTCCCTCGATAAAAAGGCTTGATTCGTCGACCTTATTCCCGCGATGAATACTGGGCATAATCGAGAATACAGCTACAAATTCTCGCCAAAGAAGAAAAGGGAAAGAAAGAGAGAGAAAGCATATATCCCCCGCATCTGCTGAGGGAAGAAGAGCTCGAAGCCCACGCGCTCGGTATTGTAACCCATCCTTTTCTCCCCCTCCCTCGCTCCTGTGTCCCCGTTTGGCGCAATGCGTCATCGCGTCTGCGATACACATCTGAGCGACAGTAAAATGGAATCTCCTCATGCTACTCCCGCAAGCGGAGGCCACTCGGCTTTTGTCAGGCCCCGCGCGTACCACAGGTGAGCGTATGAACGGAACGTACAGACCGGGGAAGTCGTTTCCGAAGGAAAGTTACCCGACACCGTTCGATTAATGCACACCCGACGACTGAATGAAAAAATAAAAAAAAGAATATTAATGTGTGTGTGTGTGTGTGTGTGTGTGTGTGTGTAAAAGCTGAACCTCTTCGCGGCAGTCGCGCGAGCATCTGCTGGACACGTCGAGTAGCGAACAGACAAGCCTGTCACGGAAACTAGCCCAACTGGACTAGCCAGCCCAAAGGCCGGTTCTCCGCTCCGAACCGAGCTCCTCGGACGCGTGCTCGAGCGCGGAAGCCCGAATTTCGATTGTGCACTTCCTGAATCGACCAGTTTTCACGGCGCGGGGACGATGTAGCGCGACGCTTTTGTCATTTCGTATGGAGATTAGATTTTTGAACGGGGGCAGCGGACACATGGCCGGTTGACTCAATGGGATGATTTCGGGCGGATACTAGCGGAGCTTGCCAATGAAAATAACTTTTTTTCCTTTTCGAACGTCTGCCCATTTTATTTTATGTCCTTTCTAACACATATTATGTATAGTACAGATTCATAAATCGACAAAGAGAAAGACTCATGCTTCGGTCATCAATTTGGCTATAAATAAACAGAACATCGATGCATCCCTTCTCCCAATACTTCTCTGTAACAAAGACGTATCCAATTAAAATTTCGAACAAATATGCGCTCATAAATAATTCAGTTTTTTCAATGCAAATATCACCCCGTACAAGGTTAGTGCAACTAAAACAATGATATATTTCGTTATTACAATATATAAAAACAAAGTAGAAACATAATTTTTTTTTAAATTCTATATATTACTAGTAACTTCATACATCAAAGATTCAAAAATTAAATTAAATTCTATAAATAAAATGTCTACAGAAGTACTTGCAGTAAGAATTTTAATATTTATTATTGATATTAACAAGCACTTCATTCGTTATTTAATAATAATTAACAATAATTTTTTTAGATTTATTAAATATTTATATGTAAATAAATAGAAGTTGATAAAAAGTAATTGGTTATTTATGTTATTTCGTTTTATTTCATGAGTAAATAATCATAATTTTTTTCCATAAAGACTATTGCCGCTGTCGTCATTGTTAAATTTCGATGATAAATTTAAATAAATATTAAACAACTTTTCTTATTTATTATTAACTAATGAATGGCATTGTTTACAACCAATAATAAATATTAAAATATTTACTGTAACGTTAAAATTCACATTATCGCTTATTTTCATACATGATTTAATACACACGATTCGTGTATTTTGAATTTTTTATTTAATTTTTCATCTAAAGTGATAATAATCTATCCAATTGATATAATGTAATTAATATTAAATGAATAAATATTTTTATCGGTCTTACAGTCTTTATAAAATAAATATTCTATTATACTAATTATAATGATGATAATGTCAGACTGTCCTTGTTTACAATCACCCGCGAAGAATTGAAATAGAAATTACTATTAAAAATAAAATAAAATTAGATTAAAATTTTAAAATAATAAAAATAATAAAAATAAACTATATTCTATTTTAGCAAAGGACAACCTGAATGCCCCCACCATCTTCAGTTTTGATCAGCTATAGAGAAAAACTCTTACATTTATTATGATTTTTAAATTTTGAATCGAAACGTGATCATATTTATTTTTCCAAACGGTGAGGATCTCATGCATCTTTAAAACTCTTCAAATTCATCTTCAAAACTCTTATGTATGAAATAAAAGTACGTACATATGCATAAAAAAGATAGCTTAAATATTTGTCTCGTTTTACTATTATATCACGATTTTGCTTTATATCCAGCTAATCATATTTATTTTTTCATTATTTCAAATTAATTTTTCTATTTTCTTATTATTTTAAAGTAGTTTTGTATCATTTATAGGAGTGCATAAATGATAATTGTAATTATAAATTTTTTTCGACGACTGTGTTTTGACATTTGCGAGTAAAGTAAATGTCCGCATTTCGTATATTAAACTTATTTTCAGAATGTACAATATTCTTGATGGACAAAGCTTACCAGTATTGAACATTCTTTTCAGAAATCATATTTTTAATAATTTAATTGTACTTTTGTCGACTGCTTATATACAAATGAACAAATATTTTTTCATTGGTCTTACAGTCCAATCAAATCAATTGAAAACAATACGTAACAACATTAATACACATCTACATTAACATTAAAACATCAATACACAAAAATAATAAAAACAAAAAATAAAAATTAAATTAAAAATTATAATGACAGTCAGACTATCCTTATTTACAGTCACCCCCGTAGACTAATCTGAAAATAAAATATTAGCTGAAAAATAAAAAAAATCTCACTAAGTCCCTGATGAGGAGCCGTAGCGAGCTCGAAACGTTGGACAAGTCTTCAATTAGGTAAGGGTGTTGGGGACAGTCAGACTGCACTTTACTAACAAAGAATTTTTTCAGCTAATATTTTATTTTCAGATTAGTCTACGGGGGTGACTGTATTGAAGGACAGTCTGACTGTCATTATAATTTTTAATTTTTATTTTTTATTTTTATTATTTTTGTGTATTGATGTATTAATGTTAATGTAGATATGTATTGATATTGTTACGTATTGTTTTCGATTGATTTGATTGGACTGCAAGACCAATGAAAAAATATTTATTAATCATATTTTTAGTTGCTATAAATTTTAAAAATTAATTAATTTAGTAGTCTAAATATAGTAGTCTAAATATAGTAATCTAAATATTATAGTCTAAGTTTTAAAAAAATTACGAAGTATACATATTTTAATTAATCTATTTTATTATTTCTTTATTTAACAGAAAATACAATTGATCGTTCAATATTAAGTTAAAGAATCTAATAAAATTATCTGTTTTAAATTTAGAATAAGTCTTACTGTAATAGTATTATAATTATTGTTATTATTAAGCAGTACTTTGTAGATTTCGTAATATATTTAGTTTGTCTTGATAGGCGCCTTCCCAAGCTATAATACAATATATTATAAAGCTATGGAATAATGCATGATAGAATTTAAGCAGTTTTTGTATCTAAATAATATTTTAATTTTTGGAAAACATAAACTAAATATTTAATGTTATTTATTAAGTATTCAATATGTATACATGAATCATATTAAAAAGTAGTTAGAAGTACGATTTAAATATATGCATAATAGAAAGGAATAAAAAATAGAAGAGAACAAACCCAAGGGTGAATCCAGTTGGGACCTACCTCAGTAGGTCACTTCTGCGCTTCTAGCCCCTACTTTTCCCAGAGAGCGACCATTGGCGATCGCGTTCGAAGAAAAAACAGGTTTTGCTCTCTCTGGGCAGTTTCGTGCATTTTTCACACGCGCTGTTCCGAAACTGACCTCTGACTATCTGCCCCTCTCTAATTTTAATTGTCCATCTCCGCGATAGAGAGGGGTGGACGAGCTCGTCTTCCTTTGGCCCCATGCTCCGGGTCAATCAAACTGGTTTCCTTTCTCACATTCTTGAATTGCGAGTGCCCCGCGAGCGCTAGAGAGAGAGAGAGAGAGAGAGAGAGACGATTATCGGTCAAGCCGACCATGTCTGCCTGGCAGTGAGTCCCAGAAAGACCCAATAGCGGGGTGGGAGGCGAAAAGCGCGGCGTGACCGGTCGACGACGGAGGCCCATCACTGTTTCCTGTTAGTCCGTGATTTTGAAGCGTGAACGCAGCCTCGATGAGCACGATCGAAATCTTTTTATTCGAGGCTCCATATTTTGGTGTGCGCGTATACATGCGGTTAGTGGTACGAGCGAGCCACCGATCAAATTGTGGGTGACTGAAAAACCACGTCTTCTTGCTTTGGCTAAAATCAACGGCTCTGAGGGAAAAAATTTAGAAGATGGATCCGAGGTGCTGTATCTAAAACGCAGGTGTGGATGTTCTTTCCGAGTTAATAGGCTAGGGCATTGTCTCTGCCATAGAAATATCGTTGACTTATAGGATTCTCCTCATAATTTATCCAATTTGTGGAATTTTATGTATTTTTTTAATGTATATTTTACTATACTTACAAATATAAGTGAATTTTATGATATTAACTATACCTGTCTAATTCTCAGTGTTATATAGACAAAATAATATTTTCATTATGCATAATTTTAATTTTTTTAATTTTTTTACATTAAAAAAGGTATGAACAATTTTAAGTTTTAGGCGTTTTTAATTATAGGTTCACGTAAAGTAACAAAAAAACAGAATACCTATTATGATTTAGATGTTTTATCGTCGATAACTTTCAATTAAAATCAATTCCATTAAAATTCACTTCAAATAAAATCTATTTAAATTTAATTTATACAAAGAATTGAAAGATTCGGTTTTAGCTTAAATTAAAGACTTTTTAAACAAGACATAAGGCTGCTATTCTATACTTTTCAATATCGTACTCTTCTGTCAATTATTAAAAATTTGTAAACCATTTCAAACTCTTTAGTTTTTATTTAGTAGACTATATATATTTTTACATTTTTATGGTGTATGATATCATAATTTTCTGACTTGCAGAAATTTCGATTAGAAGATCAATACGCGAAATCTCAGAGGGACTATACAGCATGCATCCATCAAAAAGTACCTGTAATTACTGCAAGCCGGCTTATTGATATCGAGCATCCGTGACACTCCGAATACCAGACCTGTACTCTAATGACTCTGCGCCTCTCTCGGCTTATTATGTATTAGGTATTATTATGCGCACTAACATTTTCGAACGAAACGCCAGGGGTTGGTGCTCTCGCGCCGCGCTCGCACTACGTAGATCTGTACTTATATAATATATATATATATATATATATATATATATATATATATATATATATATGCTCTTGAAAGCCAACTTTCCGTGGCCCGCATAATAGATTTCTTAGAATTCGCGAAGGGTCGGGAAGAAGGCTGCGGGTAGAGGAGGGCGGGGAACGCAGCCGAAGGACGAGGCGCTCGCGCGCTCTCGGGCTTATTAGAAACGCAATTAAACTCTCTTACGAGCGAAATTAATGCAAATTTCTAGACCCTAGTGCGCGCTGGATAGCGTCAGGTTTTCCAAGTTCGCGCTCGCCTCCCCCCGCAGCCGCGGAGCGCAACGAACGGAGAGGGGAGCGAGCCGGGGTAGGGGACCACTCGAGGGCGGAGTCCCGGGCGCAAGCGGCCATGCTGCCACCCCCGTCTTACGAGGCTGCCGTAGCCGCCGCCGCCGCCGCCACCGCTGCTCCCCCCTCTTTCGCCAATCCACGGGCGCTGCGGGCGGCGCAGCAGCAGCAGCAGCGGCAGCCGCCGCCGAGGCAAAATAAGGGATGAAAAACGATGCGCGAGCTCGAGAGATTCTGTTGGGGCGCTACTTTTGTCGCAAAGAGAGATAGAGAGTGGGGAGATTGAAGAAAAGGGTGGATATTAGGAGTCTTAGATGGCTTGCTTTTTGTAGGGACTCGGACCTTAGAAAATAAAAATGCTGCTTCTTAATTCCAGTTATCTCTTATTAATTTTTTCAGCAAGCCAGGCATAATAGAGTTATACTGTTATGTGAGAAAATTATATGGCAGTACTCCAAATTCGTGAGAAACATGGATTTACTACTACAGAATTGGATATTATTCCCGTATCATTATTTCAATTTTACAGTGGGTTGTAAATTTACACTTCATTTCATAAAAAGCAGTTATTAAGCACAATTAAGTAAACATCGAATTAGAATTACCTTAATCTTGCGTTTGTGTAAATACGTTTCTGTCATAGAACATTTACAAAGGCAATTTTATGTTCTCATAAAACGTCGTTAGGTAAGCGTTGTTTAAAGAAAAAAATAATCCATCGTAAAGATATTTTTCTTTAATATATAATAATTTTAATAACCACACCTAATATATTTTTAATGTATGTATACAATGAATTTATTTTTCAAATTTTTTTTAATTGCAGTTCCATCACTAAAGTATGTTTTACCATGTTATGTAGTTTCTTTCATGCTAAAAACTAACATTCTTGTTCTATTTGTTCTAACATTCTGTGTTTTTAAACGTTAAAGAAGAAACATTGAAAAAACAATATGCATTAAAAATGTTTGAAGCAATTATTATTATTGAAAACTACTTATTCCATAATAATAATACTTCGAAATGTTTATCAGTCAAATCTTATTTGTCCTTTTGACATAAGCACCGAGTTCTTCACTTTTGTTAATTTCACATATCGTATTTTACTATGATTAAAGAATGACGCACTGTAACTCAATATTAAAAAATATAATGCCTAAACTATGCATTGATTTTGCCATATAAAGTAAAAAATAAATTTCAAAAATATTCTCCAATTTTTTCATTTTTCCGCGTAGTCTCATGATGCGCTAAACGAACATATATCAGTTGGCATATGTTTTTCTTTTTTTTTGCGAATCTAAACATTGCGAACGCTCAAAATAATCATTAAACTTTCTCAGCACAAATTATGGCGAGTGAGACTCCTTATAGGTGGCGCAACGACTTCCCTCGCATCTTCGTCCGCATCCTGCCTCGAGCGAATTTTCCCCGTCATCCATTATGTGAGAGCTCGCGCCCAATTATCGCGCGCGGCGGGGTAGCTAGCCTTATACTCAATTCTCTCTCTTTCTCTCTCTCTCTCTCTCTCTCTCTCTCTCTCTCTCTCTCTCTCTCTCACACACACACACACACACACTAACACGTATACATCTATACTTTTCAAAATACATACTTCATATACTCGCGCGCGCGCACACACACACATACAGACACAAAATAGCTTCTCTATCCTAATCTCGAAGCGTCTTAAACGAGGTCTTGAAACTGCACGTCGCAGTGGCTGCCTTCACGGAAAGCCAGAAACGTTTTGCTATTCAACTCGTTGGTATATAAGCAGAACCTTCAAAACGGATACTACGGAGCTGGGAGAGAAAGAGAGGGGAGAGAGAGAGAGAGAGAGAGAGAGAGAGAGACAGAAGAGTAACGTAAATTGCAAGTGTTGCACGAAGTCATAGCTTGTGGCCCTTTCATTTGTAGACGAAATTATAGAAGAAGTCTGTAAAAAGAGAAAGAAAGGAGCAGCGATATTAGAATATTTGTAAAAAAATTTAAGTTTTTTACATTAGAATTTTTATTATGTTTTTGAATTTCCAAATTATATTTGGAGAAGAGCCACATTTTAGAACACATAGTCTATGTAATTACGATCTATTGAATATTATTGATTGATTTAAATATTTTGAATAATTTTGAATAAATATACTTGTCCAGAATAAAAATCTGGCATCTTTTAGGGCAAATTTCAATTTGCCATAGAAATCGCCTGTGTCCTTTAACGACAATTCAACCCCTTTGTAACATTTTCAAAAATCAAGAAACAGTAATTGTTCGAATTTGTATGCTCATTTCTTCTTTTTTTTTTGTTTTTTGTTTCTAATGATTATATATATATATATATATATATATATATATATATATATATATATATATATATATAAATGTATGGGACAACAGATACATATAATATTGAAAAAATTCATGATTGCGATAATAATGTAAAATACTTACCATTCACTTTACGTACAATATTTCGTGTGAACTAATTTACTTTCGAATTATTGAATTATTGAATTCGAATTATTGAATGATAAAGGATTGATGTAATGGCTTAGAAATAGTGAGAAAAGAAGACGTGACGATTCAGCGGTAGGCAAAGCGGAACAGGCAACATGCAGAGTCCGTTCGAGGAGTCGAGGTGTCTTCGACAAAAGCAATCGGAAAGGAGCATGGGAATGAGGTGTCGGCGGGTGGGGGGTATTCTGAAGCAAACGGCTCAAAGGAAATTAAGGAACATTCACTCTAGATGAGGGAACCTTCTACAGAGAAATATCGCATCCTTGCTAACTGAGAAGAGAATGACAGAATTGCTCGGGGGCACAGTGCTATCCTTTTCTTCATCGCTTATATCCCTTTCTTCCTTTGTTTGTTCCTCACATTCCTATTACTGCACAAAGCATGGAACGATCCTCCGAAATTCTTTCTCATTTTATGTTCGAGAATCATATCTTTATTTTAAGTCCAACTCATACTGAACGAACCTAAGTGTACATGTTCTAAGTGTTTGTAATTCAAACAGTAAAATGTTTACTTTGAATATCTATTAAGAAAGATGCATAAAAAAGATAGTTAAGATTCTTTCGTTCATTTGTTATAACTTTTCGGTCTGACATATACGATGAGAACTGGAGCTTAAGTATAGCAGCTATACGGAACAAGTTAGAGAGGTCCACGTTATAGGTAGCATAGACAGAGAATTTGCAAACGGTCAAGTTCAGGTGCCTTTTTCAATTGTTTAAATATTCATGATTACATTATTTTTATTATTACGTTTTAGACCTGCGCTGCATTACCAATATTCATAATCAAAAGTTTTTTGTGCCCCGCTCCATCTAAAGGAACCTAGGATCCAAAGAACTATCTCAGCAAAAGTCCTATAGAGGACTACATACACATGCGTACCTTACCCCTGAAGCAGTCGCTCCCCCGCATTTTAATTCGGGCCAGCCACACGCGTACACAGCGGGAATGTTGGACGACCGCCAAACGTCCGCCGAGATTTCTTAATACCCGCGCCGCAAATGCCGGGGAGCACGCGGAACGTCCTCGCGGGATGTACCCATTCTCTCTTCCTCCCCCTCTCACTCTCTCACTCTCTCTCTATCTCGCATATATATATATATATATATATATATATATATATATATATATATATACAGCGGTGATGTGTAACGGCGACGGCTGCTACTGCTGCGGATCCACCATGGCCGTAAAGGGGCAGAATGATGTTTAGTGCACGCGCGCGGATGCGCCGTTTATATTTGTTTTTTATAATTATTATTATTTATTATTCTTTTAACAAGAAGAAACAAAACATCCTCTTGAAAATGAATTATCTGAGTATGATTTCAGTAATACGGAAACAATATTTAAAAAATAGCTCAATTTAAATTAAATTAAAAATAATTAAAAATAATCTCACTTATATTCTAATAGTTATTTTTTATTATAATATTTTTGAATTAGGCTTTGTATCAGTACATGTTTTAATAATAATGTATTTAGTTCTAATTAATGTATTTATTCTATCCCTTTTAAATATTATACCTTTTCATATCACCCACTATATTTTTAGTGGTAAATAAAAAATTAAGTAAACAAAATTTCTTTACGAACACATCGTAGACCTCCGTCGCTGATTAGCACCAATATTTGGAAGCATAAATACAGCGACGTTAAATAATAAAAAAATTAAGTATATTATTCATCATTTCATTCTCTCCTAGTAAACTTCCTGATTCTAAAGTCTTAAAAATGTTCGTGGAGCTTAGGTGCATAAATTATCATTTCGAAAAACTATTTAAGCTTCTTATATATTTTAAACATAATGAGCTTTACATAAATTAAAAGCAAATATTTAAAGCATTTTTTATTAATGACATATTATTTACTTTTTTATCATGGCAATAATATACACATGTCTTTATAGTCTGTATTAAAAAAGTTTTGATTATAAAAGAACATAATACTACTCCATAAATGAAATTTCAATTTTTCATTCAAGATCGAATTGATCGGTGTTCAAAAAATCATTGTCATCGATATTGGTCTACAATTGTCGAGCAATCGTGTAAAGTAAGCTGAACTAGTGCTGTATGCATGATTATCCGCTTCAGTTTACATAAAACAAATTGTATCAGATCTCATAAATTGCCACTGGGAAAGAAAGTAAATGACCTAAGAAAGAAAAAGCAGAAAAAGGATAAGCTTTTTCTGTTCTTTGCGAAAATAATGAGGAGCTTCTGCATTACGCTAGCGCGAGAAGTAATACGTACGGACGGAGCGAACGCGTATCTTTAAGTACTCCGAAGGCACCCGAGCGGTCCTGTTTGCCATGGTTTCTTCGCCGCCCCCCCCCCCGTCGCGCGCTCCGACGACTCGTAATATCCTGCGCGCGTCAGACTTTGAAAACTCGAACAATTTCCTCCTCCTGAACTATCCTTCCCGCCTCGCCGAGCTCGGGTACGGATAGGAAAGGCGGACACTGGGGCGGGAGGGGGTGGAAAATCGAAAGACCCCCGCCCCTTTTGCCACGCACCACCCCGTTGGAGATGTAAGGGAGGCTGGCGCGCCGCAGGGATAGTACACCCGGCTCTCCTGCGCTAAGTTCGATAATTATAAGTGCGCGGCAAAGGACGCGGGCGTGTCATTATTCAAAGCTCGTACAGACCCGAGACGTCTTGGCGCGTGGGGGAGGAGTATTATAACAGCCGGACTTCTCCCCTACTCGCAGCTACATTTTTCATTAAAGGCTGTTGGGATTGGTTGGATGCGCCGCGCCGGTGGAATTGTCGAGGCTAAGGCTAATCGTTCTGCGAAACAATCTCGCCCGGCCTTTCTGTGCCGAGAAGGTATAATGTTGATGTTGCACGAGTAAAGGATTGTAAATGACTGTCTAAGTGGCTTTGTATATGTCTATTGAAATATTTTGGTATTCTATTTGAAAGGTAAAGAGAGTAGATAATAATGACCTCTACCTGTTTATAATGATTCAGCTATAGACCGGATTTTTTCACAAAAATCATCTGTGTCTTTGAATATGTTCAATATTTTTATACCCAACCCATTGCTATTATATATAAATATAAATTTAGATTAATGAAGAAGAAGCTAAAATTATGATAAAAATATAATTATATGTGACAATCATATTTTAGTATTTTTCCCTATTGTATGTGTAATTGATTTTTTCATTATTTCTTATTGAATTTTGTACATTCATTACTAAATATTCTAGCACATTCAATAGTAAAAACACTCTTGACCATATTATTTGTCGCAAAGATAGGTTATTTAAACTTATAAAAGATAAAAATTTTCTTACAATGAAACTTTATTAAATAATAAAGTAGCAAATTTACTAACAATGTTGTATATGAGTAATAAATATTTATAATATAAATTAAATAATCTATAATTTATATTTTTTTATGTATTCCTCCATTACGGGTTTATCTACTTAAACTATTATTTATAATAGACTTAAGTCTTATATAGACATGCATAATATATGTAGCGACTTAATTAATTCATGTACAAACTTCAGGCTTAATGTTTTATATAAGATTTTCCAATAAAATATTAAAAACATTATTTAAAGCTAGCAATTTTATATTTTAATTATTATTCTTATTTATCTATTAAATATTTAAATTCTTAAAATTTGTCGCATGTTTTTCTCAACTTATTTTCAAAAATAAGTAGATTTGAAAGTTGAATTTAATAAAAAAGTAAATTTTTTAATAAATGTGTTTTTCTATTACGATTGTTTTTGATGAAATAGCTGCTTCTGTATTTATATACTTATTACTTTTTCCATATTGTGAATAGTATCCAAAGGGATTCGTGTTAACGTACAGATTCATCGACAAGAAAAGAAAAAATTTGCTAATTTTTATACTATTATTGTTATGCAATATTAATGTTAATATCATTATTATGAGTAATATAAGCTTAAAAAAAATTTCTTATAAAAATATTTATAATGAAATTACATTGCATTATGTTTTGTTACATTAACTCAAATTGAATAAGAAAGAGATTATAATATGCAGAACAATTACCTTCGAGCAATTATTCACCTGCGCAGTTACCACACCGGCATTCTGCTCTTAGCCACGCTTGAATTAATCGCGCGTTAATTTGACATTAAGAATACCGAAGTAAAAGACATAGAGAAGCATCGCAAGGAGTCACAGCAGAATGTAGCCGCGGAGAAAAAGAAGGGATGTGAAGAGAGAGAGAGGGCAGAGGAGAGAGAGAGAGAGAGAGAGAGAGAGAGAGAGAGAGAGAGAGAGATAGAAGAGTCTAGAGTCGAACCACCAGCCACTGGTCTGGACGCGTCATAGTGCATGATTTGAGTAATGCCAGGGGTTGTCTCTTACGCGAATCTCCACTGACGGATATTCGGTTACAATGCTCGGAGGTAAGCGAACCCGGTATAGCCACCTTATAGATAACACCGCGAGCCGCCAGATTATAATGCCGAGGCTCCTTCGCGCTCGCCGCGTATCCCCTCCTCGCTTCTTCTTCTTTCGCATATCGATTTTTTGTTGCACCCGTCCGAACTACCTACACACACGTAAGAGCACTAATTACGAGCCTCGACCGCCCCCCCCCCTTCACAATCCGCTGCCTTCGCTCACGGTACGCGAGAATTCCTGATGCATAAATTTTAGAAAGCCCGCCGTAGCGCGAACCGTGCCGAAGTGCTTGGGTGCCGATGAGCCCTCGCATGCTCGCGGGAATATCGATTAATGCGTTAGGGTTTTATACGGGTCTTGAGAGAAGTTATTTATCGCTCGGCATACATAAATATAGGACCCTCGGAAAGTAGAGAGAGGTTCGATTTAATTTTTATTATAGCGACACATTGTTTCGGTATACGAGCGGTAAAATTTATACGATGCCCCCCCCCCCCCTGGAGTACGCATCGGCGAGGCAAGTTCCCGTTCTTCCACCGAGCAATAAGAAAGAGATTAAGTGCGTTTAGTTCAAACTATCCAAATAAAATTTAATCGATAGATTTATGTACGATGGCATTTTCCACATAAGCTCAGTTATAAATGTCGGAACGCACCTGCATTTTTCGTTACAAATTTAAGAGCAGCGGTATTTATTTTTCCAGTAAAAAGTAAAAATTCGAGTAGAATTTAATAAATGTATGAGTGCTTATCTCGAATCTTAAGTAGAAATAGAAATTCTATTGTTAAATAAGTAACAATTATAAATGGCGCTTACAATAAAGTCTCTAAGTCCACAAAATCAAAATTTAAAGAATGAGTGGCACGTAACTCTGAGTGAAAATATACTACTGAGTAGCAAACTATACCGATCGAAGATTGCCGGGCAAGCGCGCTCGCGTGGGTATGAACAGGGGAGGGGAATCACCACGGCGCGCCGGGATGGTAGAGAGACCGGTAATGTTTGTTTACACTTTGAAGCTGCTCGCGTGACCTTAGGAATGGGATCACAACATTACACTTGACCAAAATATTCCAGTCCCTCGACTAACGGCTCGCTGGGGAGACAATTAGATGAGGGAGAAAATTATAAAATTAATGTGAAACATGTAAATAAAAATTATTGTTTCTGAGAATTCTAGAATTCAAAATCTTCTTTTGTGTAAAATAATTGTTTAAAATGGTTCCAACAAATAAATATAGATTCCTGTTATTCGATACATACAATATATATAATAATCATACAGAATTTCAGTTGAACAATTGAAATTGTCTAGAAAAAAGAGTCAT
Source organism: Sycobia sp. Sy_11 (assembly GCA_018907035.1). NCBI lineage: Eukaryota > Metazoa > Arthropoda > Insecta > Hymenoptera > Epichrysomallidae > Sycobia > Sycobia sp. Sy_11. Next base: position 2,451,747 of record JACCIC010000062.1, on the reverse strand, counting down.
TTCAGATAATATGATTCTTATGATCAAACAATAGAACATTAAAAAAATAAAAAACGATAGAATAAGAAATTAAGAAGCATGATAATTACGCTCAAAATACATTACAATACTTACAATACATACGCTTACATTCGAATTTACGTTCAAAACCAAGTTGACGGAGGCCGCCGTCTCGCATCCGTCTCAAAATGAATTCTCTCTCTACTCTCTCTCTCTCTCTCTCTCTCTCTCTCTCTCTCTCTCTCTGTCTTTACTCGTATAGTCGATTTAATAAAACTCCGATCTTTCGTTTCCACCGATGTTCTTCTCCCTGCCTGCTTAACCTCTATCTCTTACTCTCTTCAAAGAATTAAAACTACGCTGACCCTGGAATAAAAGCTCGTCTGGGATGCGACGCGCCGTAACGAATTCGTGGAGCTGGTATCTACGGAGTCGGGGCGAGAAGGAGGCAGGTCGCATATGGCTTTACGTCCCCCTAACGCAATTTCTCAGTTGAAACGCAGATCCGGTGTTAACGTAACTTGGGCGCTCCAACTCAGAAATCTAATGCCACTAGGACATGGGCTCCTAAGGCTCTCGTCCACCGCACCTCTCCCATTTCTCGCGTGAGCGTTAACTTTTAATGCAACGGATTAAGCAAGGGAGCGCACACGGCGTGCCCATGGGTTTGGTTGGCCTGATTAGAAAAGGCATCTTCGTCGTCGATGCGGAGACGATGGCTTGCGAGCTTTTACCTATTTCTTGGTTTGAAGGCATATGGCGCTGCAGCGAACGAAAAATAGTTCATCGGGTAAATCTTCTATTCATGTCTACCACTACCTGAGTAAGGTTATTAATAATTAAATAAGCGGGGAGAAGTTTGAAAAACGGACACCTCCGGACTTGCTCGGCCAGTTTTAACAAATCATTGCATATCGAATCTTTAATAAATACTTTATTTAGTATTATTTGGTAATACAATTAAATCTTAATAAAAATTTTTAATAACAATAATTTAAATACAGTCAAAAGCAGTTATACATAAACATCATATCATGCATGAAAATATATCTTTACTTTACAGGGCATATAAGCAATAATACGTGATTGAAAAGTTACTCTCTTTAATACGTGAATATAAATTAATTACATAGCATTCAATTTTTAAATATTATTGATATATATTATTGAAAAAAAATCATTTGCATAGGTCCGATTAATTCTTCCCTTTTTCAATATTCATGTCTATATTTTCTCTTTCTTATTATATTTTATATTATTATAAAACTAAAGTCTATTATTAAACTATTACTAAAATTTACTATCCTTATTTTACTATACTTTTACTATTTATTAAATTTTTTTTCATAATTAATAGTCTATCTAGTTTTCTCGCTAACTTCCATTGGATTGAGAATATTTATTATAATTATACTTAAATTTTATCAAATGTAAATCCGCGTAATTTTATAAATTGTGGTTTCAAAATTTTTTTCACCATAATTTGAACCAATTCTTATATCGATACCTTCACTTTTATGTTTCCATTAATGTTTAAATTATCCAAAGGTTTCATTTAAAAATGTATGAAGATTTGTTTCTTTTCAAAATTGTTGGTTAAACTAACTATCTGTTTCCATTATCATAACATATTCATTATCTTCAAGATTTATACAACTCGGAAATATGCTCATACATGTATAATATTATTTAATATAACTGTAATATCTCTGTAATAAAAAAGTGTGTTATTATTGTTACAATTATGTAGAACTCGTATAAAGAGTTCACAAAAAACAACTTTTTTTGATATGCAATATTTTATATTATATTCAACTCATTCAGCATATGCATCCGGCAAATTTTTATTATCAATGATAAAAATTATTGAAACACTAATTTCTTATTGTTGCAACAAATATTATCGTCTTTAAAAAGCCTAAAACAACGGATACTAAAACTATAGCCACCTTTCGCCTCTCTTGAATGTGATATTAAATCGAAATAGATTACAACATTTGCAAAAAATCAATTATTTATAGTATTTCAATTAAAAAAATGATCCTGATATATTTCTTAGATTAGAATGATTTTATGTAAAGATATACTGCAAACATAAAAATATGCAAAAGATAGAATGAATGTACCGACACCGTCCAAAATCCACTTTCCTCAAGACAGAGCAAATTAATTTTTAATTGATTTAAACTCCGCGTCAATTAAATGGATTCTGGCAACTTTTGCAACACCCCCTTCCTTAATCATCTCGCAATTATAAAACCCACAAACTGGAATTGAAGCATGAAAGAATCCGAGCGGATGGGGGATCCACGCGGAATCCGTTGGGTTGGCTTGGCTCCGGTAAACGATCCGGCTGGAGCGGGGAGAGCAGGGGCTACTGGCATAATCTCTCAATAAAAATGCGGAATATTAAGATCCAGTAATCGTCCCGCAGATGTCGACAATATTGAAAAGTAAGGCAAAAAAGTGGATTAAAAGAGCTTCGACCCTCGACCAGTCAGTGAATTTGGTCAACGAAGAATGAGAACGAGAAGAGAGAGAGAGAGAGAGAGAGAGAGAGAGAGAGAGAGAGAGAGATAGAGAGAGTGAGAGGGGAATGGGGAAGAGAGAAGGAAAGAAGACGAGGAACAGCTTAACCAGGTTAAAGCCTGCCTCTACCGGGTAGGAAGAGGGCAAAAAAGCTAAGCGGTGTTTTATAGACTCAACAACCGACCGGCCACTGGCCCTACTCCCCTTCCCTCTTTGCTCCACCTACTCCTACTCCTCCTCCTTCGTCGCCCACGTTCACCCTCTTTTTACACCCTTGTTGGAAATTAGAGGCTTTTTGTGCTAAATATACCCGACTCCTCTCGGCACTGCCCGCCTATATACCAGTGAATCTCATTTTAATTTTCCGGGCAAGGAGAGCCGGACAAACTGCTTTGCGTTGGACGACGCGGCGCGGTCTTTAAGGATTCTGATGCCGGCGCTGTTGAACACAGTCCTGTGCATGGGTCAGCTAGTAAAACTTTTTTAAATGGATCCCAGAGGATCTGATTTAATTTACAACAGTTATCGATAATGAATGATTTATTTAGAAAAAGAAGCTTTCATTTTACAAACGTACGTAATTACGTACTTTCCAGCGGTTAATACTTGGAATAAAAAAATTGTCAGATTCCCATGAAAATTAAGTGTTGTCTTTATCAAAAAGAACAAATTCAACTTAAACAACTGGTCAAATGCAAAATATTGTAAGTTATTAAGTCGAAATGTTAATCATTCATTTAATTAATAAAAAATTAGATAGAATTTTTAAATTAAAAATAGCTGCATGAAAAAAGGCAACCCCTTAAATATTTCAAAAGTTCATTATTCTCTTTCTTCTGCAACTCACATGTAAAAGTGTAAAGTAACGCTAGTTGCTAAATTAAAACAATCCAAGAAAGTAGATTCTTAGTTATAGATTCTTAGATAACTTAGACTTCTATAGTTCATTCTCATTCCACTTATTGAGATAATGTAAACTTCGTTGATAAAGAACAAACTATTACAAAATTTACATATTTCAAATGTTACCTATGAAACATATTAACTTTTTTCGATATGATGCAAATAAAGAATTAGAAACTAGAATAGTAAATTCAAACTATAAACGTTTACTACTAAAAATGCATTATATTTTTCGCAAGTTTCAGTCTAAATATAATTTCTAGTCCGTTTCATACACAATTGTGAATAACACAACTCGTCTCTACGAGTGTTAACTACATATTCATTTTTTTAGTACTTGTTAATGTATTTTTTATGTTCGTTGATTATGAATTTTTATTAGAAGATAATTAAACAAAAACCGCTCTGATTTTTTAAATATTTTTTTTACTTAAACGTAAGTAGGATTCATTCTTAAGGTCATTTTCAAAATATTGTAATTTATTTCCTTTACAAGCTACTACTTAAAAAGACTCTTACTTCTATCATTATTATTATATTAGATAATTAGCTGTTCTATCTACAATAATGAATTTGATTATTTTATTCTTAAATTATAAAATTATTATAACATTTTATTACCAAAAAATTACATTTTTTTGTTTTTGAAGAATATTATAAAGAATTTTTGTACAAATTTATACAGTAAAATTTTAATTTGTCAAGAAATCCAATATGTATTTACACACTGGAATGTTTAATTCCACATTTCTGTAGGCTTCTGTATATTTAATTTAAGTAGCATAACATTTTATCTCTACTTTTATGAAGTAACGGTAATTGCCAAATCACATTGTTAGTATACTATATATATATATATATATATATATATATATATATATATATATATATATATATATATATTCTGCAATTCCAATTTGAATAATCGAGAATATTTATTTTAGCCAAAGAGAAAGCTAAATTATAGGGATTTGACTTTAGTCAATTAATGAATACTATTAATTACGTTCAAGATTTCTATTATAAAACTAAGATTCAACAGAAAACTTGGAGAAATAAAAATTTATCTTATGAAACTTAGTTTTCGCGAATACAGCGTTGAGAGGGATTGTTCTTTGAAACACTAATGCCATTCGTATGTTTGAGAACGGTATCTGTTTCATTTTTTTAAATTGTTTTTGTCAGAAGGTAAATATATAAAACTGCCATAGTCCAGAATTTATCTAATGTAGATTTTATAAAATATCCTCAGCGTTTATGTATCGGCTTCCAAGAAATTACCTTTTAAAAACTTGAGATCGAAATATTTACTTGAGATCTATTATATTTGTTTTTAATAGAATTAGTTTGTCATAGACATTTTATGTAAATTTTAATTTAAATAAAGTTAAATTAAATTGTAACACCTAAAATTTTAAACTGCAACGTCATTTCTTTGATACTCTTTGCAAAAGACTTTGTGTTTTTTACAAAAGAAAGACTTATGTCAATTGAAAATTATAAAACTGATATACTTCTTGCTTTATCTTTAAATATTTTAGCGTCATACAAAACACAGCAATGTGCTAAGTATCCCACCTTGGGGTATTTCTTTATAAAAATGCATAACATTATCGCTAATAGTAGTGTAAATTTGTATTTGTTGATTTAAAACTTCATAAACTTAGTTAATTGACTAGGATATCCACATTCCGTTAGTCTCAATAAGTATTTTACTGCTAACATTATGAAATGCACTTGAGATATCAAAAAAAACTGCTTTTTTTGTTTAAATTCTGCTTGAATCTGCATTATTCAAATGAATAGATTGTCCTTTGCTAAATTAACTTTGATTTTTGATAAGTAAATTGTTGTACTCCAACCACCAAATGGGTCTCTAATTAACTCTCTCTATCTGTCTCTCTCTCTCTCTCTCTCTCTCTCTCTCTCTCTGATTTAGTTTGTATAATACTATTTGTATATTATTAATAATATTACTTGTATATAATTTACGTATCTTTTCTGAAAAATTATCTGATTGATTGATCTTATTAAATATATCTAATAAATTTAATTTATAATTTTCAGACAGCTTATTCAAATAATAGTAGTCTAGACCATCGGGTCCAGGGGATGAATTTATATTGCGTGACTGAAGAGCTATATTAAATTCTGTGAACGTGCAATTTGAATCAAGAAATTCATTACTTTTTGTTGTGGGAATCCGATTAGATTTTTCCGCTACCCAAACAGGGCATACATTATTCAATGTACTTATTTTACCATCAATTTATTTGTAACTTTTCTGTAAAGTGAAAGCGATGATCGATTTTTTTCACAATTTTTGGTGCTTTAGCTTGAGAAATTTTAAAAACAATAAAATCTTGTGGATTTAATGTATTTTTTAAATTTCTAAAGCCTTTATTTCTGCTATCTATCACTATTTACAGTGATCGTCCCACCGTGATATCGGATTTCGATGCTACATTCCGTTACTATCTTTATAAACGTGAATTTCTTATAATTAACGCTTTGACAATTTCCAAGAAAACATTTTATTTATTTGGATAATAATTGATCAACTGCTGACTTCATCTGTAGTTGATCAATAATAACATTTGCTTCTAAAAAGAAGGTTATCCCATTATAAAATACGTAGTTTAATATACTATTTCTAAATTAATTTCTAATAATCTAAAAAATTGTAGACGCCAACATACTTTTAGCAAATAAACATTTATAAAAATATATATGTTTCGTATTATAACAAAAAAAAAAACACAATGTCAAAATGTATAATTTCAATTTACATTTACCTCCTGCTTCTTTCATCGATGATTCAAAGCTTTATTTTCACTTGAAATGCCTATTCTGTCGCATTCCAGTTGTCACCGACTACTTTTTATTCAGAAACAGACTTTCCCATTCGTCTCACCAATCAACGAGTAAATAAAATTGATTTATACAGGACGTACTATAAAATGGGAATAATTAAGGTCTTTTTCATTCGATTCAATGCGATTATAATCATATGAAATAAATTTTTGATAAAAAGTAATAATATTTTAGTTCGATATTTAATGATAATTTAAACACTTACACATTTAGATAACATAAATAAAAAAATGATAAATATTTTTAATTTTAATAAAAAAATAAATGAAATTTGTGTAAATACTACTATGTATAAAGTACATAGCTTATTTAATAAAAATTACAACTGTTTTCAAATGTTCTATAAAAATATGTCATTAGTATTCAATTAGTTGAAATTATAAACAAGTACTTTATCATCCAATATTTTTAGAGAGAATAAACATTAAAAATTCGATCGTCTATAAAAATTATCGAGGCGAACGATTTAAATTGATTGTGCCACTGGCGCAATCAAAATATCATGCACATAGCTCTCCAATAGAGATGGGCGTGTAAAAGTAAAAAAAGAAAGTCAATTCTCTCTCCCCATAAATCTCATTCGTAATCGACAGGGACCTGTTACGCGCGATAAAAAGAGCAAAAAATAAAAGCGAAACGAATGAACGGACGAGCTGCAAAGAGCAAATGAAACCGGAAGGGATGGAGAAACCGAGAGTCCGAGAATGATAAACGGCCGCGGGGAATCCGTGTTTTTAACTTCGGGACCTGGATTGCCCGCCGAGTGAAAATAAAACGCTCGACCAGCCGGGCCAAGAGGGCGTGAAACGAGGGTGGTGGTGCCTGTCCTCTCTCTCTCTCTCTCTCTCTCTCTCTCTCTCTCTCCCACGATCCCTCTCCGCCTCACACATAAATTAGCTCCAGCATGCTGGGCACGAAATGCAAAGCATTCCCGTTACTAAAACCGCAACCCCGAGAAAGAGATGGGCTCGGGTCAACGCGCCGCCGACCTTTCGCCCCTCTACCCACTCCGGACTACTTTTCATCCCAGCCCTCCGCAGCGATTTCATTTTTATCGCTGTAGCTTCAACGGTGGAATTGAGAGGCTAAGTCCCTCATGGAGGTTTCAGTAGTAAGCGGAGTTTATTGTCAGGCGCTCCGGATAGCGATACTGCAGAAGCTATTTTTTTACGAGCTGAGTTTATGCATTTTACAACATGTACATATTAAAGCTTTTGTTAATTTATTTACAGTAACTTGCCAATATTTCATACTGGCACACAACTACAACTCATTTTCTGAAAATTCATTTTTTTTTAATTTGATGACGTTATATTTAATAACAAATTGTTAATAATAAATGCAGATTATACATTTTTTAACAATTATTTTTAGTTATTATTAAAGTATGAAGGATGAAATTGAGATTAGTTTTAGATTTAATTATATGCAAAGACATAATTAACTTTCTGATGATAAGAATCTACAATTCTTTTCGTATTCATTGCTTTTCATAGAAATTCCAAATCGTCTACGAATGAAATACAAGATCTTTCTATTCAACATCCATGCAAAATTATTGAACTTAGGCTACTGAATAGTAAAGTAAGTAATTAAAAACTTGAAAAACATAATTCTTAAATCATTTGGAAGGTTATAGTAAACTGTTCATTCAGTAAGCTAGGTTTGGTATTTATTTTAGAACTATATATATATATATATATATATATATATATATATATATATATATATATATTTATATATTATATGTATCAATATTAATATAATTATATATTATTTTTAATTTAATTGAACTGTAAGACCAATAGAAATCTTTCTTAATTAAATAAAAAATTGTTTGTAATATATTTTATAATCAATTTGTTAAGGTATAAATAACCAAAACTCTTAAATTACTGGAAGGAAAAAGTAATCCTTAAAGGCATTCACCAATAATTGTTCAATGTTTACCGTTTTCACTAAAGTACCATGTCAACGCCAAGTACGTACCAGTAACGAACAAGAAAGGTAGACATCTTGAGCGGCAACATCGCACGAGTTTCTTTTCCTAACTCAGCTCTATTACTCCGCCTCACCAGCGCTCCTCCCGTTTCTTCTACTTTCAGCCCTCTATCTCCCTCGCTCTCTCCCCCAACCTCTGCTCACTCTATCTCTCTCCTCGGATTCTCTCAGTACCTCTTAGACACCGACGCTTCTTGCCGTTGCGCCCGCGCGAATTTATCATCCGAAGTCGAACGACATATCCGTTTTCCCAAGTAATCTCACCAAGCCCCGGGCGATTCTCCAACAATTCTATACGCGCGCACCGCCGCCTCCTGCCCCCATATAGTCGCGCGCCGCCGAAGAAGTAGCGGCAATATACAGGGAACCACCGCCTGTGCGGCAAGAGACGAGCGCGGCCAAGATAGGATGGGCAAGGGGGAGACGGAGAGAGAGAAACGGAGAAAGAGCGAGGGAACACGGGGAAAAGCAGACAATACACCTTCGCGGCGGGTGGCTTATCTAAGAGTCCACGGAGCGCCGTCCTCCCGGGGTTATTACTGCACCCCCGGGGGCTACGCGCGGCTGCGATACCGAGCTAAGAAATGATAACGGGCGCTCGCGAGCGAGACGGGCGGGCGAGAGCTACCATTTTCGAGTTATATTGCCCCGGTTAAACCTGTGAGCGGGCCCGCTGCGCCGCGCTATCGCGGAAGCGCGCCTTATATGTGGGCACACTTCTGTCCCTTTCCAACCTGAAGAACCGTCGGGGGGGGGGGCGAGCGGCGCTCTTCTCCCGTTTCCCAGAGGAGGCAGCAGGATTGCCACGCGCATCGATTTCGATGACGTAACGTTCGATATTGGGCCACGCGCGCGTACCGTTTGGGGGCGGCTCGATTTTCGGAGGCACCGTGGTAAACCTCCTCCTCCCTTACCCGCTCGATCCTGCACCAGTGCACCCCTGGAGCTCGCTCCGCTCAGTGCGTTTCCGATAGGTGTGTAAGGGGCCGATAAATAGCGACACGATGTACCGGCAAGCGTGGCTGCAATCCGCTTCCGAGAGCTGCGCGGCACGTTTGATTTATTTTAATGAGCCCAGCTGCGGTAAACTGCGACCTGGTGAATAGCCTGCTTTCCGATGCGCCCGCTCTTTTGAGCAAGGGTGATTAATTGGGACACAGATCTGTATCGAGATCAACGACTATTATATGCTGTTTCTCATGGACTAGTCTAATCGTAAAGCTAATTATCTTGAAATTATTATCGCGACTTCACAAACATACCATATATTGCAAAATTATTTTAATATTAATGTTTACTGAATCGTTAAAGACTGATATGAAGAATGATACCCATCGCAAGGCAGTAAAAGTAACTTTCTCGGATTGACTCCTTTGGTCATGCGTCGCACATTATTTTTCGGTTCAATATGCTTTTTGAAACATCGATGTTTCGGCTAAAACAGAGGTTAACAGAAAAAACATTGCGTACTGTATACATTGATGATGTAAATGACGTTGCGAATACTCTATTACCTTTCTTTTATATTCATCGAGCTTTTTCAAGTCACCTTTTGAACTTTTTCTCAAGTAGCCAGTCTTCATTCCCATACATAGGACTTTAATACATACATAAATCGGTTATAGCTGAAATTTCATTTCTCTCACTCTCTATTGCTTCGTTACTTCTCCTTACCTCCTCCGTATTTGTCTACTTAAGACTTTTGCTAATGCTCGGGTCAACATCTAGTCAGTATTCCAGTTTTGCTAGGATGCAGGAAAGACTATTATAATGCGTAAGTGAGCAGAATAGAGAGAAAGAGAGAGAGAGAGAGAGAGAGAGAGAGAGAGAGAGAGAGAGAGAAAGAAGGAGAGAGTAAAAGACGGGCGAGTAAACGTTCGTTAATAAGAACGAGTGCAAATGAGGCCCGTGTCGCTTCTACTGACTGATGACGTCATTACTGTCGGGCTTAATGAAAATTTCCGGAAAGTTACCGTGGGCGCTCTCTCACTCTGACACCCAGCAGCCTGCAGCCGCTCACGAGATGAGGAAGAAAAGCGCGAGAACGCTTGCCGACGCAACGCCCGCGCGCCGCTCAAAGAGAGCCAGAGAGAAGGAAGTAGTTTGAAGCCGCGGATATAATACCCGCGCGGCTCGAAAAGGGGGCTTCCGCTCAGAAGAAAGCGGAGGTGCGCCACAAGGGGATGGAGGCGGTGGGTGGCCGGGTCTCCTACGTATTCGCGCGCATACATTCGTAAACGATGATGCCGCGAATAAGAGCCAGAGGGAGAGAGAGAGACAGAGACAGAGAGAAGGAGCAGAGAAATTTTACGAGAATTTCCGAGACTAATTTCTCCGGCGCACCGCCTCGCCGCTTTGCCGTACTCCGGTATATAGCGTGAGCTCCGAGGCAGGCGGGCGTCGTTAATTTCTGACGTTAATTGCTAAACCTGAAGTTTCTAGAAATTTCCTGCACGACCCTGCTCCCCCCCCCCCCAACTCCCATATCCCTCGCGCTACGGGCTCGCCTCGGCTCTTTCTTGCCTGGGCTGCTAGACATGTATACGGAGGAGGGGAGCGGAGCGAGGAATGGAGGAGAGGTTGATACACGGGGAGGGTGTATTTGCGCGCGCGCTCTCTCTCTCCTCTTAAGATCAGCAGCCGCCGCGGCAACTCCTCTTGCTTACTTTTACCGAAGTTCGAGAGAGCGTTCGTTACGCCTCACTTGATTTTCTAATGTCGCCGTAGAGCGAAGCAGGGTGTGGGGTAGGAAGGGGCTGAATTAAGGATTATTTATAGCCGGGAGAAAGTTTGTCCGGGAGGGGGAAGACGGGGGAGGGAATCGAAGCAGCCCCGGCGAGATGGTGGGGATTGCGCGAAAGAAACTTGCAGAGTTGGCTGTAGCCGTCTCTAGGGGGCGGAACGAGGGTTTTCCGAGAGAGGGTGTGTGTATTCGTGCAGGAAGGCAAAGTGGGTGGGGAACAAAAGTAAGCTGGCTTGCGGCTATTTTTTTACGACTTATCCTCGGGAAAGAAAGAGCGGAACTCTACTCTCACTTTTGGTTCTCATATTTCGCGCATTTAGCCTGCTTACCTTTCTTGTTTACTAAAATTTTTTCCATTTTCACGATATGAAATAAAAATTAATGAATAGTCAAAAATATATATTTACAGTTAAAAATATTACAGAATTTGATTATGTGAATATATACGAACAAATTTTCTTAGATATACAAAGTTTGAAAGAATCGATCTAGCTTTAATCAGTTTCTTATAATAGGTACAAGTTTAATATTGGAAATAATAAAAAGAACAATGTTGAAAGCAAGTGATTTTTCTGATTTAAGAATAAAATTAAAATTAATACCTTTTTAACCATTTTTCGATAGTGAATATTAATATGATTTCTATGTTATTAATAAATATCGCATATATTTATAAACAAATATTCTATAATAAAAAAACATAAATCTAATATAACTACACAAGTATTCGCGACGTAGATTTATATTATTAGATGAAATTTATATGACAGTTTACAAAATGTTTTGTATATGATATTGTAATTATAGATTGAAGTTCATCTTGATAGACTGATGGTTGATAATATATTTTCATTAGATTTCATCATTTTCGAGAAAAATATATCTCAAAGATATTCAGTGGCTCTGTGATATTCCTAATCACACTTGCTTCATATTTTTCACTGCTTCTGTTTTTTGAAATTTGTTTCTTTTTGTTTGATATTTAATAAATAATAAACTAATCTACAACCTGAAATACGAATATTCATCTAAAAACTAGTGATATTGCTTATCAGCACAATAAAAGTTACTCTACACCTAAACACAGCAGAATATATCATGTGACTGACATTTCATTGGCGAAGAGAAACCAACGACCGTATAGATACTCTACCTTTCAGGGATGAGGAGTACAGTAGAAATACAGAGAGGTCAAACAAGAGATAGCCTGGCAATTTCTCTTATTGACGACTGTACACTTTTGCACTATATATGTACTCGTACGTGTACCCAAATTTCTGCCAATCGCCTGGAAGAAGGCTTCACCTCTTTCATCCCTTAAATCCCTCCCAAGCCTTCATTTGCTTCTCTCCTAAAGAGAGCTAGCGTGGAGGAACCCCTTTTCTGCCTTCTGCCTATGCCTTCGCGCTCTTTCATTCGTTCACGCGAATGGAGAAATCGTATTATTCGAAAACACACACATGTAGATAAAATTTTACACCCTTTTAAGTTTAGATTTAAATTTAAAATGTAAAATCTCTTTCCCGGCCTTAATTCTGAGGTACAGAAATGGCGCCATCATCCCTTCTCGCGCAAGTATCGCCTTTCATATTCCTTCGAAGGAGCAGAAAATCGTTATCGCGCCTATTAGTTACAAGCACGCGGGCACGTACACAGCGAGGGACAAACACACAGAGACACACATGCACCCTAAGGTAAATTGCCCCCTGCTTCATCGAGATCTCGTCACGTGGTCGACGATACGAGAGGGGTAAGAATACCGTCCACCCTGGGGTGGGGATGTAAGTAAGTAAAGTCTCCAAGCCTTCTCCACCCCTGAGCCTTCGCCTTTCTCTATAACCATCTTCGTCGCTCTTTCAATTTCAGGACTAGTGGTTCGCTGCCCTTGGTTGCCCGGTGCTTCTATGCTCCATCTCTCGGCTCTTCGCTTTTTCCCCTCTTGCCCCTCAAAGAGGAGGGTGGTCGCGCGTGTGCACACACACACACACACACACACACACACACACACACACACACACACACACACATGTTCATATGCAACCCTTTACCTTTTCTCATGTACGCCCGCTGCGCGCCATGCTTTTCTCTGCTCTTTCGAGTGCTAGACGACAACCCCCGCCCCCTTCCCAGCCACCCCATCTCGCCAAAATCTCTCGATCTGTATATGTATACGGTGCTCTGTGCATGTACACTGAGATATGCGTGTGCATGTGTTAGCCTTAGCTCGGTATGCTTTCTCCACTTCTCTTTCTCGCTGAACTAGAAGACCCCCTCCCGAAACCCCAGCAAATATGGCGGAAAACTAAACATGTAGAAAATAGAGGGAGAAATAGAAGGATAGTAACTGGAAACGTGACGGCGACTCACGGCATTTTATCGAGTATGGAGATAGACTGGTTAAGCTTTTTGTAAAGTGAATTTAAAAAATAAAAATAAATTCGAAAGCCAAGAGCGGTAAATTGTCATGAAACTATTGATGCTGCATGGAATAAACTGAACAACGAGTTCCATAGAAAAAATATCACAATTACTCCAGTTATGAGAGTAAAAGAAGCATAAAAAGACTTGTGGTCTTTGAAATCGATATTCCCATCTGCTCTATAAACTCATGCTCGGAATCTTTGTTTCATAATACCGGTATGTCCAGTAAGAAATTTACATAAAAATAAAGGGGGTAATGTATGAGAAACATGCTTTGATCGGCAACCAAACTAGTTTAACGGGATTCGTAAACGTGGGCGCCTCGCAGCTTGAAGAACTTATGATATGTTTATTGTATTATTATTATAAATAATAATAAAATAGGTAAAAGCACGCAATTTTTCTATACAGAAGTGTATTTTCTGATATAAAAGTGTTCTTCTTTTCCCTTCAGTTACATAAGTACCATGCTTATATTATTTCAAAACCGCAACATAAATGTTAAATCTCCAGTAAGGATCATTATTTTAACATATGTTAACACTGTAGTCAGACACTCATTTTTAATTAAAATACTTATTTCATTAAAATAATAATTTTCATTAAATTTCATTAACAACTGTCCCACTCCGAACGGTTACTTTGATGTCCTATACCAGTAAAGTAAAAGAAACAACTTGAACAGCCCTCATCGCCAGAAAATGAACCATACGCATTGTAGAGAATTAACAGTACTGAATGAGAGACAAAAATTACAACCAGAAATGGTAAATGTAGCTAAAATGTTTCCTAGAAACTAATGGAGTAGATCGGGAATGGTATCTTTATCTCAGCGAAGAAGAAACTGAAAAAAGAAGACTACGATCTCGATAAAAGCCAAAAGATGTAGAGCAACAGAGATGGGGGAAGGAGAAGAACGACAATATTTTATAGATGGGAGTATGCGTCTGCAACCCCAGTCCAAAGACTTAAAGTTGGTAATTAAATAGAAGAAGCATTGCTGTGCTTTGCCTCGTCTCGCTCGGAATCAGCTTAGCCATCCACTGCCTCTGCCCTCCCAGCAACTCGAAGTTGCTTCCCCTTCTGCTCGATTCGTCTGAACTATGGAGGAATAGGAGTGTGAGTAGAAGCGAAAGAGAGAGAAAGAGAGGACGTGATAAATATAAAAGAACTAAGAAGAATAAGTTTGTATTTAATTCGAATCTTTATTCGATTGGTTTCGACTTTCGAGTCAGACCCGTTTTCACCTATGGATGGCATTCGTTTCAATCAGCTTAAAAATTTTTCGAGATATCCTGTGAATTTATAAATACGGTACATTACTCGAAATAAACAAAATACCGAAAACTTGAATTGGCATCTTTCATATCATATATAATTTTATTATTAGTTCAAAATTGAAATCGCTTTATATATAAAAAATATAAAAAAAACATATTTAAAATGTGTTGATTCTTAATATGTATATGGATATTAACATTTAGAGGGTCGAGATTTAAAAAAATTAATTTCTAATCTCTATAGAAAAGTATTCTGAGGTGTCTAAGTGAGAGCCCATGTATGATTAAATGTTAAATATTGACAATGAAACCCCTGACGTATTTTTATGTATTTTTATATTCTATTAATTTTCTTTCTAGTAGTAGGATCTTACAAATAACACGAAAACAGAATCCACAAATGTGCGGCGCACGGATCCTGGCTTCGTTCGAACTCGGGGGCGAATTTCGCTTCCTCCTTCTAGATACCGAGCTCTCTTCCTTCCTCTCGCTCGAGCCACGCATTTTTCCAAGCCCGCGCTCGCTAAATCAATTTCACGATCGTCCCGCTCGATATATGTATATAGTCGCCAACGCGGTGCACATACAGGCCGGTGCGCTGGGGCGCACAGAGCCATTATTGGCAATAACAGCGTTACACCAACCCACCCACGGTCTCGCAGAGGCTTCTGCTGCTCCTCTGCTTCTATTACCTGCCTTTTCTCTCTTCCTCGCGTCCTGGCGTCGTCGTTCCTCTCACCGTCTCTTCCTACCCATTTTCCTAGATTCTCTCTCGGTCGTGCTCTCCCTCCCCCTCCCTTCCTCTCTCTCTCGCTCGCTCTCTCTCTCTCTCTCTCTCTCTCTCTCTCTCTCTCTCTCTTGCGAAACTCAATTCCCTAGGTCGAGCAGAACGGAGAGACTGAGCTTGCACACTTTGCACTTCTCTCTCTCTCTCTCTCTCTCCCTCTCTCTCTCCTTCCGCCCTTCGCCTGTCTCTCTGCTCTCCGTATACAAGACAAAATTTCATTCCAACCTCTCGGCGTTTTCCTTCTATTCGTTCCTCCTTCTCCATCGTTTCGCCTCTCTCCTATGCACGATAATTGTGCAGACGAAGCAACCTGGGTCCTGTATTGCCGTAGGTTTATAAAGGAAACTTGCCTCAACATCTAAGAAAAAATTGAGAAAGGAACGTACAAAAGCGACAGAGTGAGAGACCGAGAAAGAAAATATTAAGCTGTAGCCTCGATATTACGGGTTCTTTTAGAGTTTACATTTGCTGTCTGTGTTCATAATATTATAAGACAGTTTTGCAGACGTACAAAGGTAAATTCTGAATATTTTAACGTTTATAAATTCCATAAAGGTACAGGAAAGAAAGAACTTTTAGCAACTTTGTTTATATAAGCGTAATTTCGGAAAATCTGAAAACGCAGTGTAGGAGAGCACATTGTCTCGGATGGCAGTCCAATTGCTCCAAATATTTTTGCTGCATTAAGTTTTATGCCTAGATATATAGAGCAGGAAACGTTCATAAAGCTGAATTTATACTCGAGAATATCGTATTTTACGTTAAGCTTAATTGCTCGTGAACATAGAAACTTATATTATTGCGTCTCCTTAACAAGACAAAGTACAAGTCTTACTGCAAAATGGCACCGAAATATCCTAAAAATAGTTATTTGTTGAAAGATAAAATAGAATTCGAGAAGATAGGTAAAGGTTCGTTATAGAAAGAACCTATATTTGGTTTTGATCACATTTTCAATATTATAAAGCTGTTCTAAAAGCCTATTGGCAAATATAGTTAAACAGTTTACTATTTATGAATTTATTGGTGACATATTCAATTCTATTACAATTCGATTCTATTTTAATACGGAATAAAATAGACTATACTGTAATATTCATGCTTTTCTCTAACTATTTCTGAATTATTCAAATTTAGAAGAAGCATTTATAGTACCGTATATTTGCTATTTCTCGAATAAGGCGACGGCACTAATTTAGTCACCATTGGAGTAAGATGTGTAGAAGGCAATATTGGAAGAGTTTGCTTATTATCCAATCAATATAGAATAATTCTAGGCATAGCTATGTTTAGATATAAAATGCTTTATAATTTCTATTTCAAATAAAATCATTAGACAATAAATCATTTAAGATTTCAAGATTTTTATTCCGTGAAAATTATCTACAATGCAAAAGTTTATAACCGCATATACAAATCATTTTGAAAAAGAAAAAACATTTTGAAAAAAAAAAAGAGTTCTTGGATAAAAGAGAATTTTCTGAAAAATGAATAAAGAGACGTACATTTGTTCATAGAGTTCGTCGCTAGGCAAGGAACGCTATAAATTCGCGGCATGGCGTAATTTTAAGTCGAAACTCGCTTCTCGCTTCGCCAGAGAAGAGGAAGGCAGCGCATGCACACAGACGCGCGCACATACATAAGAACGCACGCTCGCTCACGCAAGTAACTACGTATATACGCGCACCCATCCACATCCATGTATACATGTATGCACACAGATCCACCTAGAGGCGAAGCACCGCGCTCACCTAATCTCATTCTAAAATCTAATTCCACCAACAATTTCTAAGCCGGTCCATTAAAATTCTAAGCACAGAGAGCGAGAGCACGGGCAGGCGGGCGAGAGAGAAAGAGCGAGAGGGGCGGGGGAGGGGGGTGAGCGAGCAAACCGTCGCGCCCGCGCCATCGCCTCCCTCTAACGTTCTCCTCTCCCCGCAGCCCGACGGCCGCGCTAGCAGTGGCAGTGGTAGCGTTATAACTATGTATAGAGCCGAGGGGATAGCGCTCGAGCGGGGCGGGAGGGGAGAGGCTGCATAGAAGAGACTAGCCCGGGACGCGGAAAGTGGAAAGTGGAGAAAGAGGGAGGAAGAGCGGGCGCTCGCGCCTGTGTATAAAGGACGAGGGGCGAGCGGGAGAAAGGGGACTGCCGCCGCCGGGGCTCGGTGGGTTGAAACAATAAGAAGGCCTCCCTTTCCTCCTACGTTTCTGCTGCTCCTCTCTCTTGCCGCTGCCTCCGCCGCCGCCTCCGCCGCGCTGCTGCTGCCGCTGACACCAGCGCAAGCGCGTGGTAAGAACGCCGTAAAAGCTCCGCTCCTTCGCTCCCCCGCTCCTTTCTCTCCCACTCGAAACGGCTCCCCGGGCCAGCAGCAGCGCAGCCAAACTCCTCTCTTTCCTTGCGCGCGCGGGCGAATGGCTGTGCGACTGTGTGTCCTTGCGCAAAGGGTACACGAAGAAAAGGCCCGTCTTATTACCCCGGCCGCGGTGTTTTGCGCCCCACGCGCCCGGGACTTTTGTCGGGCGCTGGCTTTAATTAATGCCGACCCACCCTGCCCGCCTGCCTGTATTTCACGCGGAGAGAGCGCCCGGTTGCCATCGAAGCTGATAATTATCGCGGCATTGTGCTCTCGGAGACACGGGTGTCGGGTCGCGGGGATCGAGGTGAGGGGCTTAAGGTAATTCCGGGACTCCTTTCCCGCGCCGGCCTTAGGATCGTCCGAAATCTCGGCGCCTTCCCTCCGCCTCCTCCTCCTCCTCCTCCTCCTCTTCGGCCCGGGGGGCGACTCCGTTTTCGGCCGGGCTTTGCGCGCGTGCGGGGAGCACGTACGCCGTCGCGCGGTGGCCTCGGCGGCGCGAGGCCTGCGGGTGAGTCCGGGGCACGGACGAGGCACCGGCACTGCGCTTTATCGCCGCTCGGTCTTGGACAGGGGAGGGGGGTCCTGCGGAAAGATAGCGGAGAAAATGGCTCGGGAGTCTCCCTCCCGGCGATCCCCTGCGCGGAGAATTGTCGGGCTTTGTCTGGGAGAGGATGAGCGACACAGACAGGAGGCCAGAAAAAGAGACAGAAAGAAATTTTGCATACCTTTTGCAACTTAAGTGGAACAAAGAGATTTTTCTTGCACTGCTGTTAGCTGGAAAGAAAACGTGATTATCCCATTGTCGTGAACCGACTAAATTTTAATAAACTCTTCGATAGCATTCTTTTTCCATGATTAACTTTCCATCTAATTTAATATATTTGGTCTACAATACTATCCTTTTTTAATAATAATTAAGAGCACGAGTTGATTTTAGCAAGCATCTTACATCTAGGAATTGATTACCTGCAGTTCTAGTGATGAGCCCAGTAGGTAACTGAGGGCAAAACGTACACATAGTATTTACTTCAGCTAATAATTTTAACGTATTCTTCAAAATTAAAAATTATTTCTCGCACATGTCTTGGAAAGAAAATCTCATATTTGATCGCCATTGAAATAAATATTGTCGATGTCTTACATCGCAAAATTTGTGGAATTATTCAAAGTGTTTGAAATATTATAGATTCCGAGGAATATACTTTAAATATTTATGTATTTATTACCAGCTGAACGGACCTTTTAGGTTCATAACTTGGGAATATACCATATATCTGTAAACTTTTTGGAATATACAATAGAAGTAAATGAGCGAATGTAAGAATATATAAATATAAATACATTGTGTTGAAAAATTCTTAACCATCGCGACCTTTTATTATATTTTAAATAAGAAATTCATCGGACGAAGCTCAATTAAAGAACTAAAAAAATAGTCAGGTTTAATAAAATTAAATTAATAAATGTTTTTAACGGTCTTACAGTTCTTATAATATAATATATTAACGAAAATAACGACAGTCAGACTGTCCTTGTTTAGTATCACCCCCGAAGAATCTGAAATACTTTTGAAACTAATAAAATAAAATAAAAATAATAAAAATAATAAACTATATTCTACATTAGTGAGGAACAACCTCACTGCCCCCCCCCCCGACCTCACTATATTATGGATTACTACATTATGAAGTGCATACTTTATTGTAAAATCATTTCAACGTTGTATTAAATCTTTATATATTTCCAAAAGCCAATCGTGAAAAGACGTTTAGAATATTTGATATTAATCTTACTAGAGTCACACATTATATTATTATATTCTCGAGGATAGATTGCATTAGTTCATGAACAAAGAAAATATCGATGATATTGGTGAGCCATCGTATACTTCTTCAAGATTATTGTACTCGCATGCTCGTATCATGGTTACGGCATACCATAATAAGATAACAACGAAAGAAAAAATGTATAATCGAATTTCCAAAATAAAAGCATAATATGTAAGCGTCCAAGAAACGTTCTATCTGCAATTTTTAAGTTCGATATATATTTTGCTGCGATTTGTAAATTCATATTTTCTTCATCAATACACGTTCTTTATCCAATCCTTATAATACGATTTCGTTGCAATTTATCACATAGTATCCAACTAATCGAAACTAATGCATGACAATTCAGTTCAAACATCAAATGAAGATGTTTCGTAATAAGTTTCATAAATCATACGATCCCAGATCTACCTGGACGGTGTCCCGGTCAACACAAATGACTCAATCAGAGGCTCTCCCTGGTGACCGTGCCATCATACTTCTATCATTTATTCTAGTCGTCTCCCCTGCCACCTTCCAAGACTCTTGCGAAACTCTTTTTTTAGATCCGCGCTGCTTTCGAAGTTCAACCAGCATCAATTCCACGAATATGGCCCCTTCTCCCAAGTCACCAAACGTTCCACAACCGCTCCCGAACCCAGGGAGAATTCGCGCCCGCGGAAAAGGAGGTTTGCGCCTCTTGGGCGCGTCTGCAAAAGCTAGCCGTACGTAGGGGCAGGGGGAACGGGTGGTTGAGGGGTGGGGAAGGGGGTGAAGCGAGCGATGTTTGAGTTTGAAATTACGAAGCGAGAGAATTTATACGGAGCGCACGTCGTTGGTAGGAGGAATAGGGGGAGACCTGGTCTGAGCTCGAGACTCCCGCGCGAACTTTCATTTATTCAAGGCGTGCGCCTACGCCCTCTCTCCCCCGCCTCCGACTCCAGCCGTCGCACTCGAGAAACCGTCGTCGTCGCTACAGCGAGAAAAGCGCGCGAGCAAAGATTCGCGTCGTCGGGGGGGGGGGGGTTCTTTCTCCCCCTCGCTTTGGCACTCGACGAATCCCCGACATATTTGCCAAGTCCCTCCTCGGCGTGCGGGGAGCAGAGCCTCCGTTCTTGAGGGATGAAGCTAAGACGCTCGTGCTCGACGAAAGACGCTGGGATACGGCGGTGGGGATTTTTTTGCAATGTCGTTATAGAGTGTATATATATATATATATATATATATATATATATATATATATATAACATGAAGTTAACTTTTGGCATGTTTTGTAATGGAACATTTACAAAAATATTTATTTGAAAAAAGGTCACCTGAAGAAATTTTACGTTAAATAGACTAAATGATATATATCTATTTTTAATAATTAATGTGCCAATCTATTTGTCACGAATAATTCCAAATAATATGATGTAAATCAATATAAGAAAAGAAAGTGAAAAATGTCACAAAATTACATTTTTAATAAGTATACATAATGATAGAGTTAATGATAAATAAGAGCCGTTGCTTTACAAATGAATTTGTTTAATTTCGCAGGCAGCGATACGTACAATATCGTGCAAAAAGAATTTGGATCACTCAGAAGAGATGAGAAACAACCTGTCTCGAATAAAATGTCGTTTTTAATTAACAATATTATAGACTTATTCTATAATTAGGTAAATTACAAACTTCAAATATATATCATATGATTATCTAAAATTCATATATGTCGCGCGTTAACAACAGAAGCTTTTTCTCTTTGTTTTTCTGATTTATCATTCCTTTTCAAACGGATTCGTATTTTTTCAGCTATATATTAAAGCCGACTATTAATTTTTTCCACTTCACTAATGTTAATCCTCGCAACGCTGCCAGTAGCGTACTATACATATAAAAATTACCTATTTATACATATAAGTATTCTTTGTAAATTGATACTGTACCGAATTCCGCTTGAATTTTAAAATCATTAGCATGTATGTTTAATTATTATGATTATTATACTCTTCTAAAAATTCCAAATGAGAAAAAAGATTACGAAAATTTTTAATTTACCAATTTTATTTTCATTTTATTTTCATTTTATTTTCATTCACCGCCATATATTTTTCCGACCATATCGTATCTAGATTTCACCGAGGGGCCACTAAAGTTTCCTCAAAAAGATAGCTCTTCTTGTCCGCGCAAGAGAGAGAGAGAGAGAGAGAGAGAGAGAGAGAGAGAGAGACTGGAGGGGTTGAAAGGTGGTAAGCTTTACTGCAACATCGGTGCATAATAAGCGAGGCAGTTGGATATGGGAGTCCGACGTAATCGGCTTTTATGGATGGAGCTTTTTTAACGGAGCTTTTACTTAATTAACCATTGTTTGTGCGCTCGCGCATTATTTATCGTCTCAAAGCCATTGTATGCCCGCTTTGGATAAAATGTAATTTTACTTCTACTGAAACGTATTTAACCAATGAAACCATTCGCGTGATGATAAATCATATTTTTATGCAAAGAAAGATTTACAAAAGATGATAACTGAATTAACTCGGACATGTTTCTTCCATTTAATTTCTTTAGTCGTTGATTGCCACACGTCTGTGAAATTACTCGTCGCACCGGTGTCCAGCAACCTCGAGAAACCTCCGGCAACCCAAATTCTTATAAAAATAATTTACTTTATTAATATTAAATTTTCTTCTGAACTAATAGAAGTGCCTTAACTTCTTGTACAATTGATAAGCAAAAATGATATTTAAGTAGACACAAAGTCGTCGTTTTTGTATTTTTTGCAATATAAGCGCATCGAGGTTTGTAGTGAAACTCAACTCTTTTTTAATGAGACAGAAGCTCCGAAACAAAATTCGCTTCGAAACACTTACTTCGAACCTGTTTGTTATACTCTATCTTCTATAGATTATTAACCTTAGCTACTGATTTATACCTGTATAAATCGTCTGCGTTTACATGTGGATAATAAAAATTTATTAACGAAATACTATGGTGGCAAAAACGTAATATAATAAAACATTTAACTTATAACCACAAATCGTTCCAATTACCTTTGATAAACTTTCCTCAGATTTAGTAAATCATATAACATTATAAGTATTCTTTGAATGAAACTTTTTTTCAAATTGAAAAATTTTATTTTATTAGGCTAATTTATAATTTAAAAATCACTAACTTAACGAAAAATTGTTTTTATAATATAATAAATTTTGGATTGCAAAAATTCTGCTAATAATATTAATAAATGGCATCATTTTTCGCATATTTACTATATAAATATAAATTAGAGTCGGTAAAATATGAATCGTGAGAATTTTTCAAATTAAATTACAATTAAATTTCTATATTATTACGTACAAAGAAAATATATAAAGAAAAGTATCTGAAAAACTTTTGTATTAAATTAATTTCATGATTGATCAAAGAGATGATTGGTCAAAGAAGTTTAGAAATCCTTCTAAAAGTGTTGTTAGTAATCATCTGCTGTAGAAAAAAATCTATTCTTTCTCGTCTAATAAACGAGAGATTTCTTTATCGACTGAAATCTCGTTCTCTGCTCATATATCGACATACTTCTTTAATAAGCGATATATATTACGGATAAACGCTATCAAGTTTCCTCTAGCAGAAAATTCATTGATTCATCGACACGTAATGTATATCGATTAGCGAGGGAGAGCCGAATGTCAGCAAATCGTTCTGAAGCTCGAAACTGTATATAGAGGAAATTGTTTCGATAGTGAACCTTGTAGCAGGTAAGGTTCATCCATCAGGTAAGGTTTATATGGTAAGGTTCCTCTAGCAGTATATTTATACTAAAAGAGAAAAAGCGAGGATAGGACTGCATCGTAAAGTTTGTCAGGCCTCGTTATCCGTAGCTCTTCGATACCATTTTCGATACTGCTGTCACACCAGCATATTTCTCTCTTTGTTTGTCGCTCTCTCTCCCTCTAATAGATTTCTTAATTTCTATATTTTAATCCGTTATATGGGAATTTAATTCATTTTTGTTGTTGCATATGCTCCTAGTTTTAAGTTGTAGGTATGCTTGTATATTTGAGAGTTGACTGATTGAATGTATAGATCAGAGTGAAATGTGGTTTTTAATAAATAATCATGTCAACTATTATTTAAAATAAATTGTATACATATTATTAAAGCATTTGTCATTCGAGCTGCAGTCCTTAAAATAAATAAAATATTCACACGGCGAATGTACGGGGAATGTCATCTTTACGAATGGGAATAACGAGCTTTCAACTCGCAATTATTAGCAATTTCGATAATTTTAAAATAACGTATAGGTAGATAGATTGGATAACCGTCAAAAGTTTTAACCATTTTATACGCGCACAGTCTTATCGCTAAAAATCATTTTATTTATGTGAGGCCATATGACAGATATATTTTTTTTATATCCGCTATAAATAGTATTCTTAAACTATAAGACAACATTTTTTTGATTTTATGCAAATAATTTCTTTAGTCAAAATTCCTGCGGTATAAATAATATCGATACTATTTGTAAAATATACATTTATTTGAAATTTCAAATATAAAGAGATTTACATTCAATATTGTTATAGCTATAGGGAGAAAAAAGACTATTAATGTGTATACAAAAGTTCATCTAAAGAAATGAAGGGAGAATTTTTAAATACAATAAACTTTCATTTTCTATAAAAATTAAAGAAGCAAGCATAAACTGAAAACTGAAGGTCAGAATGAAAATGTGTAAATTTATAATAAAAAATGGTAATAAATAATAAAATAATAATAAAGAAAAAAGAAGCGATTCAGCTGTTCTTCTGCCTTTCGTAAGTACCTACGACAGACACTTGTATTGAGCGAAAGTTAGGTTTCGTCCTTTGTCGCGTGGACCGACAGGGCCCTCTCAGCGAAGACCCTCTCAGCGCCATTTTTCTCAACGCGGATTCTTTTTATGCAAATCCAGCCAGAAAGACTTGAACACCCACTTTTCTCTAAGATGTATACATTTGTTCATATGTATCATTCAGTCAGATTCGTCTTTGTAACGTAGATCGGTTTCAATAAAAGCAATTTTTGAATATTTCTGTCTATTTCAACAAAAATGTATCGAAATAAAATTAAATTTCGTGATCAACTCATTGAAAAAAACAACCTCTATTGCGCTACTCCTATGCTCGCAAGAGCACATTTGGAATATATAAAATATTGTAAATGTTACTTCATGCTTTTCTCTATATATCGTACATTGCAATTGCAAAGCTGCTTAGCCCCACGACGATTAAAAAATAATCCAGCTCATAGGATGACAGTCATATAAGCTTCTAAATCAGGTGAAAGAGTCTTTGACATTTTCTTCTCTTTTACTAAAAAATCACTTACTTAATCTTTTCACTATGATATAAATAATATGAATGATTTAAATCATAAAACAGAAATACGTAATGCATATTATCTAGGGAAGGATCACTGTTGTGATAAATAAAGACCCGTCCAGGAATTTCTGTACCAGAAAAGTATATGATAAATTCAAGTCTAAATAAGTAGTAACGCAAACGATACCAATCGGCGAATCATTGAAAGTATCTATTGAGAATCGGATACTTGGTCATATACGTAAGCAGAGATGGCTCAAGTAATGATGAAATAACGAATGATTCATGCTGCCAATTTGCCCCGAATGACCGTTCGTTAGTCAAATATATAAATCGTGCCACCTTTGAGTCAATCGCAGTTCTTACGCTCGCTCGCGCTACCACTTCGAATCTCGGAGCGCGGAAAAAGCTGGCAGCATTCGGTATGTCGACAAGTTTGAAGATAGAGAGACAGACAGGCAGAGAGAGGGAGAGAGAGGGAGAGAGAGAGAGAGAGAGAGAGAGAGAGAGAGAGAGAGTACAAAATGCGAGGTAATAATAACTCTCGTTATTATGCCCGCAGTGCGAGCAGCATAGTGCGATAAAAATTATTTTAATTTCCGGCGTTCTCAGAAGCATTGTCTCGGATCGGTCGATCGGTCGCTTTTATTAGTAGTAACAGGGGGAATAATTGCAATTTTAATAAGTCTGGACTGCGTGACTGTGTATAGCGCCTCGCACCGCACGTTTCCCCGTATGGCATTTTTGATCTGATTTCTATGCTGTTTTTCCATGAGAGCGTTGTTATTGAAACACCGACGCAAAGTCCGTACAATGGGAAGAGCACCCTCGCTGTGCGCAGTTTTTGAAGTATAAATCGAAAAAGTCCTCGCATTTTACGAGAATAGAATGAAGCTCTTCGATGCGAAGATTTATAAATATATATGGAAATGCTTTGTTCGCGAGATAGAAAATAATGCTTCACTCTTCAAATACAAATGACGTTACATTGAAGTCCTCTTGTTAATTTTAACAATTGATTTACTTTACTATAACGACTGTTCATATTAGATGGATTTCCAGAAATTTGTAAACCTAGTTAGATTATAGAAATCTAAAATGAATTCCGTTGTTTCAGAAGAATTCTTTAGATTAGAATCTTGCTTCGAATTTTCTTCGGTACTGGTAAGAAACTATGCTCATCTACAGATTATATAGTTTTACGCGCTCGCGTGCACACACAATTAAATTTACTTATAGCATACAAATGAGTATATAAATAATTAAGTAAGCTTACTTATAAAATATCATTTTATATAATAAAAATTATAATGCATTAACATAAATTATTGTTATCCAATTTGTGCGAATACTGTTTCTGCATTCTATATATAGTAAAAATGTTTCATCAAACTGTTTTATAATTCTTAAAGTTTCGAAGTTTGTATTTGAACTGAAAAAAAATAATAGTGAGAAGATATAGTTTATAAAATAGTATATATTATTTATTAGCCTAGCGTTATGGACTTTACTGAAAAATATTTAAAATACTGTTAATCGTAACATTAATTCAGCTTAACTTTTGTTCTTATTTCAGAACATTCGAATAACATATATTGTATTTTTAAATATCTTTAAATAATATTTGAATAACCGAATGAAATTTTTACTATATTCTATAATTTAGTATTAAAGACGGTATTAATTAATATTAGAAATTAAATGTCTAGAATATCAATTTGAACTGTTTTGTTGAAAGAATTTTCAAGGCCTCTTTATTATTCTTATCGCACAAGACCCGGCGACTTTCTTCACCTTGCATTTCCATTCTCTTCATACTTCAGTTTGGTCCTTCGTCCCTCGGCTTTTCCATCCTCCTTCCATCCATCTCTGCGTCCCATTCTCTCTCTCTCTCTCTCTCTCTCTCTCTCTCGCTCTCTCTTCCTCCCTCATTCTTTCCTCGTTGTGAACTTTCTCGCTCCACCCCCCCCCCAACGCCCCGACCGTTTCTCCCTCGCTTTGTCCGCAACTTCAGGACGCCGCGGCTGTTTCGCGATTATAATTTAACGACGCCGGCAACGAAGCAAAGTTGGCCCCAGAAATCAATGCCGGAGACAAAAGCCAAGCACTCTCCCTTCCTCCCGCGCCCTCTTTCTCTCATCCTCCCGCGCGGGACTAAACTCGCGCGAGCGCGCGCGTGCAGACATCGAAAATTTACACTCGTATAGTCAAGCGTGCGCATATACGTGCGTATACGCGTCTGTATGCGTCTGTACGCGCGCGCGCGCCCGTCGCCGAGGATGTTTTCGAGTCACCGACAGGAGCAGCCCAGAAAGAGAGAATGTATAAGGCGGGAGCGGAGGGGATGGGCGCGTACGTGTGAGACCGAAGGCGGAGAGAGCGGCCGGGGTGGCTGGCTGTTGCCACCACGCCGCCTAGATGTCATAAGTATCCCTGGGGTTTCGCCTTCTGCTCGCGTTTTCTGCGCGTCCGCCGTGCCGAGCCGCGCGCAAGAGAGGGCGAGCTGCTGCGCGAAGCCCGAAATGTCGCAGGGACGTCGTATTTTCTAACGAGATAATGCCCCGACCTTCCGCCTCCGTACAAGCGAAAACCCCTTCGACGCCGAAGGCTTCCTCCCCTTTCCGGCCCGCGCGGGATCGGAAGCTGCCCGGTCTACGTGCACACGCGCTATCAAAGACGGAGCTTATTACAGTTTTTCAATATTGCGTTATTATTCTCCGATCATTATTTATGATGAATAATACTTCATTTAATCATCCTCGTTAATTAGAAATTATGCGAACAAATATAAACGTTCAAGATAAACAGAAATTATGCGATACTCAAATCGGTATAACTTAGATTCATATAAGTCACTATCGCTAGATGGCAGGCCTCCTCAAAAACGACTCTGTGTTACTTCTCATTATCGAATTGACTACGTAAAAAGGCAACAAAATACATAAAAAAAGTCCTTCCCTGAAAGTCTCGACGAGAATCCGTGCGGTAGATATTTTTCATTCCGAAATGTTCTATATACGCTCGAATGAACAATGAACTTGTAGAATTTTTCTGAAACTGGATAGTGGATAGATAGTTAAGACGTCAAAAAAATATTTACAAACTCTGGGAAACGAAACTATATAGAATTACATAGAGCTATATCTAGAACATCTTATTCATAGAAACGAAAGAGAAAACCAAAAGCCTGCAGCGGTTGTGCGGCGAAAGGTGTTATTATAATCCCCGCCATTGTGGCGCGTCATCGTTCACTCGTCTCGGCAGCGGTGAGCATTTTCTGAATCAGCTTCCTGATGAATATCGAAGACGTCGGGGGATAGACGAGTGCGAAGGAGAAAGTGACAGCGGACGCTATGACGAAGAGGGAGTGAGAGAGAGAGAGAGAGAGAGAGAGAGAGGAAGCAGACAAGCTATAGCAGCAGAGAACGAAGGATAAGAGCCAGGCGTTTTGAATAATGACGCGAAGAAGCGGCTCGTGATTGAATGGGGCGCTATCTTACCTTCAGATTTCTCAAGTCTCCCATCTTATAGCTCTCGCAAGCGCACCACCTCCCCCGTGTATATAACGCGGTACGTGTGCAGCCCTTTCTACGCCCCCTACTCGCGTCCTCCTCCGCTGCATAAATCACGTTCATCTCGCGCTTTTATCATTATCACTTTTCGGATCGACTAACGAACCGTCGGTAGCGAATGTCAGTAACCGAGTTCTCAAAAATAAATTACTAAATTGAAATACTAAATACATTTATCTTTTACCAATAGCAAATATATGCAGAGAGCCGATATTAAGAGTGGGAAGATGCGTATCGAAGACAGTTGGTTACGATATCTTATACATAGAATTTTTAGTCGTTTATTACATCGAAAAAAAATTTACCATAAGTTTTTTTATTTCTTTACTTTCCTATTTTCAATCAAAATCTCTGTCTCTAATAGTCATTTTTATTGCGAATTATTGAATGAACGCAGTATACAATTAATAACCAGAATGGGAAAGGATTGGAGAAAAAAAATGCAAAGATCACTTGTAAGAATTAGAAAGTAGACCTTTAATTAGGTAATATAATAATAATGGTAATTATATAAAATATATATATATATATATATATATATATATATATATGGAGATGGCAAATAAAAGGATTTTATTTCGCTATTTGCATAACTTTTTCAATGAGGAACATTGAAAAGAATAGGTAACTACTTATGTAAATGGAAAATACGAATTATGCACAGCTGACTTAAGCTTATCGTATGAAAAACGAGAGACCAATTACCAATAGAGCGTAACTAATCCTCAAAATCAAAGAAGAATATCAGTATGAAACGACTCCCATCTAAACCATGCTCTTTAAAATATCGTTGGCAGTTATTTATTTATATAAATTTTTTTTCATCCAAGCATTGAATGTTGTAAATTTTAATTTTCTACATGTTTTAAAATTCATACCTTTTATCATTTAAAGTTTAAATATTCTGCATTCAGCTTGGGAAATTATTCTAGAACCAAACAGTTAATGTTCCACCAACTTTTATTATTCTAATGAAAACTAATATTATATGCTAATCCTCATAAGGGAAATTCAAAAAATAGTTTTAATAAAATTTTTTTAATGATATATGGATAAAAAATTTTAGAGAAAAATATTCTGTACAATTTTCAGATTAGATATTTAAACCCAACGACTTTACCAATATTAAAAACATTTTTAATCTAAGCAAAGTAGGAAGAATTATTCTGATCCCGCTGAAAAATAACAGGCTTGAGTGATGGCGAATCAGCCGGCAAGTAATGAATTCGGCGCTGCACAGACTTTTAACGAAATTTGGCCAGATTTTGGGGCTGATGAAATTCTTGGACGCCTAAGAGTTTGGAGAGACCGACGAAGAGACAGAATCGCGGAACGAGCTCGGACCTTTTTGAAGGGGCTTTAAGCCCTTTTATCTGTGTAGCTTTTTTCGGTTTGTCCCGCAGAGAGTGGCGCGCCTTCTATCTCGTCCCCGAGCAACGTCGCATGTGCGCGTGCTTCGCTCGCGAGACTCCGAGATCCTTTTAAATATTTAGACGAGCTGCTCCAGAGAGAAATAGACGGAAGATAGAGATGAAGAGTAAGAGAGACAGAAAGAGCGAGAGAGAGAGAGAGAGAGAGAGAGAGTGTGAGAGGGGGGGAGGGAATGGAGAGTATACTGCAAGAGAGGAAGACGGAGTTCGGTAGCGAGGAAAGAGAGAGCGAGAGAGAAAAGGTGAGGCAGAGACTCATCCAAGTTGGCAACTTTTGGCCGTATTAGCTTTTGTATATATATTACCTCATTTGCGAGAGGAAAGGTTATACTTCTGCAAGCGTACGTGCGCACCGTCTATGCGCCCGGCTCGCCTTTTCGTCCTCTTCCCTTCCCCTCTTTTTCTTCCTCACACTCTCTCTCTCTCTCTCCATTCCCGCAGGCACACGCGCACTGCAACTCTATATTTCACCTGCACTCGTTACGCCCTTACAATAATGCTCGCGACTCCGCGCCCGCGGGGTCGAGGCGACGTTGAGGGCTGTTATTCTTTCAGCTGCACGGCGCTCATATCCGCACCGTAGCGTGCAGACGCGCAAGGGCTGTGATAAGCCACGAGCGTTGAGAGGTCCCGAGAACGTCGAGCGACACGCGAGAACGTAAATAAAACGGTGTAATTGCTGCCGGCCGTTCCGCCCGCTCGAGACTGCGTTTGTGAGCCGTGAACTTGAATGGACAACGCGGAACAAGCCGTCGAGTAAGAAATGATGGGTTTGCTTTTCTTTTTCGTTCTCCTGGTTATTTTCCAATAACTTGACTATACGTTTAATGTTCTGTACGAAAAATTGAGTAACTTTTCTTCGAGCCGAAGATTATTTGAAAAAGCAATTCTAAATTATGATAATCATCTCTTTTAGAGTTACGAATGATATATTAAGTATTCTTATTGGGATTGTTAGCGTAAATAAAACAATATCAATGATTTTTTCCATTGCCTCTTTAAAAAATAAAAAAAAAACTTCATTAACATGAGGATCGATAATTAAAACATAAATTCAAATATATTTATTATTTTTATAAAATATTACGTTTGGGTTCATAAATACACATGTGGAGTTGTGAAGATATATACCAGGAAGCGGTCGATAGACGCGAGACCCCTCCCCCCCCCCGCGTGCAACAGATCGACATCTCCCTTATACTCTGCCCTCCGGGGCAATACATTCGGCTCTTTTTCGATGTTATATGCATATGTATGTGCGTGCGCGCCTATGCGTCTGTACTCTTGTGCGAGCGCGCATGTGTCTATGGTAAAATATTTTTTCAACTCATTCTTATCGTTGACTATCCAAGAGGACGGGAGCGCGCACGAAAAAATTCTCGACGGTTGCAACTCTCGGCAATTTTGTAGGAGGGGGTAAAAATTCGGGAGCACTCGAGCCACTTTTGGCCGCTACCAGTTTTTGCACCCGGACCGTTCGTCACTGCGTTACACGACAACGCAGCATTTCTCTTATACTCTTAATAGCGTAACCAACGATCAACCATTTCTCAATATATTTGCAAATTCAATATATATATGCGTGTGTGTGTGTGTGTGTGTGTGTGTGTGTGTGTGTGTGTGTGTGTGTGTGTGTGTGTGTGTGTGTGTGTGTGTGTGTGTGTGTGTGTAAAAACACACGAATATATTAAAATGTGTTTTGCACGTGGCGCAAAATACTGAGAAAAATTGACTTCCAATTCATTCTTGGATGCGCCTACCTCCCTTATACATGCGAGTATAACACATCGTATTATAATGCATAGATTTGTATAATTTATATTTAATATATATAATGAGTAAAGTGAATTCAAAGTAAAAGTTAACAATGAAAGTAAAAGTTGAAAAAATTTTATTTTCTTTATAATACTTTTAAGATGTATATCGTTTACTTCAAAATAGATGTTAGTCTACGAGGAAATATTTTTAACTATAACATCTTAATATATAAAATATACAAATGCACAAATATTTTATTAATTAAATAGAATAAATTTTTCAAATATTAGGATATAATTAACAGTAATTACGAGAATTGTGTAAATACAAAGGGTCACTTGCGTTCAAACTTCCGGCAAAGATTGTGAAAACTGTAGAAAATTATAAACAATATTAAATAGAAAAGTTTGGATCTCTATAGAGAAATGATATTTCGACAAAAATGCGTTAAGTGTGATAATGAGTTAGAAATGAGAAAATAAAAATTAACATAACGATTGGAAGCCATGAACATCAAATAAGAATTAGGGTAATCTGAACACCCAGCTATATAGTATAGTAATTTAAATCGAGCCAAGCAGTGTTTCACTGATATTTCAAGTTCATCTTTGATATATTTGAATGATTCCTAAGGAATCTCGCTGCATCGATTTGCAGATATAAATTTATATAGGCAAAATGCAGGTGAAAGCCTAGTACTATGGAAATCTTTTTGCCCAGGTGACTTCAGGAGCCAATAGCTGGCGATCAGTTAGCACCATTTAAATTCAATCTTATGAAGCTGTATGTTGAGCATATTAAATATCGAAATACGCTATGTCGGCCCGGTATCGCTTCTGCAGCGTTAGTGCCTGTACGCAGCCTTAACTAGAGAGGAATTTGACTGAATAATTAAAAGCATTTATAATTTTAATGTTTTAAACTTTACTAAATAAGAATGGAAATGTTGCCTTCAGTTTATTCATCTATGCAGGGATGATGAATTTATCGATTGATTTCAGCTGCCTATATTGGGATAAAAATAGCATGTTCAATCGATAAAAAATTGATAAATAAACGCATCCATAAAACTATTATGGCAGTCTTTAATAAACTGAAAGTTCCATTTTCGAACATGGCTGGGTCCCGAAATTTCAGATTAATCTTCAGACTCATAAGTCTAAGCAGGAATAAATTAAACTAAAACATAAATTTTTCAGCAGCCCACAATCTACATCCGCGGGTACTCTGCCAACAGGAGAATACAATCTAAGCGAACTCACGCTGGCACGCACGGTCGAACGAGAGCAGCAATCTCCAGGCTGCAAAATACACGGTGCGAGGGAAATTTACTGTCCGCTCAGCTGCGCAATTCGATTCGCAGCCCCGCGTACCGGTGCGCGTGCGAGCACGTACCGGGCTTTATAAAACGAAGCGTCTAAGGACCTCGGGAATTGTCGCGAACGCGAACGCTCGCGCGATTTCGAGTCTCCGCTTCACAGCCCCCCCTCTCTCTCTCTCCCCTCCCAGGCCCTTTCTCTTCCTGTTTCTTGCCTCCTAACCCGCCTCCCTCCCGGTGTGTATCTGGCCCCGCAGCGAGCGTCATTCCGCTCGCCCGAACGATAGAAATGTTTCCAGCCGTCTTCGTCTTCGTCGTCGTCGTAGTCGTCGAGCGAAACTATAACAGAGCGGCGAGGGGGAGGGGGTGGGAAGAGGGCGGCCGTAAAACCGGAGGGATTGTATTTTATCGGAAACGTTAACAGCTTCGTAAATCAGGCATGGAGCCATTCCCGGGGGGCTTTAAACGTGCGCTGAGATGCGGCTATCGTCTAACGATTTGAGACAACCGGGACGACGACGCACGCGGGTCGGGTTATCCTCCTTCGCGGAGCGTAAGCTCGGTTCTGCCCCCTCCCCCGCAACACGTACAGCCCTGGCGCATCACCGCCCTACCGCACGCCTCTTAAACTGCGAGGCGAAAGAGACGTCGTTTCCAGATCCACAGCGTCTTAATCCTGGAATTGTCGTGCCGCAGCCCGCGCGCGAGGCTCTTCGAGAGCTGCGCGAGGATGGGCGAAATCCCGAGGTGAAAAATTCGACGATTGAATCTTGTAATCCGTTTACGGGCCGATCGGAAGCTCTGATTTCAGCTTCGGAATTGCTATAGCTTGATTTAATTAATCGCATTGAATGAATTGACGTCCCTCTATGTAGTCAGATTTATTAATGTTGTTGACCCTTATTGTTTAATTATATAACCATCCCTCAGTAGATCGTTCAAGTGTTCGAGCATTTTTATGCAAGAAAATCTAAAGGTATTTTTGAAGGATAATTCGTTACTAAATGTTATTCTAATAAATGAATAATTCTCCAGAATAGAAACAGCGCATTAGCTAATAGGAATCTATTTACATAATGTAGAGACTCGAAAATAGTATAGAGGATTCTATTTTGACTTGGTAAAGTAATCTATATTAATTAACTCAATAGATTGATTGAATTCATTGTTTACACAATGCAGTTAATGTCCAATCAGTCATAAAAAATATAACGTAAGATACATATTAATCATATTAAAAGAATCATTTATGTCTTATATCTTTAATTTGTCACTCTTTTTGACTAGAAAAATCTACTATCTTTGATCCTTACCAATTCGTAGAACTTTAAAAAGTATAAAAAATATGCGCATTGCTGATCATAAATACCAGAACTGCGTTCATTTTAAGATACATTTATTTTCTGATCGATTGGATCAAAATTGTGATTTAATTTTTACTGCTATCGACTATTGATGCTATTACAACTATTATCTAGATTTCATTCATAACTACATGAAGATTTCTATAATGAAAATAATATTTAATTAATCAATATTCTCACAAGGCCATTTCTTTCAAATTTGGTAAAAAGTCTTTTTTCGTCTACAGAATACAAAAGAAGCACAAAATGGATTCACTGCATGGCCTCCACCATCATCCGAAACGTAGCAGCACAACGGAGATTTGGATGCTTCATCCCGTCATCGTCGAGACGTGTTCACATTTTTCCTACGCGTTTGGTGTCTTACCATAACTATATGTGTGTGCGTGTGCATGTGCGCGTGCGTGCGTGCGTGCGTGCGTGCGTGCGTGCGTGTGTGTGTGTGTGTGTGTGCGTGCGTGTGTGTGTGTGTGTGTGTAGATCTCGAACTCGCTAAGAATTCTTCGCGATGCTAGGTGCCGATGCTAGCGTCAGAAATCCTGCGAAACGTTCAGATTTTTAGCAATCAACCAAATAGGGTCGGCCGTCCTCCTCCCACTCACCGCGCGGCATAGAAACGCGTTTCCGCGCGTTCGCCTCGTACCGGAATAATAGGTAAACAAATAAAGTCTGCCGCTCTCGTTATATTTACGTGCGCGTAAAAGATAGAGATAGAAAGAGATCTAGTGATGGTGAATGGGAGAGTGTGGAAGAGAGGGAGCTAAAGCGAAAGAGAAGCGCGCGGCAGAGATGAAGGAGAATATAATCTAGCCTGTTTGAGGAGAACCGGTGCCGGCAAGCCGAGAGCGCGGCAAGTTAGAACAAACTCCGTGTGTATTCTAGAAACGTCGTGTACTCGCTTTCCCTCGCCACCTCCTCCTCATCCCGATTTCTGGCTTCGGGGCCCACCCTCTTTCTCTCTATCCTACCCGGGCGGCTTATAACGTTGTGTCATCAGTCCGCGCATTTCAAAGTTGACGCGGAGCCCAAAGTTTCGGCTGCCTCCCTCTCACCCCGCCCACCCGCTCTGCCATCCCACTGCCGCGCATTATAATCACTGAACGAAACGCAGCCGTGTGTCCCGATAACTCGCTCGTTCGCTCGCTCGCTCGCTGCTTTAATTGTTTCAGGCGGTCACCCCTCCTCCTCTTACTCCTCCATCGAATCCAGGGGTAGATAGAAGAGAAAACTTCGGAGTGGATGGAGGAGTCGAGCTGCTGCACCGGCTGCCCAGATAAGAAGATTAATATGTCGTAGCCTCGAGAGGGAGAAGGGAAGAGAAGAAACATGGCACAGACTTCGTCCTAGCAGTAGAAAAAGGGAAAGGACGGAGTGCGGGATGGATTTTACGGGAGAGCGGAGCCCTGACGTTTGTTTTGCTCGATTTGGATGCAGATCGCAAGGAATGGGGAAGTTTGAGACGCTACGCCTAGCTCATTCGTATATATGCAAAAAGTTATATAGCAATTTCAACTATTCTGATATGCTTTCCATTCCATATTTATATAGTTTTCAGATACCATTCAAAGGCCTTCCTTGCTCGATACTGATGAGGTTAAATCTTCAGAGATTCGATACTGACAGTTAAGTTACTTATTTTCATGTCTACGAAATGTCTTGCATTAAATGTTATCGATAAAGTTATTGGCCAAACAAATAATCATTTATCGATCCACAACAACAAAAGTTTTCTGGCTAAAATTAATTTAAGCAAGTCATAATTACGATAAAAATAATTAGATAATACAATCTTTTATACACTTTCGGAAATTTTTAACTTTTCTATTTTATATTTTAATTATTTTTCTACATAAATGCAAGCCAGAATTTTTACGAAATAAGTATATATTTTATTGTATTCGGTTATATACTTTAAAAATAAAGTCAACTTCAGTAACTGTGTTCATGAACAATGTTCTTCTCCAGATCTACCTATGCTAGTGCATGTTCCTTTCGTACATCACCATTTTTCCAACATTTGGAACTACTTAATTTTGTTAGAATTAAAAATTTTACTTACGTCGACTGTTCCGAGTTCAATTAATAAATATTTTTATCCGTCTTATAGTCTTTATAGTATTATATATTAGCTACAATAATGACAGTCGGACTGTCCTTGTTTATATTCACCCCCAAAGAATCTGAAATAAAACTTATTACTACAATAAATTATATCAGAAAATTAAAAATAAAGATAAACTAAAATTAATAATAAAATAAAAATAAAATAATAAGTAAAATAAGATAAAAATAATAAAATCAATATGCTGTATTAGTAAAGGACAACCTGACTGCCCCCACCACCTTAAATTTAGGATCCCCGTCTTGTCGTCTAGACGTTTCGATACGCTACGATTTATCCTTAGGTACTAAACTAAATTGAAAAACCCAGCATGCTACTTTACATACCCCATCCCCAGATGTTTATTGATATAACATTTATAGGACCCTCCTTTATTCCTTAACTTAATGCGAAATACAAATTCTATTTCAGTAAGGAATGATAAGTGTTGTCCAATTTACTCGACTCTAACATTAAATTCACATTATTGGGATTCTTCAAAATATGAGTATTTTCAAGAGTTTCTCTTTTATATTTATTTTTCATACCTTGTTCCAAAATATTTACATTTTCAAAATCGAAAGTATGCAACAAGTTTAATCTGACAATCTGACTGTCATTATTTTAGCTAATATATTATATTATTAAGACTATAAGATCGGTAAAAATATTTATTAATTTACTTGATTTTGTAATCACTATTCAAAGCAATCTACATTTACAATTATACCATTATTTATTTAGAAAAATTATATGTTTAAAAGAAATAGTCAGACATTGACTATTAGTCACATTTTGAAAGATTATAAGCTGAGATCAGAGATTTTATTACATGCACAAGTATAACAACAGTTTGAGCAATCATTTTAGCACTCATAATTGATAAAAAATTGTAATTTATTAAAAATTGTTAAAAGTTCAAAATTCATTCAAATAAATGTTTTATTATTTTCATTAAACCTCTTCTTACATTTGAATGTTGAACTTTCCAAAATGTTCAACTCGATTCAACAAAAAGTGGAGACAAAAATTATAATAAATCATAAGTACACTGGCCGATTAAACACATTGTTCAATATTATATCAAGGCAACACGTTATGCAAAGACTGAAGAAGCTTAATTTAAAAAAAAAAACTTAAAAAATGAAACTTGGTAAATATCGGTAACCGCGCTGTATTATTTTTAACCAATACGAACTTATTGCACAAATATTTGACTAATATTAGGATATACTTTTGAAATTACATGATGCATATTTGATGCTTCAAAATTAACTTTGTAAATCTAATTTGATTGTAGAATGTCTGCAAATTTGTAAGCATAATTAAAGCGATGTGATTCTATATGTGCTAAAATATATTATATATATATATATATATATATATATATATATATATATATATACATATATTATATTATATATAATCAATTTATATGAGTATCTCGAGGAGGAGATATAAAATAAAATAGTTGAGTATTCTGAAAATTCTTTTTTATTTTTTATATTATTCCATAAATACCATTACATAGTGAATACATAAAATTTCTGCTTTATAAGTTTTAAATAAAAATAAAACCAATTATCAATATAGTTGACAAATTATTTTCTAGAACAATAATATTAACAAAAATATCTATTCAAAACAAATAAAAGTAAATTTGTGTTATCTCATTACATAAAATTTGTGTAATATATTAAATTAATAAATATTTTTATCGGTCTTACAGTCGTTATAATATAATATATTAGCTAAAATGTAATAGATTCTGTAATAGATGACTTTTAATATGTAAAACATTTATATCATGTTTTCTGACTAATCAATAATCTACCTATTTTATGATTTACGATATAATGTTTTTATGACTATCGTAATTCTTTCCAATCGCAACATCAAATACATACTAAAATTCTTTACTTATTTATTCAAAATTTTTAATTTCTATTGAAATTAAATTAGACTCAGTATATATTCTGCTGTACATTCTTAATAAATGTAAAAGAAGTAAAATAAATATTAATTATAATTTTAAATAGATTATATTAATGTTTAATTATGATTGTGTAGAAAGATGTAGTAAAAGAACATCTACACTGTTTTTATTCATTGCATACTATATTAAATAACCAAAGAAGTTCCACTCTAAGGAGCTATTTATATTAAAAATACTATTTCAGTTTTTCAAAACACTTAATGTTTATAATTATAAATTAATAATTATTACTTTTTCATTATAATCAACTACAAATTTCATTTTTGACTAAGAATAATTATTGGTTAAAAAGGAAAAATGCAATTCATACATTATAGCTTCTTCCATCATATTTTTAAAAATATAAAAAACTTTATATTTCTTTATACTATTTTAGAATTTCTATACGATATATAACATGAAATGCAACTTCTCTTAATTTCACTAGCATTCCTGATTTTCTTAAATATAGTTTTCATATAAATAGCTATCTATATATTCTTCTCTCTCTCTCTCTCTCTCTCTCTCTCTCTCTCTCTCTCTCTCTCTCTCTCTCTCTCTCTCTCTCTCTCTATCTCTCTCTCTTTCACTACGGTATTCCGAAGACTCAAAAGCGCAATCCGTGTTTTTCAGGGCCCTCGCCCTGTCTCCGATACACGCATACAACCACGTTTCAGTTCCCCTCAGCCGCCGCTCGAATTCTTCTTCGAGCTTCGTCTTCGAGATTACGAAAACGATGACGAGGAATAGCCCGTGTCGTCTCTCTTCTCCACCACCCCCGCGAAATTCGCCGAAGCCAAAGGGGCGCAAGTAGCGCAAGGTATACACGTATGGCCTCCAGGGAGCGGAGGGGAGAGGTGTGCGCGTGGGCGGACTGCCGCGGCGCAGCTTATGAATATTCATTTCTCGGCGCTTTCTTACAGGCTCTCGCGCGCCCGTACGCGAGCTCGTGGCCCACCCTTACGAGGGGGTGGCAGGTGGGGAGCGACGCCGCGTACTTTTAAGGAGAGTCGGTACGGGTGGAGGGGGCGACCGAGAGGGAGTGAGAAAACGCAGAGTGGCGGTGCGGGTGGCTGCGGCGGCGGCAGCGGCGGCAGCAGACCTGGATCAATGCCGTGGGGG
Source organism: Sycobia sp. Sy_11 (assembly GCA_018907035.1). NCBI lineage: Eukaryota > Metazoa > Arthropoda > Insecta > Hymenoptera > Epichrysomallidae > Sycobia > Sycobia sp. Sy_11. The sequence goes on along the minus strand of JACCIC010000062.1, from coordinate 2,412,056 downwards.
CCACGCCTCCTCGCGCGTCTTACATCCTACCCCCGTACGTATATAGCAGGGGAACCGCAGCGGCGCGGCCGTACCCCCCTCTCGTTCCTTTGCTTTTCCGCGAGAGCGCGGCCCTGGCTCTCTTCTGGCCGGGGGAAATGCCGAGCTGGTCCGAGCTCAAGCTGCGCCAGAGATACCGAAGGATGGGGAAGCAGCATGCCTGAAGAAACCGAAGAGGATTCGATGTGCGAGATTTTTATTTCTCCAATTATTGCAACTTTGTTGTCGAACGAATGAATACGAGAGTAACTAATAGCAGTATGATTCGTACTCTATTATGAAAATATACGATTTCCAAGATATAACTATACATAATCAAAGAAAAATATTATAAAAATGTAAATTTAAATAATTTCTTTTAAGCATTTTCTTCCGTTTTTCTTAATAATTTGTTTATTATCTAATCTATTGATAAACTAGAATAAAATTTCGTGTCGAAAAACGGAGAGTGTTTTTAAAAATTTTCTATCATTACATAAAATATTTTTAGTTTATTTATATAATAAAAATTAATTTTATATGGTTTTTCAAATTTAAAGATCAGTTCGTGAGAATAACACTCACGCTATATTTATTTATATTAAAACATTTCATCTACTGATTTCATTGCATTCTCTTCTCTCTAAAGTTGAATCGATGGAAATTGAAAATCGTCCCACTGTTTTAAAACAGCAACATATTCACTGATAAATTAATAAATATCCCACCGTGCAGCGAGTGCAAATTTAATTTACACTGGCTAAACGATGAAATGATGAATGTGAATATTTCACTGATTTAAAAAAGTGAAGCAATTTCCACTAATTGAAGTTTAAAGAGTTATTTTTGATTGATATTTTTCTATTCTTTATTGCTAATACATCTTATACGTAAAGTTATGTCTAATAATATTGCATTAAAAAAATTACATTTATTCTATTAACTTTCTAAACACATGTAATAAGATAAATATTAATTCTATACAGTACCTGAAAAAAATGTATTAAGTACAATGTTAATTATTTTCATTTTAATACGCTATTTATTCCGGTTCATAGAACTTTTCCCGTATCGAAACAACTGTAGCAATGTCGGCCAATAGTTTTTTCGCATTTATTGATTGAAATATGGATTATACAAAAACATGTAAAATACAAACATTTTTGCGGCTGCAATGATAGTAATAACAAATTTTTAGACCTGTTAATCTTGAAAAATCGTTTTAACGCATCGACAAATATAAAGTAACAGCAAATTACCGAGGCATCTTTGAATTGAAGACAGAGTTTCTTTTTTTTGCCTGCACAAAAGTGAAATATATTTTTATTTTTATGAATAACGTTCTATTTCTAAAATAGGCGAAATGATCGACGGTTGTATTTGGAGTATAATATAATATATACGTGGAGCAAAATACTGAGAAAAAGTTCAGTTGCAATTAAGTCTTATATGTGCTTATCCGTCTATATACATATATAAAAGACTGCATAAAAAGACTGTGTTTTGATGTAATAAATATTAGTTTTGAAAAAGAAATTTGAGGTTTACGATGGCTCATCGTTACAGCGAAGGCCTAGTCACTTGGTGGTCCGAGTTCAACTCCCGGTCTCGGCCGATCGACACAAGTACCGCTGTAATAATTTACACGTGCTTCGTATTTAGAAGCATCAATAAAGTGACGTTAAAAACATTAAACAAAAGAAATCAAAGTATAATAAATAAATAAAATTTATATTATTATTAATTCATTCTAAAAATTCTTTTATTTTGATCTTATATAATTTTACAAATTTTTAATTATGGTACGATTGAAAAGAAAAATAGTATATTTCCAATTCAAAAATAAATGACAGTAACTGATTTACATGAAAATAGTTAATAATAGAATAAATTATAATATAAAAACAAAGTTCAAATATACGATCATAAAAGTTAACAAAATTTACATTGCAAAAATGAGATAATTCTTAAAAAATAAATTCTGGTAAATAAAGCGGTATAAAAATGGTAAAACAATATCTTTATTCATTATGTTATCATAGGACTAATGCTGATCATAATCTATTTTAAAATTTAAGAAAATAATTCGAAAGCTCGTTGTGGAAGGCAGAGAGAAGCTTTGTTCGTAATACGTATATAATATCTAATTGTACGCTGAAGAAAATGCACAAAGAGAAAGCCGAGCCCGAGGGAGCTCCGTACAAGCTTCAGCAACAGCCGTAGCAGCCTCGGCTCTTCTTTGGTTGAGTCTTAAGAAACGCGTGTAGGGACCAAGACGGAGGCGAGATAGAGTAGAGAACAAGGAGGGAGAAGGATGCGGTTCCAGTGCTCTCGCTTTGAGCACGACGCGCACCGAGCGGAGGACTGCAAAAGAGGAGCCCGGGCTCAAGTTGGCTAATTATGCGCCCCCCTCCCTCCCTAGAAAAGTGGATGGAAGAGGAGCGAATGTAAGTCGAGAGTGGGCGGGGAGAGGCTGTTTTTGGGAGAGCGGAATGGCCGAAGCTAACGAGGTGCCGAAGCCGCTACCTCCTGGCCTCGTTGGAATTTGGGCTTTTTGGCCTATACTGGATGCCTGAGACGCTAGGGGCTGCTCGAGGGATGGATTTTGTGCATTTCGCAAGGCCACTTAGTTGCTTTCAAAGAGCATTAAAATATGCTTATGATACTGCCAAATTAAAAAAGGTTTCATCCCACTTTATTAATTCGATGAAAAAGTCTCTTACCAAATATTACAGTTGAACTACATCTTGAAATTGAAACAGTTTCAATTTTTTACTTTACGTTGACCTAGTAAATTTTTTTTCTTATAAAGTTCAAAACTGAATTTTTTTTCATAATGTACTTTAAATATGAAACATAAATGTAATGTTGTTTGAGCTTCGTCAACTCAAAATTGTTTGTACCGTAATTTAAATACTTTAATTATCGACCGTGTCTTTGGTAAATGTAGACAGTTAAATTATTTTTATTTCTAATCATACGATCTATGTAACCAGATGTATTTTTAAATTTTAAATAAAAACTAAAAATATTATCAAGATAAGAATATAATTGTTTAACTAATTTGTATTGATCAATATATATTTGATTAAATAATTAAATTCGACAGATTTTATTTTTTAGTAAACTTATAAATTATATTAGATGTTATAAATTGCATTTGAATTTGAAACTTTAGCATCTCTGTACAAGCACTAAATATATTCATTGCCAAATGCATTTATGCGTTTCGGTATGAAAATTTGTAAGCTCTGTAATAACAAATATTTTTTAACCAAGGGGCAATACCATAATAGTAGGCAATTAAAATAAAATAATGTAAAATTGTAAAAACTTGTAAAAACGAAAGGAAATAATTTTTTATCCGTAACTTTCTAAAACCGTGAATTGAATTGAATTTGTCTTGAAAGAATGAAATATTTTTAAAAAATTATGAAAAAACAATGTCAAATACTTGTAAATGCAAATTTTATGTATGTTTACAAATTTACAAGTAAAATAAATAATTTACCAGTTTGAATGTCGTCAATGTCATCAATTCTCAAGATCTTGAATATATAATAAATTGGCGATTATGATTTTTAAAGTAAGTTTATTTTTTATTTATTATTATGTTATTTAACTGTTAAAGTGGACTAAAGCTGTAAAGAATATTTACCACTTCTTTTTCACATAAGTAAAATATTAAAACAAAAGTGGACTGTTATATTATGGTTGATATTAAAACAAAAGTTAACTGATTAAAACTACATATTTTCTTTTCTTTTTTTATCAATTTTCAAAAATTATCTATAGTAGAATGTAATGTATAATATAATTAACCATATAATATATAATAGTCAGTTGAGAAATAAAGATAATACTATTGAAGTTTGAAGAGATTCCTTCCACTGTTGCATGAATTGAAGTTTATATTAAAAAAAAAAAAGTCAAAACGTAATTTTAGGCTTAAAATACAAAATCTAATTTGCCAACGCATCGCTCGAGTGACGAAAGCGCACCTCGCGCGATCAATGTTCAACAGCATTTTCATCAGCCAGAACTTGACTGGGTGATCGCGTGGACTCTTTGTTAATCGCTTATGTGATTTTTTTACTCACAAGCATTTAAGAGTGCTAGCGGAAGTTTTGAGACAGATCAATTCGGTATCGGAGCTTACGAGATATGACACGGATACCGAATTCGAGCAGCTTCAATGCACCGACCACTGCGGAGTCGATTTTTCTAATCGGAATTTATCCCATTAGATTTGACCACAGGTTTTCCGCGCTTCCCAAGCAGAACCCTGGACAAATATGGAGTCGCTGGGGAGAAGAGTTAGAGAATAATTAAGTACGAGAAGAATTGGATTAACTTAGTTTGTAATTTTGGGAATCAGGAATCGATAATGTGCATCGGAACAAAGTATTTAAGAGCATGTATTATATGTATATATGGAATAAATAAAAGAAAACAGTTTTTGAAAAAGCCAAAAAAATGTAATTATACATTCTAGAGAAATATTATGTGTTTATTTATAAGCTTGTTACGTTTAAAAAAAAATAAAAGCGTATATAAGTGTCTACGATATGACAATGGTACAGTACGAGTGCGGTAAGCAGAGTGAGTGCCTATACTCCGGTTCTTGCCGCTTTTACGGACAGCATCCGGATGCACACGAGCTCAATTGCTTTAATAATGACATTGTACGACTGTTCTACATGAGAGCCAATGTGTGAATCCTGCAGAAGTCTCGGTTTCGAGCGCGACTTTTTCAACATTCGGCACGTAAAGTGAATGACAATCGGATGTAGCGTATGTTAATTAAGAGACATAACTTTTGCTGCCTGCTCAAGACATCTGACTAGAACTTCCTTAAAAGGAAAATTTTAGGAAAAAACGCGTTCGACAATTAAACCAAGGGACAAATCCAAAAGTGATCTGCTCGCCCCATTCCCCACAAACGAGTCGTTTGCCTTTCATCGATTATACCCCGGACAAAGTCTCCACGAGAGCAGCATTGCACGACCCTCTGTAAGTTTCAAAGGGAACGATCGGTACGTCTCGCGGATTCGTCGAGATCGCAGCATCTTCGTCTTTCGCCTTGAGTATAGCCCTCGCCGTCGCGGAACTGCTGCCACCAGCATCAGTCGTTTCCCTCGCTCGAGCCTCCCTCCCCCCTGCAAAGTTTAACGCTCTTCGTCTACTCTCTTCCGTGGAGACTCTCTTCTCCCTTGTTCTGTGAACTCTTCCCGCGCATCTACCGTCTGTCTCGATGAAGGCTTCTTCTATTATATGGAAGAGCGAAGTCACCGAAGGATGCAGACTCGCCCGAGGCTGAGCAGCGATGCTGCAAGTCGCTGGATAGCGGCTAATTACGACCAGTATTATTTCGCATCGACAAACGGATAATTGCGAGAAGGTAGCGCGATTGCTTGACAAGAGGAGACAAGTTCCATTTTTTACGACGAAAAAAAAATTTTTTTATACCTTGCTGGTTTAGAAGTGGAATTATTCTGAACTGCATAGAATGTCTAATATAAGAATTCATGCAGATTTGAATATTCTATAAGATTGTTCTAGAAAATTCTATAAACATCATAACTTTTAGTTTTTATAAAAATTCTAATTTTTATAAATTTAATTTTTCGACAATAGGTTTTCAACATTTTTTATAGATAATCAGCACATTCACAATTTACGTATAATGAGTGGTTCTCTCTAAATTAACTTTGAAGATCAAGTGTTAATTTATTAATATTTTTCAAACTAAACACAAGTTTTTTTATAAAATTACCAACATGACTATAAAAAATTATTTCAGTGCCAATTAGTTAATTTCGAAGTGCACAAATAACATTGGCACAAATAGCCCAAAATGCGAGTTTTTGTTATATTCGATTAACGCAAAATTAATATCTATAATTTCTTAAGCGTTATGTTTTTAATACAAGAGTCTGGCTCTCAAAGTGACAGAATAGCCTAAGAAGTTATGCTTGAAAAATATGTTCCGTTAATGTTGTATAAAATTAATCTTATTAATTTTATTAATCGACTTTTTTAATCGATAATAATAAACTTTTAATTTCTTCATTTTTGTATTGTTAGATATAAGCAAAATATAACAATTTAAAATATTTTGAGGATGAATATATATATATATATATATATATATATATATATATATATATATATAAATGTTCAATAGTGACAATAATAAATTTATTGATATTTGAAATTATATTTAATTTGTAGTTTATAATAATGTTTGTTATTTGTAAAATCGAAAGCTAAAATATACACGAAACATACAATCTTCCAATTACTCAACATGACAGCTTAAAGTTCTACCAAACTATAATTGTTGCAATAATTTCATGAAAAACACCACAGTTTTTTATGCACAAGTTAATATTCAAAATAATTAAAACTTAAATGTTAAGTATAATAGCAACATGAAGCTAAATATTATAGCGAGCTGAAATTAACTATTAAAGTTAGCAGAAAAATAACAGAAGAATCGTTGGTCCGAAAATGTTCAGAGAATGAGCGTTATCTTAATTAAACTCGCCCGAGCCCGTTTGCTCGAAAACAAAACGAACCTTGGTCTAAAAACGCGCGGAGCACAATCTCCAAAGTGCGGCCACAAAAAGAAGAGCGAAAGGTAATCGACGAGAGCGCTGTAGCGTAAAGACACGCAACGGACCGTAAGTACAAATCGTTACTGCGCTTAAAAATCTTCTTCTAAAAGTGTCCGATTGAGAGAGGGAGAGTGGGGGGAGAGAAAAAGCGATGGGGAGGGAGAGAAAGAGAGTAGGGGGGGGGAAGAAAGGGAGAGAAGAAGAGACTAATGGAGCCGAAACGAGAGAGCATGGCCAGAACTGCGCAATTCCAACTGCTTTCTGTGTAATCGTTATTAGTACGGTGTACGCGCGGGCAAGGGTCGCTATCAAAATTCCGAATGCGCTCGATTTTCCGAAGGGGGCCTGGAGCGGTTTTCGCGGTGCAGTTCTCGCGCTGTGGGTTCGAGAGCAAGCTAATGGCAAGACGAGTATGAAAATACTCAATACCTTTCGATGTAACCCTAAACTTGGTGGCTCAAGAGTCCTATCGAATCTCTGAAAATTTTTAGTGTTTCGCTTTGAAATCAGGATATGAATATTTAGATACACGCACAGTTTTCATATTTTATGTTTTTTGGCGAACTTATTTCATTGACTAAGCGCTCGATAAATATGGAATAATTTTAACATAGTTCTTGACTACTTTAATTTCAAATAGTTCTATATAAATCCTATATATTTACTCGGAATCAGGGAATCAATGATTGAATTACTTCCTACAAATCTTGAGGACGGAAATAATAAAAAAAAATTAAGACAATAGAAATGTTCCGTTCCTTTAACGTCGCTCTATTTATTCTTCTAAATACAATGCACATGTAAATTATTACAGCGGTGCTTGTGTCAATCGGCCGAGACCGGGATTTGAACTCGGATCACCAAGTTACTAAATCCTTCGCTCTAGCGATCAAACCATCGTAGGCCTCATATTATCGACTTAATTGTAGTAGCCAGAAATTAAAGTTTTAAAATGTAGAGGAATGCAATATTGCGATTAAATAACACATTAGATGCTGTTTTAAAATATTTCACTCCGACCCAGTTTGGATTTCTACAAAAGTAATCTTCTTCAATCGATCTCATATTACTTAAATAGAAAATATATTATAAAAATTATTTTCATTTTTCACGTACTCATACTCCGATTTGCAGGATTTATAACTGCGTACCCTCTATATTATCCAGGACGTACTGGCAAGATGTCACCAACGTGAACTTTCAAGTTACACACTGTGAGACAAAAATGAACGAATGAGTTCGACATGGAGATAGTGGATAGGACGATAGAGAAATCATACGCAAAACTTAGATGACCATACGCTAGTGGGTGCACATTGTGCCAAGCTAATGTGTAAGGTGGAAGGGAGAAAGCGCAGAGGATGTGTGTGCGAAAGAGAGAGGGTGAATGGGGGGGGGGGTGCGAGAGAAAGTGGAGGTTACAGCAATCGAGCCACTACAGTGACGCAATGGGGCCTCGACCATTAGGCATTAATGTTCGTACTTAAACGCAAATGATTTGATCCAATGTCCAACGGAGAAAGCGAAACGGAAATGAATAGAGAAATAAATAAGATAGATGCATATTTATTTATAATCTTGTATTCAAAAATATATAACAAATTACATTATTAGTCTAATAAATTGCTACATAAAATGTTTCATTTATCCATACAATTTCATAAACTAACATCATAACACGATCTAACGAAGACAAAGAAAATGAAAACCGCAAGTACTATCTTTTAAAGTTGTTCATTCTATGCTTTTTCTTTTACTTATTATGTTGATACGTATCTAGTTTAAAACGTAAAATTATCGTATGTACTTTGGTAAATGCGAAGTTTTAAAAATTAATAATTAAGAAAAGCGCTTGATTTTTATGGAAATTTTCTCGTAATTTCTGATCAATTGATAAAAACCAAAAAACATTGTAGAATTGTAATGTAGAATTGTAAAAACAAGATAATGGTCATTATTAAATAATCTACAAAAAAGTTAGGTGGTATTCTATTACAGATAATTTTTAGTTACCTTCACGACCTTCCAACTACAAATTGCTTTATACTGGCATGCACCTGATCGTTTAGAAAAAATACAACTTCTCATAAAAAGAAATTCGTCAAGTTAACTTGAGGCTGCTCGACACACACACACACACACACACACACGCGCGCACGCACGCACACACACACACACACACACCCACACGCACACGCACACGCATGTGCTAGTGAGCAGGCATATACGTTTATTATTGATCTCTCCGGTGGGTAGTCTCTGTATCTCTGTCTCTTTCCTCTCGTCCGTCTCGGTCCATTCCATTCAGAGGAGCAGCCGGGACGGCGGTGGTTGTATACGGCCCGAGGGGAGAGAGGAGCTCGAGACAGTGACCGCACGCACGAGAGAACAACAGAGCTTGGATCGAGACTGCGCTTGACCGATTGACCGACTTCCGATCGATTACGCTCACGGTAATTTCGAAGGAAGGTTTTCGTGCATACGAGAATGGGTACTCGTAGTGAATGCAATTGCGACAGTAATAGAGCTTGTACTTATTTTGATGCATTTGTTGAAAAAATGTATATATAATTCATTATGAACTTTACAATTTGCAATTATTATTATATTATCTTTTTTTCAGCTCATGAAATCATAAAGATTTGCATCATAACACATGTATACTAATGAATGCAACTGTATTCTTGAATTAAAAAACTTATCTTCGTATCGCCCATAACCTGACCATTTAATCGAGTCGTACGTAAAAATAATATTAGTATAAGGAAATATCGTGACGTTTTATTTATATTTAAGTTTTTTGCTATTTTTTTTATTAAAACAAACTAGTCTGAAATTAATCATCGAATGTTCATCATTAATAACAGTTATTGGCATGTTGTTTATGAACGTAATAAAAAAGCTTATTATTGTTATTACAATTCCTTGCATGCTATGATTACTATTTTAATTTTTTATCTCAACTGTAAAACTTTATATGTAATAAATCATATAATATTAATTTATTAATTAACTATACTAAATCGATCTTTCATCTCCTTTATATTTTTTAAGTAGTACTTTCCGATTTAGTCGGACAGATATAAAGTATATCATTTCTTACAAACACTTTACTTTCATTTACTATAATTAACCAAATTTAATTTTGTTAGATATCTTAAATATTCTTAAGTTTGTAAGCTAAATTACATAATATTGAAAAGTTTTGATTGAAAAGATTGATAAAACATACATATTGTAGAAGCACTATGTTTTAAATTGATCCAGCAAATAACTTTAAATGTAACTTATCAAATTTTTAAATACGTAACGTTGTTGTTATTGCGATCACCTGTCAAACAATGATTGAGAATAAAACATTGATAAATGTAATTTGATATCATTTTATGTAATCTATAATATTTGAAATATTAAAAAATTTATATTCAAATAGTATGTATACGTTGAATGTAGCGAACGTAATGGAGCAAGTCAATCAAATCATGCATATGTTAAGATCATCCATAACCTTATTTTTTTAGTACAGCTTACAACATAAATAAAATATCAATGAATTTTCATATTAAAAGTTAATATATTTTTATTAATACATCGCCAAGACAATTTATGTATTTAAGTTTTAATAGTTTAGAAATTAATAAATTAAACAAAACATTTACAGCGTTAATAATGAACTTTTTTTTAATTAAAACAGTCGATAGATAGATAGATAGATAGATAGATAGATAGATAGATAGATAGATAGATAGATAGATAGATAGATAGATAGATAGATAGATAGATAGATAGATAGATAGATAGATAGATAGATAGATAGATAGATAGATAGATAGATAGATAGATAGATAGATAGATAGATAGATAGATAGATAGATAGATAGATAGATAGATAGATAGATAGATAGATAGATAGATAGATAGATAGATAGATAGATAGATAGATCGATAGATAGATAGATAGATAGATAGATAGAAAGTTGGTTAGAGACATAGGTAAAAAAACGAGTCGATGAATAAATACATCAAAATGTACAATACATAAATAACGTATAAACTATGTATTAATTATTATTTATAAATCAAAGCAAAGTAGACACAAATCATAATTTTATACGTTACTTGTGCATTAACAAAATGAATGCAACTGAAATAGTAATGGCTATGAAGCTTATCCTGTTTTTACTTCTGTATGGCTGCCGACTGTGGCAGCACCATGCACTAAAGATTATACATTAGCAGAGATACAAACCCTCCCTAGGCCTGGTCTCAAGATTTAGCTCGAACAGAGTGGTAAATAGTTACCATAGGAGTTTTTACTCTGCGGATAAAGAATTCGAAGATACATTACATTCTATCCAATATATATATATATATATATATATATATATATATATATATATATATATATATATATATAATGTAATTTGAAACAATTGTATTTTAGAATATTTCTAAGATAATTGATACTTGACAATTTTATAAATACTAAAAATGTCTACTATCAATCGCTCGTACATTTGCACATTTGAGACAAATACATATATTGTTTTTATAGAAAAGTGACTAAATATAATACATATAAAATCTAATGTAGAACAAGTTTCCGTTTCAAAGTATAACACTATAATAAAAATTATTTTTATATTTCAGATGTCCTAAATCGATAAAAGAATCCAATGAAAATATTATCTCAGCGGAGACATGACAAAAGAATCTTTTTAACTTTTTATTTATCAAGTACGAGCTCTTCAAGCATGCGCTACGACTAAAGTACGAAAGATAAAACCGTAAACACTCAAGTGCCCTTATATACCTTTGAATTATTATACTCGGAAAATCCGAGACTTAAGCATCTCAAAAGTCGCGCCCTCCTATCGACCCTTCTTACAGCAACAAAAGCTATCCCGCTTCGGGCAACCAACGGGCCATAACTAATAACCACACGAGATTCTATACCAGCCGTGCTCGCACTCCCTCGCTCCAATATAAACTCTCTTGAGAAGACGAAGCGCGGGCTCGCTTATACTCTGCTACATCCTCCCTCGCTCACCCTTTCCCTACCTCCGTACCCCAGACTGGCTTCCCTGGCAATACTTTTGCAGCGACGTTCAAATAGAGGAGGGGAGGAAGAAGAGACGCGGAGAGGGACAAAGACGCAGGGCGACCCTCGAAGAGGTACGAAAACCCGGCGCTTCGCTCTTGTCTCGCGGTTACCAAAGAGAAAGATAGGGTAGCAAACGGGGGAATGAAGAGGGTGAGAGAGAGAGAGAGAGAGGGAAAGAGAGAGACAGAGAGCGAGGAGAGTAACCCGAGGAGAAGTATAACGCTTCGCAGGCAAGCCGTAGTCAGCCCTTAGAATTGTAATTAATATTTATCCCACCCACGTTGCCGGTACATGGTAGTGGCTCTACTACCCATGCTATAGCTTCCTCTCTCCCTCTCTTGCCCTCACTCTGTGAAAATCCCAGCGCACTCCTTCTAAAATCTAATATCTCCAGGAAGCCCGCGGCTGCTACAGCAACGTCGCATCTATTCTTTGCCCCCCTCTCATTGCCGTCCTCTCTCTCTCTCTCTCTCTCTCTCTCTCTGTATACCTCGAAAACTGCAGTAGCGAGCAAAAGAGAGTAGGCGAGAGGGAAAGAGAGAAAGAGAGAGAGAGAGGAGAGAGAATCTACGAGAGCAGGTATATATAGTGAAACAGATGGATGAAGGAGCCATTCGCTAGCTCGCTCGCGTTCTCGCGCGCTTCCCGAGCTATATATTTTCCCGGGGGCTATACCGAGGGAGCGAACGAAGGGGCGGTGGCCTCAAGACGCCGAGGGGGTGCGGGAGGGAGGTCCGACCAATCCGGTACGTCGAGGCGGGCGCGCGCGATTCGCCGCGCGGCGCTTTCTTAGAGACACCCACCCTGCTGAAAAATTGGGGGTAAAAGAGAGGCGCGCGTGGTGGGAAGGCCGAGCCCGGCTATTGGCCCAGCCGTCAGGGAAGAGGGCGAGACTTTTCTTCGCCCTGGCTTTTAAGCCGGAACTGGAAACGGTGGGGGAGGCACGGGTAGAACGTGGAGAAAACCTTGAAGGGGCTGCTACGGAGCTCGCGCGAAGGCGAAGGAAATCGATCGACCAGCTCATGCCCCTCTCTCGCCCCTCTCGATCTCTCGCTCGCTCACACACTTTCTCCGCATAGAACCTTTCTCTTGAGGGGGTTCGGAATCATGGAGAATTGGAAAACGGGTTGGAGGTAAGAAGGACGCCGTTTTCCGTGGACTCAATGGGGAATAGAGGAAACTACCGAGCTGTTCTCCTTGGTGTATAAGAAGGATTCAAGATATGGCCTTAAGATAATAAGAGGAACATTCAAAAGTTTTTTAAATTTTAATTCTTGTGGATTATATAAAAAGAGCTATATATGTATTGAATATTGAAGGAAAAAATATCTTCTAATATACTATAAATGCTCAAGAAATTAAAAAAAAGTAACACTCCGTTTTAGCTTTCTTTCAATATTAGAGATATTACCGTAGAAGCATCTGAAACGTGTAAGAAAATATATTTAATTATCACACTTTTTCTGCTGTAATAAAGATCCAAATAGGAATAAATTAATGATAAAACTGATAGATGATCAGAAAATTCTTATCATTATATTGAAAGATTATATATTTATCAGTTGTAAAAGTTATTTCATTAATTTTAAGTTAACATTAACATAAACATTATCTTAATTTTTGTATCTAGTTGTGATCATTGAAATATAAAATATTCTAAAATAAATGAGATTTGTTTATCGAACTCTTACTGAATATAATGGATTACGAGCTTTTATTATATCCTTATATATCGAAATCATCTAATAAAAAATTTATTTTATTCCGTAAAATAAAAAATTTTAATATAAGGAACAACTGTGGATCGCAATACTATTCTGCTTATTGGTCGTAATTCGGTCTTATTATTAAACTGCAAATAATGCAAAAAATTAAATATTAGTATAAAGATAAAATTTATTTAAAATATACGTAAGTGAAGATTATTTTTTTTACTTTAATTGTGCTGTTGTCGACTGCTTATATACAAATTAATAAATATTTGCATTGGTCTTACAGTCCAATTAAATCAATCGAAAATAATACGTAATAATATCAATATATATTTATATTAATATTAATATTATATATAAATATTATATTTGACTGTAAGATCATTGAAAATATTTATTAATTTTTTTTTTAACAATAATTAATTATATTTCAATTTTTTACTATGTGACCTATCAATAATATAACTGTCTAAAAACGACCAGTCAATAAATTGTAGTATTTTGAAAGCGTTCTGAGATATTAAATTCCAGATATATTTGCTGCACAGCATAAAAGTAAAATTAGAAGTGAATAGATAACTGTATTATATAAACCACTAGAATCCAAATATCTCAATTCCGCGTTAACCAGGCAAAATTGTGAAAATGGTCTTCATAATCTGATATTCGAATAATATTGATAACTTTAATTTCGATTCCCCGGACTCGAAATAGAATATGCAGTAAAGCATTCTATGCCATCAAGCATTTTAAATAATTATCTAAATGTTAATGTAATAATTATCTATATCTTTCACATCTCGCTCTTTCCAATTAATCTATATATCCGGCTATAAGAATATCCGCGAGCTGCATTTTTTATTAGCGCCGTGAAATATACCCAAAGAGATTCGCTATTGAATTACAAACGGCGAAATTCGATATGGAGCCATGCCCCGCGAATTATAATTATAAAATAGCATTTATGACGATCGGCGTAATTTCAGAACGGAAGTTCCGTATCCGTTGACTACTTTCGCCGGTTTCTGTTCAGAGCACTTCAAAAAATTAACCGATGGGAAGAATTCGTTCCAAAAGCTGTTGGCGGGGATGTCAAGGATGGAACAGGATGAAAGTAATCGCTCGGACTTGATTATAACGATTTGTTTAAGATGCAGCCAGTTGTACAATCAGAGGAATCTCCAACCGTCTCCTATTCTCGGCTTGAAATTTCACCGTACTTCTGCAATTTAATTATTTCTTCAACAAAATTATTCAATTTTTCATACAATATACGCAATAAACGTGACAGATTATAGCAAATGCTTAACCAATCCTTTTTTAATAGCATTTTTATTGCATATTTGCATAATTCATGATATGTAAATGCAAGTCCTTTTGTAAATTCCTTCAAATATATTTCTATTTTCTAGTATGTATATGGTTAGAATAGATTATTATATTTACTTAGAAATTGGCAATAAACTACATGGTCGATCTAGAATAGGAGGAGTTCACCAAAAGTGATGAGCTATGATGAACTAGACAGGGGTGAGAAGAGAGCAGGTAAGAAGTCTACGGCTATTAAATACATAGGTTTTTCTTTATTTATTATTATATGCTCTTAATTACATAGAAAGGCTGTATAATGTTCAAGAAATAACTAAAAAGAAAAAACTATACTTATGATTTTTACGATCGTACATCAGTGATATTACAAATTGTATCGTATATCCATAATAAAATTTGAAAAATATAAAGTTTATTAATGTTTCTTTATTATTAATAACAAAAATCTTTCTGATTATATGATATGATTATTTAATTTCAATTTTAATAAACTGATAGAGATAGCTGCAAAAAAGCTAAGTGAATAATTGAAAATAACCCAAATGTGTTATAATCAGTCCATCATTCTTCACATAAACAAGACGGATATTTATTATTGACTACATATTTCTTAAAATAAGTTGAAGTGGTTCTTAATTGTTAAAAAGTATTTCTGTTTATTAAAGCTTCTTAAAAATATCAAAAATTACGATTTTTAAAATTTTAATTAATAAATATTTTCATCAATTAATTGGACTGTAATACCAATAAAAATATTTATTAATTTCTATATAAGCAGTCGACAAAAGCACAATTAAAGTATTTTAAAATTGTAGTTAGTTTTGAATCAGTATCAAATAATGGAATTTCTCAAAATTAAGCAATAATTACATATTTATTGTCAATCACGTAAAAATCTTTAGTGAGGAGACACTCCATGTATATTTATAAAAATCGGTACCTCTTTGGACTGCAAGCAAAATTTGATGAAAAAATATTTTTAGGTCCAATTATTCAAGATTCAGCATTAAATTTATGCATATAAAGAATATTTGCAGTAGGTACCCTAATTACAGAAACTAGCCCGTATTTCTATTGAGAACCGTTTTAGTAGATATATTTTATTGAGTACGATATCCATGTCAGGGTTTTCATAAAAATTTTTTCCAAAGGCTGAACAAATATTGTAATCGTATTATACAAGTTATGAATGTTTATGAATTTTATAATTTATCGATCTAATATTACATAGAATTTTGATTCAATATATTTTTTAATATCCTATTGAACTCTATAGTCACCATAACATCTATTAAGTATTCCTCTATGGTTCCATATTCTCAAATCTGCATTTCGACACTCATTGCCAATCGTATTAAGACTTTATCGGAACTTTCACTTTTCATATAATTGTTGTATTTTATCCCATATTCAAATAAGTGTACTATACTTATTTGAATATGTATTATACATATCCAAATATTATACATATCCAAATATTATTATACATATCCTTACACATATCCAAATCTGAAAATGAAACTTTATTATAATGTTTTACTCTCCTGTTGGTAAATAAATTTCTACATTTATATAAAAGTTAGTTTTCACCTAAATAAATCATTGCAAAATGACTCACGAGCTCAAAAATCAATTTTGACACACAATTCAACATGAGCTATTGCTGAAGTGACTCGATATTTATCATGTCTAAATCATATGAAAATTTATTGCGGAAAGACAAAATCTTATTATGTTAAAGTAAGCAATACTATTTTCTAGCATAAAGAAGAAAAATAAATATTTTTCTGATGAGGATGTTTGCCCTCAATAGTGACGTGTTTGTTGTCACCTGGCAAATCTCGTCAATCGCAATTTAGTAAATAAATTAGTCCTATCGAGTCCTTTCTCAGAGAGATCGTTAATAGTGACGATGAAAGTAAACGAATGGCAATGTCCAGCACTCTACGGAGCACCTGACGTCCCAGGCACAGGTACAGCCCTCGCTCCACAAGTACTTAGAGACAGGTTTGATGCTGTCGCGGCCGTTTTCTTTGATACCGATTCGCTATCCAACGACCGCACACTCGCGTATCGTCCACCTTACACCGCGCATACACTATCAATTACTATCTAAGCGCGAAGTACAAAACTAGGAGGTGTGCACAGGAAGCAGCAAAAATATCTCGTATATTGTTTTCTCGTAGATTATTCAGAGACATCTATCTACGAACAGGAGCGACTAAACACTGCCTATGTATATCAAATTATAAGAGCTCTGAAGCTCGCATATAGAGAGAGTCATGGAGATGACGAAAGGGTCATAAATATGTATAGCTCAAGATATTATATATACTAAGAAATGACAAGCCGACACACCTAATATAGTAATATATAAATATATTATACAAAAGAATACAGGTTACACATATTCTCAAGTTAAATCTAACGCCTGGACGAGCTGCACATACACCCAACCAAGTATTTACACGCTATTATTATTACTGACTAGAAATCGAATTACAAAGGACGCGGTACATGTGACGTTCATTTCCAGACTACACAATATATACAAACAAATACTATAAAATAAAAAAAATTCTAATTGCTTATAGACTTAATTTATTTGTAAAGAATATAAAAATATCTTTAAAATATCTAGAAACGAGGATGGTCCCAGAAGTATCTGGCCCAACAAATAAAACTCAAAAATTCTGGAAAAAATTTTAGTCCATTGGTTTGATTGTTTTTTCTATTTTTGCGAAACATTGCCAAACACTCAACTGAAACATCTTCACGACGCCGTTTTTGTTCAATAGTGAGCAAACGCGGCACCCATCTTGCGCACAGCTTTTTCATCTCCATTTTCAGTTAATATGCGATCACCCAGTACCACTTTCTGAATTTTCTTCAACATTTCAAGGGTTGTCACCTCGTTTAGTCACAACTTCACGTTCACATGTAACGTAGATCTGAGAATGACATTTTGACATCATTGATCACTACCGTCCATAAATTAATTTTTGTATTATAATGTGTGTATTATTTGTTGAAGTTGATGTATTGAATAAACTGTAAAATACTTGAATTCGTGATTTAATTAAATAACTAAGCGATAAAAACATCAAAATAATATAGATTATGCATGTAATCTTCCAATCCATTATTTGTGTATTTATTCAATCAACATTATAATTTAATAGATATTAGTCACCTTATTTTTACGCCCCTGCATTAATTAATCAAACAATTTTATAGCATAAAATATATCGTAGATGTAAATAGATTTACATTTGAACATTCACACTTACAATCACGATTACAAAGTATGGAGAACCACGCTTAAGATGCTCAGTTTCTACTTATGAAACATTTGGTATGTAAGGAATTAAGCAGCCAAGATGGATCGAAATCGGATAGAAATATTACGATGTTTATCATATAGGAAATAAAAGCCTTCACTGTCTGAGTTGACAATTGCTCTGATTTTCTATTTAAAGGTTTGTGTGTGTGTGTGTGTGTGTGTGTGTGTTTTTTTATTAGGCGTAGGCAGAGTAAGCTCTGCACTAGTGGCCTCTCGAAACCAGCATCCCGCCGGAACTATCCGGGAATATTACTTCGGCGGGGCTGTTAGTTAGCCTATACGACTCCTCTTCTTATGACACTATCCTACGTCCCACATCCACACAGGTGATCAGGGGTTCGGTGTTCGTCCTCTATATCTTAAAATAGGATCAGTCAGCCTGGTTCATCCTGGGCCATTCGCCTAGTTCTATCGGAATATCTAAGTTTGGTCATCACCTCTTTTGCGAAACTGGCTACTGCCTTCCAGTTTTCAGTAGATTCCAGCATTATTGATAGGATGCTCTCTGGTCTGATTGGCTTATTGATGATGTTCATCAAGTGCTCACGTTGTGTTCTAAAACGAGGGCAGCTCAGTAATATATGCTCGGCATCCTCGACCAAAGTCGGACAGATGGGGCAGAGATCATTATTATCCAGGTGAAAGCGGTGGAAATAGGACCTAAAACAACCATGTCCAGTCAACAACTGAGTTAGGTGGAAATCTAATTCCCCGTGTTTCCTGTTGATCCATCTGTGTATGTCTGGAAGGATACGATAAGTCCATCGGCCTTTGCTAGAATCGGTCCATCGTTTTTGCCATATTTCTATAGAACGATGACGTTCCACATTTTTAGCACCTTGTAGAGAATCCACTACGGCCTTACATATGTTATGCAGCCTAGCCAGTTCATCTGCAGCTAAATCGAAAGGAAGAATTCCGGCAAGTACCTCAGCAGCGTCGGTGGATACCGTCCTGTAACCACTAATAATACGTATACAGGAGCGACGACAGGTCGCAATGGCCAACTCACAATACGATTTAATTCCGCATGCATGATGCCAGATTGGTGCTGCATACATGCTGACAGAATTAACAACATAAGCTAATAGTTTCCTCTGGGGTGGACGTGGGCCACCAATGTTAGGCATGAGCCGACACAAGGCAGCTGAAACTCGTTGCGCTTTTTCGCCAGATATCTTTAGATGTTCTTTGAAATTTAACCTGGCATCAAGCTGGACACCCAAGTATCGTAAAGATGGCGCAGAACTAATGCGGCAGCTACCAACTTTAAGAGTAATACTATCTACCTTCTTACGACTGCTGACAAGAACTACTTCTGTCTTGTGCTCCGCTAATTGTAGACCAGCCGTCTTAATCCATCTACTGATGTTGCTGATTGCCTCATTGGCATTTTCACTAAGTTCATCAAGGGTCTTAGCCGTCACTACTAGAGCGATATCGTCGGCGTACCCTACTGTTATTGAACCAGGCGGTTGTGGAATCCTCAACACGCCATCATACATAATATTCCACAATATAGGTCCCATAACTGAGCGCTGGGGGACTCCCGCAGTAACCTTATGCGATACAATGCCTTCATCCGTTTGGTATAATATTATCCTATTCTCAAAGTAGCTGGCCACGACATTCTGTAAATAACCAGGTACTCCGAACTCTTTAAGAGAACTCATAATAGAAGACCAGCGCACTGAATTAAAGGCATTCTTGACATCTAGAGCAACAATGGCACAATACTGTTTAGTGCCACCTTTCCATCTCTTACCACTAATTGCATTTCTTGTGGTAGACACTACCAGTTTAATGGCATCGACTGTTGATTTAGATTTCCGAAATCCAAATTGGCGTGAGGATAAGCCGTGCAATCCTTCAGTGAATGCTTCCAGTCGGCTACATATTATTTTTTCAAATATTTTACCTACCGTGTCGAGCATACACAATGGCCTGTATGATGAAGGATCATCAAGTGGCTTATTGCCCTTAGGTAACAGGATTAACCTTTGAGTTTTCCAGTAATCAGGAAAAATACCCTCAAGAAGACAAGCATTATATACTTTTAGAAATATAGCTGGATTCTTCTGTATCGCCAACTTAACTGCCGCATTAGGGATACCACCAGGGCCAGGGGCAGCATTGTCTCTAGTCTTAGCGTAAGCATTATGTAGCTCCATTTCTGTTATAGGAGGTATATCGTCCGAGTGTTGCGTGCGCAGTACAGTCCCATGGGTGTCATTGGGAAAGAGAGCGGAAACAATCTTATCAATCAATACCGTGCTAGTGGGTTGTATTGGTGCCCTACTCAATCGTGCCATGACTGTTTTGTATGGTCGTCCCCATAAGTAATTGTTGGCCTCTGCACACAGTTCAAGCCAGCATCGACGCTTGCTTGCCTTAATGGCCTTGACAAGCGCTCTTTACGCTTCTTTAAATAAACTATTAAACGTATCACGATGGATGCGGGCTCTTTGGGCAAGTCTACGTGCGCGATGACATTGTTTGCGCAATCCTGCAATTTCATTTGTCCACCAGTAGACAGATTGACGATGTTTAAATCCGCTTTTAGTCCTAGTCATCGATGCATCACATGCTTCAGAGATATGCTTCATCTTGCCAGATGGCCTGGTGCACCATATTCTAAACGCTCTTCTGATATTATAGTGGCGAACACTTCACAGTCTAGCGATCTGATGTTCCATTTCCGTGTGGGCATCCACTCATTGCACTTGTTCTTTACTTTCTTCTCTGCAATCTCATACAAGATCACCCTGTGATCACTGTGGGTGTAAAGGTCGCTTACTCTCCAATTAAGGATCCGCTGAATCAAGTCATCACTGGCGAATGTTACATCAATGACTGATTGTTTATCACCCCTAATGAAAGTGGATTCAAATCCCTTATTAACCACGTGGAGTTCAAGAGAATTAAGGCCATCAAGCAGCATACTACCTCTGTTATTTGTTGAAGCGCTTCCCCAGGCTGTGGACCACGCGTTAAAATCGCCACCGATTAATAATGGTTTCTTGTCCATGGCTTCATCAACTAATTTAGCTACTAGGATTTCAAACTGCTTGTCCGTCAAGCTTGGAGGAGCATATACACTAAAGACGTATATTTCTTGTATTTTAGCCCAGGATATCAATTCGCTCCGATGACTCGACTGCTTTAGTACAAGCCTATTTTGAACAATCCAGAGGGCAGCTCTATTGCTTGTGTCACTTATCCAGCGCTGCGGTCTGACCCTGTCACAATATGGTTCGGAGATTACAGCAATGTCTATTCTTAGCTCCTTTATTGTCTGTTTCAGCAGGTTATGAGCTGCTACGCAATGGCTGGTATTCAGTTGGAGTATTCTCATGTTTTATGTCTGTTTAAAAACTCCACGGTAATCGGGCACTTACAGCTGTATGCTGGATGGTTAATCTCCTTTTTTCCTTCACATTTACAGAGTAAACAACAGGGCTCGTTTACACACAGCTTGGATAGATGGTCTTTTCCACCGCAGTGCCTGCAAAGTTTAATTCTGTCAGGGCCCGAGCAGACGGACGCTAAATGGCCAATCTGCCAACACCTGAAGCAGCGCTTTATTTCTGTTTTTTTTCGAACTCTGCAGCTGACCCATCCGATTCGAACATGCCCTGCACGTAGTAACTCAGCTGCGTGGCTATATGGTACAGACACCACCACCGTCTGAGTACCCCCATAAGCTTGCCGCAAGGAACGAGCAATTAGTAGGTTAGTCTCCTTTAGCTCGAGGTGTGTTCTCAGAGCCTCTAATACTTCATCCTTTGAAGTGACCTCATCTATATCTTTAATCTCCAATGTAATCAGATTAGTCAGGACCGAAGTGGATGCGCTATGGCCAACCTTAGTTTCAACAATGCGTGCCAACTCATGTGCATCTTTGACTGTCCGTTCCAACTGAAGTACAAGGGCACCGCTTGCATTTCTGCGTATCCTATTAACCTCATTCTTGTCATGAGATAACTCCGGGTCATTCTTTATTTGACGCAGTATCTCCGCGTATGTAACTCCTTCATTGGCCTTAATCAAAATGGAACTAGGCCTATTTCGTCCATTAAGCCTGCGTGTACTAGATAATTCTTTATCTTTGCCTTTGGGCTTCTTGCGCTTGATGGTCTGCCATTGATTTTCTTTGGCTTCAGACTTGCCTGTAGGTACTCCAACCGACTCTAGTGATCTCCTTAAGCCCAATGATGGTTCTTTCGTCCTTTTGCCACCTATGGTTTTAGGAGTGGAAACCATCGCTTCTGCTGCGCTTCGTTTGGTGTCAGAGCGTAGACTCGGCGTAGTCTGAGTCACCACTTCATGTGTACCAGGTTGATACTGTAATAGATCATCCTCTGCCATACTGATGCTTTTATATGAGGCATTAATGGAACGAACAAGATCCTTAATGGTCTTGTGCACGTTATGCCTATCTTTGACAAAGTCCAACAATTGGCTGATCTTCTCACCAAGTCGCTCCAGGTGATTGTTTCTGCGCGTGATGGAGATTTCTCGATCCGTCGTTTCTTGATCCGTCATGACATCTCCTTTAGTACCCAGTGTACTATCTATGATTATGTTTGATTTGCCCTCCCCAGAATCCGAGGGGCTACCACCGACCATAGAGGCTTGCACTCTATCGGAATCGGTGAGGAGACTGACCGGTCTTGCCGGAGTTACTCCCTGGGGTATATCCTTGTGTATACCAAACATTAGTCATAATTGGCCTTAAGTTCGGAAGGCCCTCCCTATTAGCTTTTTCTGTCCGCCCTGAGTATTTTATTTCCTCAGTGCCCTCTACAAATTGTAGCGCGCCATCCCCTATCCGCAACCTGGGGAGGCGCCAGATGGGAGAACGCAACAAAACTCCACACTGGTGTGTGTGTGTGTGTGTGTGTGTGTGTGTGGAGAGAGAGATAGATAGAGAGAGAGAGAGAGAGAGAGAGAGAGAGAGAGAGAGAGAGAGAGAATATTCTAGATCGATAATAAATAAGAGTATTATAAATAGATGGTTAATTGATTATAGAAGAACAAGCAAAGGGTTCTTTTTAAATTCAATTTACGCAGAAACATTAAATTTTAAAAAATCTAAATTTTGAAGAAAAATAATGACCGTGTATTGTTTCTTTGAAGAAAAGTTTATATTTAATCACAAGATGCACAGCATGCATATAAAGTATATTCAAATATTATATACTTTATTAAAGTATATACCAAGTACATTTTAAAACTATTTTCAAATTAGAAACTAAAATCTATATTTAAAAAGTGTAGAAGTAAATATGAGACAGTACTTATGTATTGTTTTAGAAAATTAAACGTTTAATTTTCATTTGTAAATTATTCTGTTCTATTTTTGTGAAAAGATACCAGATTTTTTGATAAATATTGCTAGGCACGTTTTGGCTCACTGTGCCTCGATGTACAGCGACTTTAATTCTTCGGAGAAAATATAATAAAAATACGTTCAATTTTCGTACATAAACGGACTATTAATGCTCGTCAACGTGATATCGCCGCGTGTTCGAAATATAAAAATATTGGAAAATCTGTCCATAGTTGTAAGCGACGAGTTTCCATCGAGCTCTGGAGTACTGGCGGCAGCTTTCTCTACGCATTTACGTCAATTTCCATCCGGGTAACTCCTTGCAAGAGCGAAATCTTACTCTTCCAAGTTTCTCGCCCCTCCCTCCCAACATATCCAGCAACCTCTCCATCTTCTTGCCCTCGCGGCAGCCTTGGGAGAGGTTCGCCCCGGCGCACATCGTACTGCTTCATCTCGTTCGCATTATTAATGTTACGAGACACGTGAATACGCAATACCGCCTGAGTTAGCGAGAGAGCGGGAGAGAGACAGAGAATGAGAGCGATAGTAAGACGGAAAATCGGAGTGGGGCGAGTAATATGGCGACGTCGGTGGAGCAGCGACGGTACGGACGAGGAGCAGGAAATACGACGCTGGAGGAAAGACGACGAACCGCGGCACAGCGCGTAGGATGCGATCGTCGTAGGCTCGGATAGACTCTCCTTTAGTCCCGCTAATTGTCTTAGAAGCGCTTCTCGTTCGCTAGCTCCCCTGTCTCTCTCTCTCTCTCTCTCTCTCTCTCTCTCTCTCTCTCTCTCCCTTCCAAGTTGCTCTTAAAACAGAAGAGAGAGAGAGAGAGAAGGGAAAACTACGTGGGTGGGTATGTAAGGGAAAGGAGGAGCGTACGTATGCGCGAGAGTAAAGCTCATTCGAGTAAATGCGATTAGACGGTGAGAGGGAAGCGCGCTCTCTAACTCCCCCCCCCCCCCACTATCGTCGATGGAACAAAATTTCGCTCCACCGAGAGATGTGATGAGGACAACGTAGACGCTCTGTAACTCCGCATTTCCTTCAGCACCACCTCTCTCGCTTTCTCGCCCCCTCTCGCTCTCTCTCTCTCTCTCTCTCTCTCTCTCTCTCTCTCTCTCTCTATCTCTCTCTCTCTTTCGCTAGCCCTCTGTCTCCCTTACTGCTTGAGTATCTTCTTCGGCAACAGCTACTACCATTGTCGCCACCACCGCTGTTCTATTGTTGCTTTATGCAAAGTCGGGGCGAACGCGAGTAGGAGACACCGCAGATATATATGTAAAGCAACACACGAGGGCAAAGATTAGCTAGACGCGGTTCAATATATATAGGCGTATGGTGAGCAAACAAGTGTGGGTATGTGAGTATTCGGCGAATCGCTGGCAAGGGTGAGTTTCGAGAAAGTATTTCGGCAAGGGTTCGCTCCCGAAGAGCGGCAGAAAGTTCTTGACGGTGGAGTTGAGAGGCGATCCCAGGAAAATGACTGAATAGTTTGTTTTCGGAAAAGATTAAGAGTTGGGAAAGGAGTAGGCGAAAAGCTGTCCGGCGCCTTCATGTCCCCGAATCCCGAAGATTTTACATATAAAGTAATAGAGATCATAACGGTATTTAAACAAAATGTGATTACGATATAATCCTCTTTGTCTCTTAGAATATCCGAAAATTTTAAAAACTTTTGACATTAGGCTTTCGCTTTGAAAAGGATCTATTCGAAGTCCTAGTAAAACAATAATTGGATTTCATTCAATTTAACATAGCAAGCAATATCTTTCCGTTAATATAATTCTGTTTAAATGATCAACTGATTTATAATTTTTTTTTCAGTACATCTTAAGAAATCGAATAAAATTTACTTAAAACAAGGCTCACGGATAAATAAGGCATATATAGACCTGCAAAAAATTTTTAATATTTTTTAATAAAGTAGTTGATGGCATTATATACCATAGACATAAATTAAAAATATGTATACTTTATCTAACTTTTGTTTACAGATTTACAATAGCAAGATAAAGGGAATTAATCACGAAATATGTTGATAAACAATATTTAAGTTATACAATGCAAATTAGTCTTCAAATTAATACATCTAATATTTAAATATATTAAATCAAAGAATTGTATATGTATTTATTTAAGTATTACTACGTATATCAAAAATTTTTTTGAGAGGAATCCAACTTAAACCATTGAGCAATCTCAGACTCGTCAAGTAATATCCAGCATTTACAGCATACAAGTAAACAAAATGATGCCTTTACCGCCTGAGCTATCGACTGCTCTGTTTCGAATTTTAAAATTCTAGTAGCACATTAGTTTTTAATAATTCCCATTACATGAGAATACATGATTGTCGAAAAAATTATTTTTTAGAAAATAGATAAATTGTGGAATGATTAAGATTTACAAAATTATTAGTCAATCGATTAACAAATATTTATTCTTTCAATATTTGTTTTAATTTTGAGAAGGTAATTGTATCGCTTTAGTTTGAGAGTATATTATATCGTGATATACCTTATGGATATAATCTATCATTTAAAATTTTAATTCTTCAATTTACACATTAATTGAAAAATCAATGTTATAATCAAATTACTTTAATTAGAGAAGAATACCTTAAATTCACTCCGAATGCGTATAAATATATAATTTCATATATATATATATATATATATATTTATTTATTTATTTACTTATTTATTTATTCATATCAAATATATTTAGGGATTTACTTTGATTTATTAAAATAAATGGATTGATAAGAGAGTGAAAATAATTTATGCATAAATACATCTGGAATTCTCTATTCATTCTTCATTTTCTATTTCTCCATTTCTTTAAAAATAAAGTGTTTATTTTACCAAGGGAAGAAATTTAAAAAATCTAAATAAGGTTGGAAGATGCTAAAGTTTAAAACGACCCACAACAAAATATAGTTGAATATACATTTGATATAAACTAATCTTTGAGAAAAATTAGGTTTAGTATTTTTTTGAAATTCTGAAAAATTACTCCCATTGCGAAGTTAGATGAACGCTAGAAACGTATTCTCTTTAATAAAAACGTGGATCTTTTTAATAAAAATATTTTATCCTCACTAGAGAGCTGTTTTCTGATGAAAAATTACAAATAAATAACTTTACACATTTCCCATGATCCGAAACCTGACGATAGTTTTTTGTATTTATATTGTATAATAAGTTGAACAATTATAATAAATTGAACAATTCAATAAGTTTTGAAGATTAATGCACGTCCCAGAACCAGTGATTTTTTATTTATAACCTGACGAAACCCTTATTAATTATCTTATTATTTTTAATATTTATGAACTTCAAATGAATAATTTGGCATCAATATATATTTTTTATATACTCTTCTATCTTTTTTATATTTCATTGCGAACTGTGAATAAACGTGTAATAAACAGGTAAAAAACAGATAACAAAGTAGGTACGTCCGCGTTCTCACGATGTTCTGGAAAATGGATCACACAACAAGTCACAGCTAGTACAAATACCATCGAAACGGATCTTCCAAACGTAAAATCACACGTCCTGCTACTACTCACGACTGTCAAATTCGTGCGAAGCTTAAGCACGAATACGTGAAAATCAAGTACAGGAAGTCGCGGAAAGGGACAAAAAGAAAGAACCCGTCTGTGTATGACTCGTCGCGTGTGACTATATTCTAGACAGACTCGTTTACTTGACCTGGAGCCTTTCCGAAGTGCAGGCTTCGGGAACGTCGTGCCATGGGATGAGGGGTGACCCTGAGGATAAACCGGTGGATCTGGAGGCGGGGGGCGAGGAGATGCGCGCATCATGGAAAGAAATTTAGGGGTCCAATAACACGTGTATTTGAACGCTACGTTTTTCATGCTAAAAGCGATTATTTCATTTAATATACAAAAATATAGCTAGTAAAGCAGACGCACGCGAACGTGGATATGTATATTATATTGATTTAAAATAAATTATTAAATATATATAAATATGTGTCTGAGCGAGAATTACACATTACATACATACATACATACATACACGCGCGCCCGCGTGACTTATGTGTGTATGCGAATATATATACGCGTATCTCCATTTTTAAAGAATATCGAATTACAATCTATATACCTGACTAGCCAAGTACGGCACTTTAGGCGAGCGCAGAGCATAATATCAATAACCCTGCAAGCATTCCAGTTCTCACTCTGCCGAAGAACCCCCCGGCCCTGAAAAGCAGCTTTCTTGGCCGGCAATTGATATTAACCCGCACGACAAATCCCCCCTCCTCCTCTTAGCGCCCAACGAGTGGTTGCTCGGCACAACATATCGCTCGACCACTGGTCAGCGTCGTGGCGAGCGACTTCGGTGCCTGTGGGAACCGCGCGGTCGTGCGGCCGTCGTCGACCCACTTTCTTCTGACACGGCTTTTTCCTCGGGCCGGAAAATCGAGTTCTTCCGATACGTATAGCGATTGTCGTCGCTCTTGCACGTCCCCCCGTTATATCGGGAGCCTGTAGATGGTGTCCATAAAATTGCACTCTATACATGCGTGGAGACTCAAATGTTCGCACACTCCGGGATGATATATAGAGAAAGAGAGCGAGATAATATAATTCAATCGTATACGATAATGAATTTAAACCGAGTGCTGTCGGATGGCTTCACTCTTTCTCTCTCTTAGGATCCTGGATCTAATTGTATTCCTAGCAGGAAGCCGTTAGGCGCGGGACGCGCTCGACTCGGCTTCGTACACAGCACGCTAATTTATTTCAAAATGCATTAATTAAACCAGAGCGAACGATGGGAGATGAGCCGAGTGGGTGAACGTAGCTTGGGCGCAAAATTCATGCTAACTAGCATTATTTTCTTCCAATGTGTGTCTTGGTACGAAGCAGAGTTTCACGTTCGCTTCACCCGCGGATTTGCGAAATATACCCAATGCGCTGACTTTGTTGAGGATGGGACTGCGTAGAACACTCGTATACATAAGACGAATTTTTTGTATTATAAATATAAGTTATTTATTAAAACGATGTTCTCAATCTGAAGTAGATTTTATAGGAAAGGTATGACGCGTTCGGGCTCCTGGCTCGCTGCTCTTCCAGTTTTCCAAAAGTCGAAGAATTTTATTCGACATTATCAAAGTACGCAGAAAGCAAGGTATAACATTTTATGAACCCTTACATATTTTCATTCGATAGAAGAAGCAAGAAATAAATTAATCGTTTCACAATGAACGCATTGTCGACATGTAAACAATTTTATTATGAAACAATTTTATTATTTTATACATTTTTTAAAACAGGTTCCCTGTGACATAATACACCTAATAATTTTGAATAAATTTCTTCAAAATCAATTTTTTAACTCAATTTTGAAATTCTCTGCACAAACGGCATCCAAATGCGAACGAACATTGTTTTGCTATTGAATCTTTTATAAAAAATGAAAATAAGAGCAAGTCCCCAAATTCGAGGAAAGGCTCTTTATTCGAATAAAGGCTCTTCGCCCGCTAATATGTTTAAATAGCCATAGGTCATATCGAAAAATTCTTAAAAGCAGATTTTCCAGTACGTAGAAATTCTTACAAGTAGTAATAAACACGAAATTAGTTATCAGAATTACCGACCGATAATATTGCAATTAATAACATTGTGGTTTTTCTAAATAAGCCTGGAAGTGAATAATAATGGTAGATCTATAAGATATGACAATGATAACTAAAAGAAAAATAAGAAAAAAATGTTTCTTTGTAACAGCATGGTATGAATTATGACACTTTAGGAGGTAAAACATACACAAATCCCTACGCAAATTCAAATTATATTATTTATATTGTACTTTTTACAAGTTAAAAATATATACCAAAACCGTCCAAATAACAAACAGAAAATTAAGTCTTGCTACATTAACAATTGACAAAAAATTATTGGGCCTAAAAATGTTCACGATTAGAAGAGTTATACAAAAAAAAATGAACTATTTTGATTTAATCGCTCAAATATACTGGAACAATAGTTACCCTCCTTTTTTAGTAGCTATATATAAACTACTATGGCGCGGAGCGCTAGAACTTCATCCACACTCGCGCTACCACCACCAGCTAATAATAAAATGAATCTTATATGTGGCGGCGCGAAGACGCCATTTTGAATAATGTCGACCAATAGAGCTGCATGGCTCTATTGGCGTCTTGGCGGGGGTGCAACAGGGGTGCTCTTATCTACCGACGCCATAGCTATATATAATTCTTCTCTCCCTTTCCATCCTTCTTCCTGTTGCTTCTCGCTCGCCCGCTCAGCTAGGCATTTCTGCGCTCGAGTGCATTGACGCTAGGCTGCGCACACTGCAACGAAGATGGAATAACCATGTACTTAAGTATATTGTACGAGCTTCGCAAAAAGTAAAATTGCTAAATCTATATGTTCTACTGTTAATAACATAAAAAATGTTAATATCATAAAACACGCACACACAAACACATATTATAAATTTTATTTATAATATATAGATAATATAATATATGTCATATTACGTAAAGAAGATTATGAATAAATATTTAACTTTATCATATTATAGAAAAATACACAGTAAAGCATATCATTTTCTTTCATCTATAATATAATGGGAAAAAACGATAAATATATTATTATTTGGAAGAGCAACCTTATTTATATATTACCGCAGTCTAATTATATATATATTTTTAGCACGATAATAATACACTTATATTTATCAATTATTGAATAACTCCAAATGACATATTATTGAATATCTATACATTCGGAATTATTCTTACTTATTACACCGCTTCTACCAGAGAAGCTCTGCAAATAATAATCAATAATCACGCAGTTCTTTACACCATATATATATGTATATATATAGAATCGCGCGCGGTCCAAACCCAAAGAGTACAATAATACCTTGCCGGCGCAGTCTATCGCGCGCCATTCGCGGCTCGTACACCCCGGATGCCTTACCCCCTCGAAGCCACCCCCTTTGCCGTCTGCTCCGCATCTCTTTCTGCCTAGGCATTCATGGACACGCAGTTTCTCTTTCTCCGAGTGCTGGGAAGAGAGAAAGAGAAAGAGAGTGAGAGAGAGAGAGAGAGAGAGAGAGAGAGAGAGAGAGGGAGAGAGGAAGAGGAAAAGGAAAGATAGGCCTCTACGACGTCGCGTCGCTCCCTGAGAGAGCATCAGCTCAAACATTTTCCATTAGTACGGAGATACGCGGCGTGCCACTTCCGTTCTCCGCGCGGAGATGCCCCCTCTCTACCTCCCTTCCTCTCCTGTCGCTTTTATTACACCGATCGGTATTACCGAGCCGTTGGAGGGCCAATGGTATCTCTTCCTCTCTTTGGCCGTCGCGGCAAGAGAGCCTTTTATACGCCTCCCCAGGAAACTCGGCGAGAATGACGTCCCTGCGTCGAGCTCGTGTCGCGCGCGCAGATTCTGGTGCAGACTGTTTCTTTTCATTTATGTAGATATACGCCGTCGCGCTTTTCGGCCCGGCAGAACGAGACCAGAAGTTCGACGCAAGCTTCCGGCTCTTTACAAATCGAGGGAGGAGAAGAGTTTTTTTTAGCTCAGCTTCGATATCGAAGGCGTATACAGGAAAGGGAGGTTTTTTCTTCAAAGGGAGGTGAGCCTTTTAACCTGGGGAATTGGCACTTTTCCTTTTGTTCAGTATATAGGAAATTAGACGCGGCATCGGTAGGAGGGTTATCAACAAAGCCTTTTTGTACGTGGGGGACGCGGTGGGCTAGCCTCTAATGAATGCGACTTTGGTAGAACTGAGATTATGTCATGTGTGCAGAAATCGCTCTTGATATGGCTTTGTTCGGATATAGACTGGACGAGGACAAACTTTTTTATGCTGCGAAAAGTATTATTTTCTCATTTTATAAATACCAATATCATTTATTCGTGCATGGAAATTATGCAAAGTCCAAAGAAAATTGTTTATAATGCGCAATTAAGTTATGCATTGACGAAGCGCTCTGTACCAACTATCTCATTAATTATTAGGTAAACTAAAGTCAGTGGAAAATGTAAACTGCTAATTAACAATAGATTATGTATTATAGATTAACCAGTACATACATAATTATGGCAAGCTCTTTGAAACTAATAGCGCAAAATTTCGATTAATATTTAGAGAAATGAAGAGAAGAAGTTAATATTAAGATAAATGATGATAAAATGACGAAAAATTAATTCTAGCGCAGTTTGCATTAGTTACGTAATATATTTAACTGTATAAAAATTTTTAATATAAAATATAACAATCCAATGAAATTTAGTATATCTAGAAAAAAGAATTTAACCTTTTTCTGTTATTTATATATATATATATATATATATATATATATATATATATATATATATATATATATATATATGAATAATTCTATAAGGATAACTAGTATGTTGTGTTAAATACGAAAATTCTTTAAACTATACGTTCGCGTATCTGTTCAAAAAAATTCCCTAATATAATACGCTTAAAACTGTAAATACGCTATCCTGTTGCAGGAAAATAAATCAAGAATATTATTTTCAATAAATTCGGAGTTGGGTTGGACCAAATATTAAATTTCAGCATTATACCTCCGCCGAAATTCTTCTTATACACACACACACACACACACACACACACACACACACACACACACACATATATGTATATACTTTATGAACTTTACTCGCGTGCGCTAGGGAACTATCCAGAACTATATAAGCCCTCCGCACTCCAAGCG
The DNA here is from genome assembly GCA_018907035.1 of Sycobia sp. Sy_11. Lineage (NCBI taxonomy): Eukaryota > Metazoa > Arthropoda > Insecta > Hymenoptera > Epichrysomallidae > Sycobia > Sycobia sp. Sy_11. The sequence continues at coordinate 2,379,826 of JACCIC010000062.1, read as the reverse complement.
ACCCCATCGATTTTTGCCTGGGCTCCGGCGAACGTTAGTTTTGAGCCCTAAACAACGCAACGTTATCAGCAAGAAACTGATGCTCATCTAATAAGGAAGCTGGCCTCGCGCGAGCATCCGCGTGCGATTCGATTACGTGCTCGTAGGCTTGAGAGCGCGCGTGCGCCGCAAGTCGTCCCGAGGGCAAAATAAGCCTCCCCCTTATAGCTCGAAACGGGCTCTTGACCTCCCTCTCTCTCTCTCTCTCTCTCTAACGATAAGGAGGAGCGGGCGCGACTTCTCTTCCACTTTCGTTAAGTGCGCGCCGCCTCAATGTATAGGGATGAGTAAAGAGAGACTGCTGGGAAAAAGGATCGCGAGACTCAGCTAATTTTCTATTTTGAGCATTCTAGGGAAGTGTTGGGCGTATGATTAGTGAAGAAGATACGATTTATAGATGGGATTATCTCGATTAATTGAAAAAAATAAGTAAATACTATGGAGTTGAAGCAGGTTGATTTTTTTGAGTTTGAAATTTTTTTAACATATTCGGTCGACGAGATGTATTTACTGCAACCTATGTATAAGACTTTTGAGTATGATCAAAGTTAAGTAGCCGTGACGACGGTCAATAGGCACAGACACCAGAAGTCCCTGAATAATGTATTGAACTGTAAACTAGAAGACAACTACGTTACGAAGTTCTTCAAGTCCCTACCGTTTTTTCAATAATTTCATAAATATTTACAATATTCATATTGTCCCCTTCTTTAAACACTCGGTAACAACGACCTGTAATTTTCTGGATTTAAATTATTCTTTAACTTAATACAATATCATGAAATGCAAATGTTTCATTACATCGTCGACTTATTATATATTCATTTATTATATTATAGTCTTCTCTAGAAATCTGCATATATATTATATATCTGCCTCAGCGTTGTTATTAAGCAACGTAAACGATAGTTCATTTTTATTTATATTTCACTTGTTGATATATAACTGCTTAAAGGTCTACAAAATTTTTTTCGCTTAAAAAAAAGGACAAATTTAATCAGACCATAAGACATATATCTTATAATGAAAAAAACAGTTAAATTGACTATGAAAGCTAGCTTTATCCAAATACAAAAGATTTAATTCACATTTCTAACTCTTTAGAAAGCTTTCTAAGCTTCGGTATTTAGTAGAGAATATTTTCATGCTTTTCTATGATTTCACACGAGCATTTCATTTAGAGTAGAAATGTGACCTGAACTCACAGGTGAAACATTATAATTTACAGGGGAAATTTATTTTTTGACAGAAAATATCTTTGATATAAAACAAAGGTTCTAGAACTTTTCTTTAGTTTATCGAAATTTTTTGATAAAAAATAAAATATTAATTACTCAGAAAGTTTTCAGAAAGAACGAAAATGACCACTCCTGTTTCTATTTTTTCTGTCAACGTATATTTTTATAATAAATTTAGAGCGACTTTTTTCGAACCTCAATGCGTTTAACTCTACTGACGGCTAAAAACTAAAAAAATAAATCTATTATATATTTGAAAAATGATTTTATTTAGTTTAATTACTATTAAAAAATAGATAATGAATGTTCGCGAAAAGTACCAGTAAAATATTCGTGATTTACTAACGTCAGATCAAGTATCTATCGTGAATCCATACTCTACTTCAGTATAACGAAGAGCTAGATATGTAAGGGATTACAAGTTTATCTTCGATTCAAGAACCCTCTTAGACCTCCCCAGTCCGTGCTGGAGGAGGATGCCAGAAGAAGAGCTCCCACGAGATTAAATTTGATGAATTTTTGCGGAAAACGTGCAATCGGAAATCCAGGCTAGTATATGAAACTGCCAAGCACGAGGGACATCGGTCAAAATTAGTTGAAATACGTCAGCCACAAGAGTCCCTGCAGCCGGCGCGCGGCCGGCGAAACGCGGAGCTCCTCGCCTACAGCACCCCACCCCGCCCACGCCGCCCCCCCCCCCAGGCAAACAAGAGCTGAAAAGCGAGGCTTAACCCTCGTTCTCCGCGGTCGCGCGACGGCTGCGGCGGCGGCGAATAGCGGCGAATAGCGGCCATTTTCTAAGCCTTCGCCGGGCTCCTCGGCGCGGGGGGGTTGCGACCCGGCGCGAAGTGCGCGCACGGTAAGAAGGCGGGCGCGGAAGGGATGCCGCGCAACCGCGCGCTGCGTACACGCGCCTCCGGCTTACAGAGCGGTGTCTGCGTGCCCCCAGCGCGGGACGCGGCGTCGGCCAAGACGCTGGGAGGGCGCTCGGCTCGGGGGGATATATCCTGGAGACAGACGTCCTGCCTCCAGCTCCCGCCCGCGCCTGTCTTAAGTCGCTCGCGCCCGTGCTCGCGCTGCCACGCCTGACGAGCGACGTTAATGTATGTATGAGATCCCGGGTAGAGGAAGGCCTTTCTACGCTGGAGCCCCATCCGTGGGCGGGGAAGGCGGGCGAGCGCGGGGAACCGAGCTCGTCTTCGGTTTCTAAGGGAAAGGTTGTCTGTATATATGCACTGCCGGGTTGCCGCGCGCGCCTCTACGCGTGTCGCAACGACGCGAAATGAGAAACGCGAGAGGGAGAGGCAGGCCGTCAGCCACCCCACCACCGCTCTTGCACCCTCGAAGCTGCTGCCTCTCTCTCTCTCTCACCCCTCCCTCATCCCGCCAGGCGCGCGGCTCGTGGCTGTCGTATACGTTGCTTTTAGTTCGCCGCCCGGAGCTTGGAAGTCTCGTAATTTAGGGTGGTATAGGGCGTTATTCCGAGGAAATATCGGTACTTCGTCGAGATCCCGGGATATTTCTTGGGGGATGGAGAGGGATCGGGAACGGCTTATGCGCCCCTGACACGCCACACCGCCGCCGGGCTCTCCAGACGTGATTTCCAAATTAGAATATCACTCATAATTAAATTTCTACCGAGTTTTCGCATTCTTCCCCTCAACTATTCATGCACGTATGCCCTCGTCTTCGATCGAGCTTTACCTCACTCGGGCTTTGCAATTATAATTTTATATCACTCGCGCAATTCTACGAGCTATCATAATCAATATATATCGACAATTAAACATGTAACAATGATTATTGCAAGATGCTTATTGTCATAAATATCTTTGTTAAGTTTGAAGTAACTTATACAAATGGATACGAGTCAAAATTTTATTTTATTATTACGTACTCATTGTTAAAAGTAATAATTGGTTTAACAATTGTATTAACAAATCACAATTGTAATTATTTCGACTAATTTATAATAAGCTAACAAATATTGTTATTGGTCTTATAACCATATAATATGAAATATTTATAATTATGGAATGGCAGTCATACTCGTATAGTTTATATAGGATAAAAACAAAAAAAAAGTTTTAATTTAGAAGAAGATTGTTAGGGATATCGATCTAAATGAGGTAGTTCAAATATTTTCCAGGAATTTCGTTTAATTTTATTTTTATTTTATATTTTACGGCAGTGACTATGAAGAAGAACAGTCATTATTTAATTATTCAATTATAAATATTTTATATTATATGGTTCTGAGACCAATAAAAATATTTGTTAGTGTAATTAATTTATAGAAACTAATATTTTCGATCTTATTAACATTGACTATCCATTATCCTTCTAGATAAAAAAAAAACAATCATCAGAAATAAATAAATAGCAACGTAAAATTAATAGATACGTATAAATAAGTCTTTACCTAAGTGGCGCAAGGATTTATTTTAGGACAACTGTTTTCAGGAAAGTTATAAGTGTAGGAGAAAAAAATTGAAATTTTTTGACAAGGCGATTAGTTATATCGAGAGCGAAATTTCTTTTGGACAATCAAGCCAAATTTGAAGATTTTACTTTATAAGAAGTACGCAAAGAGTTTTGAATAAGAGATTTTAATAAAAAAGTTTAACATATTTAGCTGCGACTCCCAAATTAAATTCGCATCCTGCGGCTACGCAATAACAGACTTATATACGAATCTCGTTAAAAAGTATTCTGAATATTATGTATTCGCCAGGTTTTAACGCGCGCCCGTCACTATATTGCTGCGCGCACTTCAGTTTGCTCCGGTTGCACCATTGGGACATCCTCTTAGTATACCTCGCGATCAATTTCCGTCTCAGCGCGCGTATACGCTGAGCTTAAAAGAGACCAATGCATATATATATAATAGGTAGAAGAGGAGAGCCGCTCTGTACGCGCGATGTTTGCAAGATGTACAACCGCGTAATGTGTATTTGGGGCGTATATTCTATAGTATATACGCACACCTTATGTCAGTATCTCGTATAACGTTGGTGAAATTAGAAGTGCGGAGATGCGGATGAAGACATTCGAATGCGAGAAACGCATGGATAATACTTAAACTTTATATAAGTTATTCATAAAATTATGTTCGTATTAGTATTATTGTAAGATTATTATTGAGTTTAAAACTATAGGTTTTTCCATTTCTTTCCTAAGGTCAAATAAGATGATCTTACATATCATTTGACTTCGTGAAGACAATGAATTCGTTTTTGTTATATAGTAATACGACTTCGGGCTTACGATTTATATCTAGACTCATTATAACCACGCACATATAATTTAGGCTGCATCTCGTCCAAATAAGACTCTGTTCAATGACCAATATTGAAGATATTATCGCAGTCTTTCGAACTTCATTCAAATAGTAGACTCCAAGCTTTGGGACTGCTATTTCCTCGGTGTTAATCAAACTATTCTCTCTAACGCATCGTTTGTCACAGCTCTATAAAATTTGTTTACTAACACACACGTTTTTGAGCATACAAGAAAGCGAGTAGCAATATCATACCCTACTCCTTATTCGAGAGCGAAACAATGCGAGAGTAAATTTTGCTTTACTATAAAAATTCGATATCTACTGAAGCACTGTTCAGATGCAATTTTTATTTTTAAATATGGAAAACTTATTGTAAGGCTGAATAAATCTTGCTTTTAACTTGAATACCAAGACTACGTATCATCTCCACCAGTACGTAGCCCAATAGCTGTATGATTAGACATAATTCGTACCAAAAGTTGGATAATTTTTACATAAAATGCATGTACTTACTATAGTGTAATAGATTCAGCTTTTAATTATTTATTTAATACAAGATTTCTTAATAAGAACTGCAATCTTTCTCGTGTATCGCGATCGCGGCGTTGAGTCTTTCGCTCTCTTCCCTGCTATTTTAATAAACAAAAGCTAAGATAGAGACAGTGGTAATTTGTGTTAGAAGCGCCGCTGTTCGCATTAAATTTATCGATCTTCCGTGTTTCTTTCGTTTTTTTTTTTTTTTCATAAACATAAATATAGTGATATAAAGTACGTATAACTTTAGCCATCTTCGAAAGATTTGCTAACCATGTCAATAGCAATGTAACATTACTTTTCAATATTTTATAAACACGCAGTACATTCAGAATAAATATGAATGCTTTAATATTACATTAGAGTCGAGACAATGAATGTTCCGAAAAAAATATTTTTAGAATGCAATTGTAAGAAATAAATGAAAACGTTTATTTTTCAGCAGTTATCTATTCCATATACTGTCGGGATGATCGCGAGAAGAACTATTAGGTGTATACAGCTAAAGTTATTTAATACGAAATAAATGCCGTGTCGTCCCTTTTCGTGATGGACTTGCAAATGCATTTGTTCTCTGTATGTGAATAAAACATGTATAAAATAGCTAGCGAAACGTGTTTAATGAATCCAGATAGGATTACTAGGGTTTCGCTTTAGGTAACGGCATCCGTTTTTCATTGTCAAAATTAGTTAGAAAAAGTTAAGATTTATAAATACTTTAATTAGCTTATAATATCTATGCGCGAACATCGAAATTCACGGCGTTAAAATCAATGAAACTATTAAATTAGTTTCGTTGGACCAGATGTAGAAGTGTATACGTACATATAATTATTTACTTACACACACACACACACACACACACACACACACACACACACACACACACACACACACACACACACACACACACACACACACACACACACACACACACCACACACACACAAATAACGAGAGAGAGAATGGGGGAGGGAGAGAGAGAGCAAAGAGTGGGCACGCTCCTTCCACTGCTGTTTCCGAGCAGTACGTGCCGCACAGGATCTGGCGAATGTTACAGCAATAACAGTTAAATTTTAGTTTCACCGAGTATACTAAAGGCTTTCTAATAGTCGAGACTTTTCAAACTTTAAATGAATACGATGAATATGAAACTTGACGCATGTAGCAAAATGTTGTATGCGCTGAAAATAGAAATTGAATGCTATTTTATCATGCACTTTACTAAATATAATTCGAAATAATATATAATTACCATGAATCATTTTATATTTAGTTTATTGATAAACGCAGTGAAGAATTTCAAACATTCATCTACTATTGATCATTTTTTGATTATTTTTTTATATTATTATCGTTATTATTATTATTATTATTGTTGTTGTTGTTGTTGTTGTTGTTGTTGTTGTTGTTGTTGTTGTTGTTATTTACTATGGATTATCATTTATAAATACAGTAAAGAATTTCAAACATTCATTTACTATTGCTCGTCTTAGTAAACGGCTTCACCGTAACAACTCTGTAAGATTCACGAAGAATTATTCTAACGTAACGGATATTATGATAAACAGAAGCGGTGCAGAACATAAAAATAAGACTATCCTGAACGGAAAAAGTGAAGAACCAGCGTGATTTCAACGACTTTCCTAACTTTAGGACGTACCGCGCTTGGTTCCGCGGAGTTATATACGTAAAACTCCGCGCTAGGAGGCGGCAAAAAAGCACCGCGCGCACGCGTAGAATGCGAGTAGAAAAGCGTCAACGCCCGTCGCACGCACGTGAGAGAAAAAAAGTGGGCGGTCGTGGCTCGGTGGCAGAAAAATTTGCTGGTTCCAGGCGTCGATGTCTCCGCGGATTGGCGCGGTAGTAAGGCCGGCTTTTACTGCGTTAATCCGCGAAAACTCTTAAGTCAAAAAAATACAAATAACAATATTTTATGGAATTTGTGTTATTTAACCGTCAGTAAATCCTTTAGAATAATGTTAAATTTTCTTAGCTTCCCGAGCATATCACAATATTAGTAATTTGCGTATTATAAAAGGTAATGAGAAAATATAAATGTAAAGATTTGTCATTACCTTACATTCAAATATTAAAATATTAATAATTTAAATTTATGTCTAAATTTATTAGATTTTTAGCTATTTCTATTTGAAGAATAAGGAATAAAATATTATAGAGTTTAAATTAGAAATGGAAATTTTTTAATCAAGAATGAATTAATAAATTTTGTCTATAACATTGAAAACCATTATAAAACATATATTCTTTCTCTTTTTTTATGTTCTCGTTAAATTTAAGAATATAATTTGTGAAAAATATCTGATTTTTATAAATCTAAAATAAAAAGAATAATATATTATCAATAAACCAATTTCATACCTATGTACTTAAGTTTTTCATAATTTCTGGATCAACATCAAGAAATGATAATTTTTGACTATATTGTTAAACAAACTTATGTATACTGTAGAAAATTTTATATTAAATCTTCCTCACGCATGACATGAAACAGAGCATCATCATCGAGGTTAGGGGAAGAACTTTTGACAAAGTTATGTCCGATGTCATTCTTAATTCACAAGAAGAGCATTCGTTTAGGATTCAATTCCCAATCAAATAAACTCAAGTGGCATCTTTTCGAACTTTGCCTTAATTAGTAACCAAAACATCTTTTTTGTACTAAATTACTACCTCATAACTTCTATATGAACTAAAACAATTTTGGTTTCAAAATTTCACCCATATATGTTATAAACCAGCACCGCATTTGCACATTCCAACTACTTAACTATTTTCACAGTTTTCTCCATTCATTTTCATAAAAAATACTCTTTAACTATTGGAATAATCCATGGAGAGAATTTGAAAAAAGCTCACTAACTTGAGCTCAGAAAAGGAGCCCTCGGAAGTGCCGCCTGCCTGGTCGACTATTCGAAACTTTTGCGCCGTCCGGTTCCCATGCGCCAACCCCTCTCCTTCCGGGTTACAGCAGCGGTATAGTTTCGCAGGATATGTACATATATATATAGGATAGGAGGAAGCGCTGAAAATAGTTAAATTGTACATCTAGCCGAACTTGGCCGAGAGTCGGAAATTTTCCGTTGGTCAAAAACTATAATCACGAGAACTCTCCGGAACTCATGCGAATTAGTCCCAGCAACAGTATATACTACCACAGTGTGCACGCACATGCAAACGCACATGCATAGACATGTGCAATCGACGTAACTTAACGTTGAATTGAGCACGTAGAGAGAGGAGAGGTATACTGACGACGCGTGGAGATCCCGTTTTCTCTCTCTCTCTCTCTCTCTCTCTCTCTCTCTCTCTCTCTCTCTCTCTCTCCCTTAAAAAGGAGCATTGAACGAAATGAACTGGTAAGATTTACTATGACTTCTCTTACGCTCTCACGCTCTCCTCTTGATGTCAGCCTCTCCGACTCTCATATCGATGTATTGTAGTCATTTTCCATGCACTTTTTTCATTTTACATGCTTGATTTAAACCCACGCATATCATATCTCTCTCTCTCCGTGCCTCTCTCTCTCTCTCTCTCTCTCTCTCTCTCTCTCTCTCTCTCTCTCTCGCTCCCCTTCTCCCTTATTTGAAAAGAACAAGAAGTGGAAGTAGCTTCTGTACACCGAACGGGTGAATACCGGTACCATCGCAGCCCAAGATCTCTTTTTCTCTTGCGAAGAAACGCAACGTTGCGACGGCAAGCTCTTACGAGAAGTCAGTAACGATTTTCCTCTTTTACTCCGCCTTACTCCGATTTTGCGACGAAAGGAGGAGAATACGAGAGCCGCTCAAAGCTGCTCCCGTACTATAGAGACGTGTTCTATAGCTATATGGGACTTCTCTGCGCCCTCTCGTCGTCCTTCTCGTTCGCTGTTGCTCTCTGAATCCGAAGCTAAAATCGCTATACCACTCGAATCGTGCCGAGTCGAAAGGGCAAGATTGCGTATTCAACCTTGGTTAGACTTTAAGCCCTTCTCTGTATGTAATTGAAAAAGTATAGGCTTAATTAAATTTTCTTTTAATATTAATTCATCCATTCATGTGTATAACTTACAGAGAGAAAATAATAAGATTTATAGGTGAATATGATTCCGATCAAAATGACAGAATACAAGTAATTTTCTTTGACTCGTTTATAATAAATATTTATATAGACAAGCAAAGAATCAATTAGTTATTTAATACCCATTGTACAAATAGAAAGACAATTGGCAAATTCGACTCGAAAAGGTTGATAAATAAAGTGTAAGTACAGAAGGGAAAATCAAACACTTGAAAACAGTTTTAACATTATAATTCTTTTTATACGATCGTAATCTTCCGAACCGAAAAAATAAATAGTTCAACAAAGTTAGGGCAAAAATTCATTAAATATATAAAAAAATATACTATTTACGTTACAATGCGGTTGCGGTAAATCGCTACAGTACAAAATAGTTCCAACATTGATATAGAGATTTTCTTAATTAGAAATACTCACACAATGGAGGCTTTTTTCATAATTTAAATATATTTAATTGTTATAATCATTTGATTACGATTATGTTAGTTCTTTTAAATTAAAATATCCTAAGTTCTCAGAAGAGCCTCTATTGATTCTCAACCTCCCTGTCCCTCGCATAGGACCCACTTTGAATATAGGATCGCATAATTTCTTATATTTATTTTGTATTAGTTTCATAATAAATCACTAAATTATCTCCAAAATCAACCTGTTGTATAAAATTTGAGATCTAACGCTGCCTCGTCTCCAAAATAGTACATTATCTTCATGCTTGTAATTATAATCTACTTTTTTTCTAATTCAATTGGTTATACAATGCGTAGTCAAACACATTCATAAAGTATATCAAATGCGTAGTCGAAAACATTAATTCGAAAGTATAGATCTATTAGAATTAATTTTGCTTACAATATTATTATTTCTAAAAATCCAACATTAAAAGTGTATAGGGACAGTTCATGAAAAAATTCCTCCGACTACACAGAATATTCGATTGAATTAGACAACATGGATTCTGTATAAAAAAATTAATTTTCTCCAGTTTATTTTGTAAGTAACTAACGTTACCCCGCTCGATTACGAGAAAATCCGTGAACTATATTTGATGCACTTATATTTTACTAGCTACTAAGATAGAACTATATAGATGATCCAGACTTTGAATACCTTCTACCTCCTATAGTTGTATTGCTTACTATATTTATTAATATCACTAAATATACAAAAGACAGATAGTGCTTAAATTAGATGCCAAATTATCAAATTTGTAGATGAATTTTTGGTTGATTGAATATCGCATAGTAATTTATATTTTTGATGAACAAGGAACGACAGTTAACTACTATTTAATGCATAACTATATGTAATAAATTTTTCGATTATTCAGAATGTCAAATAAAATCAATATTACTTTCTCTTTAATAAGAAATTATACCGTAATAAAAAATGAATTTTTTTAAAAATAACGAAGATTTTTAAAGAGTGAGCATCACTAGTGGCTATATTTATAACATTTGATGCTTGATTCTTTATCGATTGAATAAGTTCATTTTTAATGTCGAAATAAAGTAACTTTAAATTCATCTAAGAAGACCCGCATTACAGATTCAAATTTTATGCGATCAACATGAAGAACGACTACAGACAAACTATTCGACTAGATGATCTGCAAAAGTCCATTAAATACTTAGAGACTAACTTTGACAGTTGATAAATAGTAATGAATCCTAAATTAGTTGCTTTTCTATCAATATTTCGATGAGCGACTCACCGAAGCCTGGTGATAAAAAAACGAAAACTACTTGAAAAGCCAATATCGATTTCATCCATTCCAGGCCAACCTTCCCTGCCTCTTGCTCTCTCTTTATAGCATCTCCTTCTCCTTCCCCTATTCCCGAAGCACAAATAACACCGCCGAGAGCTCGCTGCTCGTCGCTTCTTCTCCCGTTTTCGCTCTCTCTGGCGCGTGTGCCGCCCCTTTTCGGCTCTCCCTCATCATCTCCCGCGCACTGGGCGCATAAGACACGCACCCACAGCCCGGGTACACCTATGTATGTACATATACCCTCCCATCTCCCAAGAAGCCCCGTAAGAAAGATAGAGACGGAGCGAGGGGGCGGGAGCTTCCTTCGTGTTCTAAGTCCTCACCCTCTGCGTTCCTCTCTGCCGCTCTCTCCCTCGCTCCGTCTATCTACCTCTCGCCCTCCAAAACACTGTTTTCCTCTCTTGTCACGCTCTCGCCGCCTCCTCCACCCCCTATCCGCGCCATATCATTAATTATCTAAATTGAACCTGCGCGCTCGCGCGCTCGCGCGGCCTGTCTTAGTTCGAAATTGTCAAAGGAGCTTTGCGGCCCCCGCCCCCTCGCGCTCACTCACACCCTCTGCGCCACTCTTCCCGTACCCCGGGAGCGTAGATCGCAGTTCGCTCGCTCTCTACTTCTAGTCCCGCCATCGCACGAACGTTATACCAAGGAGGGGCTGGAGGATCGCCGAGCGGGGCGGCGGGAGAGGAAGGAAGGAGGGAAGCTACGAAGTACCGCGCCAGCGTATATACCGCCGGGAAAATGGGTGACGCGCGGGGTTGTTAAACTCTCTCAAGACTCTTAGTCTGTCCTGCTCCCGCTCTCTTGCGACTCCCACACCCACAGCCGCCCTCCGCGCGCGCGCATAACGCGATGCGGCGCCTCGAGAATATTTCCTATATTTGCTGAGGATGGAGAGCAAGGAGAGCGCGCGCCCGTGTGTGTGCCGCGCGTCTCCCAAGGCATCGTGCATATGGATGAGATTGGTATAGGTATATATACTGCAATACCTCCCTGTATGTCTGGATTTACAAGCACCAAACGTTTTCAATTTCGAATGTTTCATACCTTCGATAGGAGTGGAAGGGCTTCACAAATTTAAATCTTAATCAAGGCAACTGATCTCTTAGATTATTTTAGCCTTCTATAAATAATAAAGCGAAAAATACTTGAAATTAAATATTGGACCGCATCGTCAAAGGATGTAAACATATGAGTCCACTGAGTCTTTTCTTTCCTAGTTTGAAATAAAGTTCATGTTAAAAGATTATTTCCTGTATCTTTATTTTAACATTCCACTATATTTAATAAAAATTCATAATGATCTATATAAAGTTCAGGCACAGTGAAATAATTATGAGCTGATTTTTTATAAGCGACCAAAGTTCATTTATATAGAAGAATAATTAAATCGATAAGTTCCTTCGTAAACTTTTCCAATTTTCGTCATAATTAAGAGGATATTTTAAAAACTTCTAAAATAGTCATAAATGTTAAATCATTAAGAAAAAGCGAAGTTAATTCAGTATACGATATTATTTTTTCAAATTTCTTCAAATTTTTCATATGTATAGCAAAAGTAATTTACTTTTCTGTTTTGAAGAGCTATATTTATTAACTATAAACTGTATTTGTGTGTGTGTGTGTGTGTGTGTGTGTGTGTGTGTGTGTGTGTGTGTGTGTGTGTGCACGCGCGCGCATGTGCATGTGTAACAATCAATATTTGTATAATTTCTTAATGTACAGAAATGAACATCACGATTCCACTCGATATTAATTTAAAATATTGCAGTGTCTTCTCTCAGAAACCGAACTAATGCTTGTATATATGAAACGGTTGACATGAGGAGCAGAAAAAGCATCGGGCTACATATATGCAACGGTTGAAAAGCATCCGAGTAGCGACCGGGAAATTTAATCGAATCCGAAGCATCTTCTGCCGTGCATATGCGAAAATTGTCGCCACGTAACGGCTTACATAGACCAATGCACTACTGTCATGTTTTTATTTACAAACGTCGGTGACGTCGCGCATTCGACTTTTCCATCAGTGCTCCAAACATATACGTCTATATATTTATTGAGAGACGATATTATATACCAAAAAGTTATGCTTTGTTCTAGCTGCTGCTGCACTCAAAACTTAGGTAATGCTAGAAACGGAAGTATTGATTGTTTGACGTGCGCGCGCTATTTTTTAAAAATAAAACTTTATATGAACAGGCAGGTCGACGTGCTTGTCGCGTACGAGTGTTTTTTTAATTCATACAGATATTACATAAATTTATTTGTGTTTATGAATGTCAAATGTTTAAAAATCAGTTCTTTTCTCATTTTTTACTTTGAATATGAGTTAATGAGTTATGTTATATGCAATAGCAATACATTATCATTGCCTTTTTATATATTCCTAAATTATTTTTTTTCATACCCCATCTCTGCCTGCTCTATCATAGTCAATTATGTGATGACATAATTTTTATTCGATAAAAACTCTCTTGTTTAAATGAGCTAATTTTATTTACTGCTTTCCATTAATTTCAGAAAATTAGAATTCACCCGAGATGCAGAGTATCAATATTTATACCCGCATAATGTTGCAAATTTTCGGCATCGCCGCGTATGCGCAATGGAATTTCGTATAATACTAAAATGTAAAAAAGGAAAGCCAGTTAGTTGTTCCGAGTTTCAGACTGACATTTTGACATTCACATTTAAGCCCGACAAAAAGGTTTGTTTTATTCAAAGCGGAGAAAATAGCTTGTCTTCTAACTTCTAGCATCGGATAATTGCATTTTTAAATACCCTCGCGTTTTCCCCGCCCATGCTCTCATCTAATGCATAAAATATTTGTAAGACTGCGAATGAATAAGATCATTAAAATACTGTCGGGTTGGCTATTGCATTAGAATATAACCTTAAATAATTCATGGTTTTCAATGCAAATAAAAATACATTTTTTAAATAATAATTAAACAATCTAAGCCAGAAATGAGAAACTAAATTAATGTTTGTACGTTGTTTATTATTTTGAAATGTTAACATTTCCAAAAATCTATTTCAAACTTTTTTTTGTAGAATGAAGAAAAATAAAAATATATAAGAATAAAACAATTAATATAATACAACAAACATGCGCGCGCGCGCGCACACACACACACACACACACATAATATTATTTATCAAATAAATAGAACTTCTTTGTAGAACGATTAAGAATATCTTGATTCATATTTATAGTTTGTATGTGAAAATATTATTTTATCCAAATTTCTTTAGAAATATATTTATTATAATCACTAGCCATTTAGAAAATCCGACGTTATCAGTTTTTATATTGTAAATGTTAATTACCTCATAAATACTCTAAATTACTTATTATTTAGTATTTTTATCATTAATTTTATGAATCTGAAATTTCGCATATATATTTGCACAAACTTCAATACGAAATAGTACATTATTTCATGATATTTTGAAAAAACTTACTTAATTACTTTCTATAGCGTATATCTCGAATAAACTAAAAGCGACAATTTGAGTAAGATTCATTTTTCACATTATAGGATAATAATTTCCATCATGCAGAAATTGAGCAATCTGTATATAAAAATATAGATAATATTGCGAAAACTTAGGATAGTAATTGTGGTAAGGAGTATTTGTTGCCTAAAAACGGAGATTGTAATTCTATTTCATTTAGCTATGACATAAATTTTGTGAATATGTATAATCTAAGTAATTGTAAAATTTATTTGGAAATTTATATACATTTTTAACGGTCTTGCGGTCTTTTTAACAAACTAATATAATATAGTCAAACTATAGAGACAACCAGGTTGTCCTTGTTTATAATCAACCTATACCATGCGAAATATAAAATATATAAAATATTAATATTCAAATTCATTTGTTTAGTAAAGAATCCGATTTCCTGCTTCATCAAAAACTATTTTCCCGATCTATAATGACTAACGTTTGAAGCCCGCTCCTCTTCAGGGACTAAGTGAAAATCTTTTAATATTTATATTTTTATTGATAGATAAATTATACTACAGATAAATTCTATAAATCTAAAGCAATCGATCTCTTAATCAATGTTAATAATAAATAGTCAGTTTTTCATTTAATTTTGTTCACTTCGTATAGAATTTGTTCGAACTAAACATTTAAAAAAGAGTTCTCAAAAAACAACTTTGTTAATCCGCATAACTCTGTTTTAAAACACCTTTTTAAAAAAGAAAAAAACATATGTCCCTTAAGGCATCAAGATATACAAATGATTCCGGATCTCCCAGTTGGCTTAGGATTCCAAAGGATTATATTACATTTTTACAATATCATGAACTTACCGATGTTTTGCAACTGTTTTCCGAACATAAATTTTGAGGATGGAATATCAGTAAACTTGTAGTTAAGTTGTTAATAAAAATATAACTGTTGAAAAAACATTATAAGCGAAATAAATCATTAAAATACAATTCTTTTTCTAAAAACCAAGCAGATATGTATGGAGATTCAATATATTGAAAATTTAAGTAACACAGTTGCAAAATTAGGCTCCGCGTGTATATTTTATCTTCTAAATTTTGTATTGTTTAACATTTTTAAGCTTAATCGGCTTCATTTGAAAGCTTATAAAAGATCCTATAAAACAGGTTTACTAATTTTTTTCTGAAAAAAAATGTTTTTTTTTAAAAATTTGTACGTTCTTAAATCGTCTAAAAATAGTAATCTACGCTTAAAGAAATCTACTATTTGTTTAAACGGTGATTTGACTGATTTATCTTCGGTTTTATAACATAAGCTAGATAGTGTTATTCATTGATTCAAAGCAAATAATTATATGTATTAATAAAAGACCATTTATTCTTGGTTTGCGAAAAATCTAAATTGAAAAGAAAACTGGAAAATGATTCTAATCTCCGTGCGAGCCTCCACCACCCGACGCGCGTGTCATATGGCTTCGTGATAGTTCAGCAAGGTTTCGAAAACTAACGTTTCTGGTAGGTTTATTTATATATTTCCAGCTAGAGGAACGTTCAAATGCCATAAATCAGTGCTAATAATTCATACGAAGTTTATTCTATATAAAATACATAACTGTAGAAAGTGGCTGACATGTTCTTTAGGGCCATGCAAAAATAATTTAGTATCCCTTTCATCCACGACTGATCGTGGATTAAATCTGGCTCTTAAGCTACGTCGAGCGCGTCCCATTGCAGGTCCGGCGAATAGCGCACAGGGAGCGAGGCACTGTTGTACACAGGTAATTGAGTAAAAAGTTGCAGCGTTTAACAGACGCTTGAATCCCACGCACAAGTTTCGCGGAAGTAGCACAGCAGCAGCGACGACTTAATTGCGCGTGATCTATACACTTGTCGCGCCTAGAGGGCGAGAAAATTAAGTTCTCCGTGTTTCTTGGCACTCGCGCGCCGGCCGGCTCCCGGGCACAATGCCCGATTGTTTTCCTTCCGCCTGCGGGCACTGAACAATAAGGCATCACGCGCAGGGCCACTGGTTACGCGATCGCTGGCGCGCCGGCAGCGCGCACCTTCTCGTATATGTAATTGCCTGCGGCACCTGGACGAAGTCAAAGACCGCGCGATATGCGTCGTAAGCGGAATTTTTTCAATCACGAATTGAATGAATGATTTTGTCCTTGAACAGAGTGAGTCAAGGCCGCTTTCGGAGGTCGCGCGTGTGCAAGAGAAAACCTGATGGAAGTATTGTTCATTCGGTTCATTTTCATAAAAATACAAATGGCCTTTTAATCAAAATTGACACAGCAACGCCCGTGCGTATAAAGATGTTTTTTTTATATTCCCGTCTTTATTCCGTGACCCTCATAATACAACGTTATATTTTAATCGGATATCAGAGTGACTTTCTTCGATACAGGACTGTAACTACAAGAATGATGAATTTTTACTAAATTATTAATAATAATTACATAATATTAATAATAACAATAACAATAAAAACAAGAAGAACAACAAAAACAACAACAACACCAATAATAACAACACCAATAATAATAATAATAATAATAATGATAATAATGATAATAATGATAATAATGATGATGATGATGATGATGATGATGATGATGATGATAATGATAATGCTAATAATATTACATAAAATTATAGACCTAGAAATAATAACATATATAACAGAATAATATGCAAGTTGCATCATTTTTTGCTTAAAAGCACCTTATGTATCTCTATATACAATTTTTATAAAGAAAATTTTAGATAAATTTTAGTATTTAGAATGTTTAAAAGGCGAATAGTTTGAGTAACAAAATTTTTATCAAATAGTTGAATACTTAAATATAATTGTTATAATATATATCATTATCATCAAAATATTTTAAAATACTATTTATAATTACAACTAAAAAAAAAAAAATAAAATAAATGCAATAGCTATAAAATGTTTAAATAATAATGAACTTGTTAGCAGTTTTACAAGAATTACTAAATCACAATGTAATAAACTATTTACTGGAAGGTTTAAATATAATAAAAGTTTTAAAAAGTATTAACTAAATTGAATTTTAATATATAATAAATGAAAGATAAATACAAATGACAATCACCTTAGTATAGACGAGACACGAATAATCATTTCTGCGCTCACATAGCGCCTTTTATAGACTTGCAGTCCTTCTTATCGTGAGTCAAATTTTGGGCGATAAGCCCCATTCGTCGATCGGAGCCTAAACACTTCGCGCAGCTGGACGGTCGGAGAACCCGAGGTGGTAATCCGACACCGTCCATACTTCTTTCAAAATTCTCGAAATTTTTTTCAAGCTAAAATACAGTCACCTTATTTGTGAATCTATAGAAGAACTATTAGAAAGAAAATTTCTGAATTTTCCGTCACAGCACGGATCAATTGCTTTTATGGAAGCATAACCAGTTAAACCTCTTTCGTAAAATATCAAGATTTTCCTCCGACTAATATTTGATTACCTTAGTTGTAAATCATATAAAAGTCAGTTTTCAGGAAAATCTTCGATTTTACCCGTCATGGTACGGATCAAGCGTATACCTTAGTTGTATACAGTTTGTGGTCTTTAACGAAGGTTTTCTCTCGATCCTGACTTTAATAATTAATTAACTTTAAACTCAATTAAATTAAATCAAATCATTTAAGGTTCAATTCAAAATTTCAAATTATAAATTATTGAATAAGATTTAAAATTTCCAACGATGATTTCGTCGAGAATTACTCGATATCTCGTATATACTTACATATAAGTTATAAACAGTTTATCTCTTTGGAATTTGTGTGGCGCCGTTTTGTCCGAGGAGATCGCATACATTTCTTCCTTATATTATTATCTCGGAAATATCGTATTACATTAATCTCTTATTTATGTTATTTTTCAATCTTAAAACTAAACACTTTCCGCAGTATAATTTATAACTATATATAATGTTAACGCAATATTATAAAAGTTCTTAGAAACTACTATACATTATTTTAATATAATATCAGACTAAATAATTCTAACATTGAAAATCATAAAATTACATGTAATTTTATAGCTCTACATTATTAAACATACATAAATCTATCAGTGATAATGAAAATACCTTATTTTTAAATTGTAATGCAAACAATATAGAGAGGTTTTACGTGAAGACGTTTTACTAATTACTATATAATAATAACTAGAATTTTAATACTTTCTCCACATCTATAACTTGCGGTATCCAATCGCTTTCTGATTAGTTCAAATAATAATACTAAAGAATAACAAACTATTTAGATAAAAGGTCTTCCTCAGTTATTTCAAAGCAAGTTTATATGAAATGTAATGAGATGTAAAGATTCTAGTATATTTTAACAAACTTTCTGGAACTGTCAAAAAAATTCGGTGGTTTAAATAAACACGCAGCTCAAAAAAATACTTTGCGCAATTTATTTTATTTCGCCACAATTACTAACAAAAATGATGTTCCTTTTCCATTGTTGAAATGCCGTTGAGTTCTCTTTTCTGTAGGCCACAATATTTTTGTAATAATATTAATTATCGTTAATATCAAAATATATCACACGTAGGTATATACATTTTTAAAAGATCAGAAGAGTCGTACTACGAATAGTGGCAAATTTGCATATCACAATTTAAAATCCGATGAAAAAAAATTTATATTTAGTGACAGTTTTTAGAGTATTATCATGTAAAATTATATTTTTTGGGACTTTTTTATGTTCCAACCACTATTCCTGTCCAAACCTAATAGGCTTGTTTTAAATGTATTTTATCCTTAGCGTATCATGTTGATGCTTTCATAGGTCTATTCTGCTGTATTAATTTTCATATATTATGCATTAATATGATAGAATAATCTGGGTTAATTTTAAAAAATTCTTGTTTTAATTATAAATAAATAATTGCGAAACACATTGTTTCTTTATAGTAGTGTAAAATATTAATCCTAAGATCGTAATTAATATTTTAAATTATAATAAATAAAATTAGTGAAAATAATCAAGTAATTATTATTTACTTATTATAAACTTAATAACAAAAAATAATCCACGCGTACGCATATGCACCTCCCTTAAAATTTCTATTTATGAATTATTCACATGAATATTTTAATTCATATTTTATTCTATTCTAGAATCTTGAAATCATAAATTCATCATTCTGGTAAGATTGTAAAAATATTTGATGAACGGTCGACTTGTATCTTCCTTAAAATACGCAGTTATCCAATTTTTAAAATATTATCAAGCTGATTTTTTTCACACAACGCTATGCCAAGTACAAATAGAAAAGAACGACGATCATTATCATATCAGAAGAACAACTCTCAGTTTCATATTATATGTATATACAGACCGGCATTACTAGTTCTGCCTAGTTCTGCAAATCCGTCCCCCCTCTCGCTCGCCCTCCGTTTACCAGAGGCCAATAAAGCGAGGTGAGTAAATGTACGTATGTATATATGAGATCTCGCTGGTCAGCGACCGATACCACATAACGAGCCAAGAGCACGAGGATGAGGACGATGAGCGAAAGACGAAGACAGAGAGCGAGAGAGTCGCCACAGATGCGCCACACTCGCAGACACGCACACACGTACACTATGAGTATATATATATATATATATATATATATATGTATATGTATGTATGTATGTGTATATATATATATATATATATATATATATATATATATATATATATATATATTCACAGCTCGCCAGTCCTGTGGGAATATTCTCGCTTACGAACGGCGCTTTGCCCTAGATTCCGGAAGGTGTGCGCCCGCGGAAAGTGAATCTGAATTCGCCGTCGACGACGGACAGTGCTTGTTCGACCAGCCACGTTGTCCCTCTCCCCTCAAGACCTCAGATCGAACAGGTTTCTCCAATGGAAAACGGGAACAAGGCGCTCAAGTGCAATACTTGGACGTGGCTCTATACGTGCAGGGGGTCCGTGATTTTTCGGCATCCCTGAGATTCAGTTGGGAACTGAGCCCGATCGACGATGGGCGGGTAAGTTCAATTCGGTTCGTGCGTGAATCACGTATGTACAAAAGCGTTCGGGACTATACGCGCGTTTTTCGAGACTGTGCTCAGTGCTATTTGACATTTCTGCATTGCGCATACTATATAAAAAAGTTAATAGTATTTTTCCGATAAAAATTAAAAATTCAAGTTATTCGTTGTTATTTCATGTTTTTCGTATATGCACATTTCATTATGTTGAGATGTTTTTTCACCTATATTAATTAAAAATAAAGAATATAAAACTATACATAGATATACAGATATAGCTGTATAGATAATAAAGATGTCGGTTCTTATAATCGCGAAGGACACTTGGATGCGCTGTTGTCACGAGCAAAAGCATGAGATGGATACTGTGGCGATGAGACTTTACTCTCCACTCATTCCGCCAGACCTGCGAAAGGTGCAAATGTCGAGCATTTCATCGTAAACGCTCGCGCTTCGTATATATCTAACGTTACTAAATAAGATGAAGAACAGTTCACTATATATACACACATATGCAAATGAATACTGTCGCGGTTGGTACGTGCATAAGAGAGATACAGGATTTTGTTACTCTGGTGATCGAATCGCCGCACGCAAAAAGTGGGCGAGGACTCGCGAGCTCCTCTAAATTTCAATGAATGCAACCATCTGCCATTTTTCCATAAATCTTTACTATTTCGTACCAATCAAAAACAGAACGTTATTAAGTTATATGAAAAATATTCTACAATATAATATACGCACACGCACGCGCGCGCCCACACATATATATATGGAAAAATTATCAAAAATTGCGTATGGAGCATAATAAAATAAAAATTTTTTGCCTGTATGAAAGCGTTAGTAAGCAAAGTTACAGCCTTGTGTGTAAATGCAACTGTAGACTATTCTATATTACCTATATTCCAACACAACGAAATCCACCAAAGTACTATTCAAATGGCAGGATTTATAAAAAAACAGAAAGAGCTGTTTAACAGAACTTTTATAACGTGCATGACGTATTTATAAATACAATATTGTTTTCATATATATTGAAAAATAAATTTGAATTTGTGGATAAAAATGTTGAATATATTACCATTGCATTCGTGACGTAAAAAGTAAAGAGGAAATGAATAGTAAATTAGTTATGAATATTTTGCTGTGTATCATTTATATAATAGATTTGTAATTATATCTCATAGTTTTTTCCTAACCTTTGCGACTATTTGTATTCAAAATTTTTAATAATAATGTAAAAATACGACAAACATTCATATAGTTTAGTTCCGGATGAACCGTAGTGGTTCGAAACGTCGGACACCAAAGGAGAAAATAAGGTGGTGGGGGCAGTCCGATTGTCCTTCACTAACATGTAATATAGTTTATTATTTTTATTATTTTTATTATTTTTATTTTATTTTATTAGTTTTATTTTTTAATCTAATTTAATTTTATTTTTAGTGTTAATTTCTATTTCAGATTCTTTGGGGAGTGATCGTAAACAAGAATAGTCTAACTGTCATTATTTTAGCTAATATATATTATATTATAAATACTGTAAGGCCGATAAAAATATTTATTAATTTGCGTATATGTACAGGACAGAGGTATCCATTATTGCGGTTAAATTATAATCTGATAATGTGGCTTAAAAATGCTTAACTTTTATCTAATTTTTAAATTTATTTGTATAAAAGTAATTTTTTGACAGCTGTTATGATAAAAACTTTAGAGAATTTACAGATATTAATGAATGAAATTTAGTTCCTTGACTCCATTCAACTATTTATATTTCTATATAAAAATCTCAAACTTGCACCTTGTATACCTATTATAACTATAAATTTTTTACTAAATATATCATAATTAATAATAACACAAACAAATATTGAAAGGATACCTCTGTCATTATTAATTTTTTAAATCAATTATATAGAAGCAAAGAACATTAATAAGAACAATATATAAGTAAAAATTAGACTGTTTCAATCTATTTGAATTGTATCGTCTTAAAAACTGCTAAATAAGTCACCGAAGAAAAATGTGAGAAAATTCTATAAATTAACCGCGTCTATAAACGCGCCAATCTACAAAAACATGTAGAAACAATTTCTTTCGAAAGAAAGCGCGTTGAGCAATAAATCAGCGCTCACGACCGCAACTCATCGTCAATTAGCCAGAGTAACAAGCGCGCGTACGCGCCGGCGGTTAAATTACGCGCTGATGAACCACCTCAATATTTCCCCGCACCGCAGCATCAGTGCGCGTCACCGAGCCACGCGTTTTTCCTCTCCCTGTGGCAGTGCCCGTGGCCGGCTCTATATCTCTTATCAAACCGGCAGGCGTGAAAGCCGCGGGGCGACCTGGAGGAGATGGAGGATGAGACCGCCCGGACCCCTCGTCGCTCTCCCGTTTTAATTGTTTCGCGCTTAGCCTCTCTGCCCGGATAGCGAAGCAGAAAGAGAGGCAGAGAGGGAGAGAAAAGGGGGAGAAAGAGGGAAAGAAGGAAAGGAGAGCGTTTAAAAAGTGTTTAAGCGGTCGGCGAGCCGCGCCCCTTCTCCCTTGGTACTAACGAGGGTGGAGCCGCGTAATTTCCACGAAAAACTCGTCGGCCGCCTACGTAAGCGCTGGCCGCGCCGAGTGTATGTATACCGAGAGAGAAAGAGTCAACAGGGGGAGAGGGGCCGTCGGGGAAAATTGCTTTCGTCCTCCCGC
This sequence comes from Sycobia sp. Sy_11, assembly GCA_018907035.1. Taxonomy (NCBI): domain Eukaryota; kingdom Metazoa; phylum Arthropoda; class Insecta; order Hymenoptera; family Epichrysomallidae; genus Sycobia; species Sycobia sp. Sy_11. Next base: position 2,356,675 of record JACCIC010000062.1, on the reverse strand, counting down.
GTGTGGTCGCGCGGCCTAAAAGCGAGGAGCGTCGAGCTCTGCATTTTTTATTATATAATACCTCGTACTCGGTCGGGTGAATTTTTCAAGCTCATTATCGAGTGCACTTTACCGAGTGCTCCGCGCATTTCTTGCCGAGAGTGCAACTTTTTGCTGTCGAAAGATCCGGGTGGGGTGAAAAGCCAGTATGGAGCCAGTGTAGAGCCTGTATAGTACTCAAGTATAGAGTAAATTTTTCCAAAATCTCTCTTCCAATTTTATGCTTATAATAATATAGCATTATTATTTTCAAAAAGCAGAAAATTATTGCTCGTCATATTTTAGAACGAAGGATATGAGTTAAAGTAATTTATAAAGAGACGTGCATAAGCTTGCAAAAGAATTTGTCAAAGTAAATTCAAGGTTCTATTCACTTTTAGAAATTATCTATTTAATTTTCGTGCTCATAAGGTCTTGTCTAGAAAAGACATCGTTCTTTCCAATATTAGAAAAAGTTGAGGAAATCTAACTAGAATCAAAATAGAAAGCTTAATCATTTTCTTAATGTTTCTACTTGTAAAATTTTGACTATATAAAACACGTATTTCTTCCTAACATCAATCTGGCATAGTAATAGCAAATCTGACTAAAGTCGAGAAAGTAATAATTAATATAAGACGATTATTAGATGATCGAAGGGAAATTTAACTCGAATCTGGAGAGTATTACCTACATGAGGAAACCATCAGCAATACTGACTACGATCTAGCCCGAACTAAGCATGCCGAGTATATTTCTGCACGGGTATTTGCTTTTTTCGTGGGATTCTTGCTGATCAATTATTAAGAAATGAAAGATTTTTAATAATCTGATATATTTAAAATATTTAAAAAGTTAAAATATTTAATGGCACTCGTAAAAAATTAGGACTGTAAGTTTTGTTGAAGCATTAAACTATTCGAATATATTGAGTCTTTCAAAAGTTTCTAGCGATCCGAATGATTCGAAAAAGTTTTCCATCCCAAATAGCTTGTTGCAATACATAATATTCAAATAGGTCGAAAAATTCAAACGGCTCAAAAAGAATCAACGAGTGATCTATCACAATTGAAAATCCAGAAAAAATGACGATGTGCGAAATACGAATGTCAAATTCGTTCAGGATTCAAGCGATCAATTGCTTTTTTTACAAAATATTGCTATAATACTCGAGTTCGGCGCTACCGACTCTTAAACTTATTATCCACCTAATCGGTGAGATGTCGTATCCTCTCAAAGAACTTTGTGCTAAAAGGAATTCTGAAGACTCCCCCGCCGCTCCGTTTGCGATTTCGATTAATCCAGCACGAATCCGAGCGTAACCTGAACTTCTGAAAGACTCCCGTGCGTACCTATTCGTATAAAAGCTTCTCAAAGCCTGATAAGTCACCTCCGATTCAGTGTAGGACTGTGCGCGGGATCGATCTCACCCTACACCTTTATATATATATGTGTGCGTGTGTGTGTGTGTGTGTGTGTGTGTGTGTGTGTGTGTGTGTGGTGTGTGTGTGTGTGTGTGTGTGTGTGTGTGTGTGTGTGTGTGTGTGTGTGTGTGTGTGTGTGTACACGCGATACGCAACGCGTCGAATTCGAATAAACCTTCGTCTCTGTATTGGCAACGCGGGCGTAGGAGAAGATTGGGATTGCGGGAAACGATTAATTTCGCGCCAGGGCGATAGGCGGATGTATGGAAATGCGCCTCCCGCGGGCGACTCCACCTCGACGGTGGCTCGTGAAAAGGGGGAGGGCAGCGAAGGAGAGAAGCGAGCGGCCCGAGGAGACCGAGTAATATAAATTCAAATCAGCGATCCTGTTTTCTCGCGCAACAAACTTGAGCGCACACGTACGTAGCGCGTGGAGCGGTTGGGGGGGGGGGCAAACTCAAGTTGCAATGAGAAACTGCGCGCGAGCGCTCCGCCATAACCGTCGCTAATGAAGATATGCGCAGCACTATGGGCGAGGAGTGCGCGTAACGGTGGCAGGGAGGCGCAAAGGACGGGTGCGGCACATAACTAGCTGAGAGAATGGGCTCGGAACTATCACGGGTATAAGAGCACGTCTTGGAGAACATCTTCGGAGTTTTGGGGGCCGATGTGCGACGCTCGGAAATTATGCACAGTTTGAATCCCTCGGAGATGGAGTGTTTTCGCATGTTAAAACGAAAATGTGCACTTGGCGTTAGGAATGGCGACTTCGAAAACGACATATAGATTTAATGATAACGATTTCTTTCATTTTCAATACTTAATAAAAAGTACCATATTATTCAAATCTGTAAAATTGGTTAAAAAATAATAGAAATAATGAAAAGGAACCACAAAATACTAAACAATGACCTCATATAGGATGAACAATATCTATTGCTTAAATTGAACAAGTAATATTGAACATTAATATTATATAATTGAAATAACAATTGAACAGTAATAGTATATATGTTCTCCATAACTTCTGAATGCACTACATCTGAATAGATCTCTAGATTAAAAGCTAGAAGTGTCGTCAATGCATTGGCTACTTATAATATTTCTTCATTTCAGAAAAACTTTTTTTTTAATACTAATTCATTTCTATAATCGAGTCTCTTAAGTATCATTAGAACATTTAATAATCAATATTATTATAATTATATAGCGTCACATATTCATTAATTTTTTAATCTTGATAATTTATACTTCAGCAGGTGGAAATTAAAAATTTGTTAAAAATAATAAATAATTTTATAATCATTCACAATTATTTACAATAATTCGGATATTTTAAAAATTAAAAATAATCATTTTCTCGAGTGTTCTGAATTAAATAAATAAATATTTGTATCGGTTTTATGGTCTTTATAATATAATATATTAACTAAAATAATGAAAGTCAGACTGGCTTTGTTTACAGTCACCCCCGTAGAATGTGAATAAGGAATTATTATTAGATGTACAAATAAATTTCCAGCGTTTGTCAAAAGATGACGTCACCAGTGGACCCTGGGTATAAATGTCAATTTCGTCTGCATAGTTGATGTTTATTATTTTTTATTATTTTTATTATTTGTAATTTTTAATCTAATTTTATTGTATTTCTAGAATTAGATTTACAAGGTTTCCAGCGTTTTTTCAAAAATGTCAGGTTTTATTATGAAAAAATGGTTACATATTCTTTATTCAAAGCGTCGTCCATCGGAATATGTATTAGAAAACAGAATTATGTATTAGAAAACAGCAATTTTTTATTTAATTTTTCATGTGTCGAGAAAAGCGCAACGGAAGAGAATAAAAATATAGGAAAGTTTTCAATTAGAAATTTGAAATCAACAGCGAGTTATAAACGCATCTGTCCAACGCATAATACAATATTATTCGTATAATCTTTCACAAAACGGTCTCTGCTCAAAGCAAAAACAGCGGGCGATCGAATGCAACGATGACGTGTGCACAAAAAGGGAAGAAAAGCCACGGTAGATATTCGAGAAGAGTTTTACGTTGCGCGAGACAAAAGACTCTTGGCCCACCCTTCTCTCTCTCTCTCTCTCTCTCTCTCTCTCTCTCTCTCTCTCTCTCTCTCTCTCTTTCTCTTTCTCCTCTTGCTTTCGGAATATTTTACCTCTAATAGGGCAGTAAAGTGGATTTTAGGAGCAACTCGGACGCGGCGGATAGCGCGCGCTAGACGTACAAGATCCCTAAATATTAAGAGGGCATTAACGCGGTCGGCCATTTTGCATCATCCTGCAGCGGCGTCGGCAGCAGCCATGCCTTGCTTCTACTCTCTCTCTCTCTCTCTCTCTCTCTCTCTCTCTCTCTCTCTCTTTCTGCCTTCCACCCCCACCACCCGCCGCGGCAACAGACACATACACGAACCCCGCTACCGCTACCTTCTCCGGGCATATATTATTATATTATAAGGGTGCAGTGGCGTCATGGATTGGGCGGGGTGAAGGTAGACTCGCATCTTCTCGCGCTTTGCCCCTCTTACCGCCGTAAGCACCTCTTGCAAGATTATGGAAATCGCAAAAGCGAACGACTGAGCATACCCAGCATTAAGGAGTTTCCGAAACGAACCTTGCCCTTCCCCTTCTGCATCACCGCCCTCCTCTCTCTCTCTCTCTCTTTCTCCCAACTCCACTTGCATATTTCGAGGGTACAGAGATTTGCTGGTACAATCCAAAGATTGTCTCAACGTAGAGTCTTAATTATTTTCAATATTCACTTTTTTATCAAACAGTGGTAGAAATGTTGGTAAATGCAGTAAGTTTTGATGAAGGGGGTCGTTAAATAATACTTCAATAACAAAATTAATTTTTTTATTATAGACACTACAAGGTGATTGTAAAGAAAGGCAGTTGATCTGTCATTATTTTAGTATCATACATTGTATACAGACTATAAGACTGATAAGAATATTTATAACTTGCAAAAATTCTACTGATTTTCCAAAAAAAAAATATTTATTAGAACTTGAAAAATTAAAAATTTAACGAACATAATTTGTATACATTATAGGTTCGGCATTCACTCGTTGACTTATAATTTTTGTTTTACATACAATTTTTAAGTTTAAGAAATTTCTTATTGAAAATTAAGGAGTTTTCCGTCGATAAATACAGCAATAATTACCTAAAATCTTGTTGAGAAAATCCTGTAGTTATATAAATCAGCAAAACAATAGTAATTTTTGCTTTTGATTTAGTTATAAGGCCTTTTGACAGACCTTATATTTTATTTTCCATTCATGTAATAAATGTAATAAAATGTTTGTAACAAATGAAGTAGAATTGTTCCTTTTTTCATAATAAACAATATAATAATATTTTATATAGAATAAAAATAAATTATCACTATTGACTTGCGAAATGTGTTAACTACTCGCGCTGTCTTTTCAAGAAATATGAATCTAACAAGATTTTTATGGACGAATTTTGGCCTCATGAACACAAATAAGATTGGAATAAAAATTAATTTAAAAAATTAAGCTATTAAAAATTTGTTCCATTTTCTGAGCATTACGCTCTAAAATTCTTGTTCGAAAGACCAAAATAAAACCCGGCCAAATCTATAGACAAAATACAGTAAGAGTTCTGGTATGTCACGTAATTAGACTTTTAATCGAATTTTTTTGAAACAATTAAAGATAAATTAACTTTATTTCGTAAAAAATTATTTATTATAAAACAAAAAAGAATTTTCTAAAATTTAAATTTAAATTATAAGAAATAAAACCTCTTAGATCGTTGTTCAGATAAATAATAGATTTTTTGTTATTTTTTTGATGATTTAGAAATGACGAATTTTTTAAAACAACATTTTCAAAAAATGTTAAAGCGAATGCTGATAAAGAAATTTTCAAGTTTCAAAGTAACATCTTTTGCAGTTAAAAATTGTAAATAAAACGAAAATTACAAATCCAAAAATGAATACAACGCTTAATTTCATACGTTCATATATTGATGAAATTTCAAATATGACCAGTAAAAATAAGTATTTTTAAACTTTACAAAATCTAGCTGGCTTCTAAAATATAATGTAAATAATTTACTTATCATCCATGTCGATGAATAGTTACGTTTTTCTAGTTTTTTAAACATTTAAATTGTTAAGAATAACTTATTTCATATTTTCTTATCATTCTATCCTGAAAATTCGTATTCTGGAGACGAAAATACTTTAAAAGAACTTGTTGGCTAAAATTAAAAGTCTATCGTTTTTCAATAAGCAGCCAAATCCTTTCGTTACCTATACTACTGGACCTACCTTATGTGGAAGATCGGATTGAGCAAAACATTAAATATATCAGAAAAAATGTTTTAGCTCTCCTTAAAAGAAAAAAAATTTTATATATTGTGAAATATTAAAAATATTACTGAATACAGCTTGAAAATAATATTTTCATTATAAAATAACATTCATTAAAGATTTTTCGTACGCGAGTACGAGTAGAAAACACTTATTAATTTATGCTTAAATCGCTCTGTTTACCTCGAATTTCCATTACCATTGCAATTAATTAAATCAGATTTTACGCACGATTTCTCACGGTGGAAACAAAATCTCAAGCAATATTGTAGAAATTCCTTATTTCAGGGCACAGTGTCTAATATAAGTATAAAAATATTATAATACAAAAATAATTTCAAATTGTTCAAAATAAATTTGACATTTTGAACTTTTTAATTGAAAAGATAGATCATTCGAGGTTGTCCCGAAAAGCTGGATTCTAATAAAGTTGATCGTGATAGTTGATGGAAGGGTGAATATATCCTGTGCTTTGAAAAATAAAGAGCCACAGTCGTATAATAATATTAACGCCATGCTGCTGTGCCGAGTTCACGATGGGTCGGAGTGGTCGATGGAGGTAGGGGAGGTAAAATCGAGAAACTCTCAAGTAATTCCTGGAAACCCGTTCGGTATATTAAGGTCGCGCGAATCCCCCAATCTCCAACTATTTGCGGCATGTGAAAAGTCCAGGATTTGAATAGCCCCCCCCCCTCTCTCTCTCTCTCTTACTCGCTTACTCGCTCACACATACACACACTCTTGGGCACACGCTTTCTCCCTTTGTACGTACGTATATCGGCTTCAGGAATATTCGAAAAGCAGACGAATCTGCGGCTATATATTATATCTATAGGTATAATATGTATAGAAAACGCGTATATAGGCGAGAGAGAAAATGGGAGGAATAGCATATATATATATATATATATATATATATATATATATATATATATATATATATATATATATGCTAGAGGAAAGTCGACGTTGGCGAAGAGCGGGGGAGCTCGGGTGGAGACGGCTGGGACGCAGCGACGGGCTCCGAAGTCGCCTATAGAAGTAGTAGAAGGCGAGTTTCACTCGACGCGCATATACGATAGGCATTACTACTTCGTAGCGGTAGAAGGAGAAGGGAAGCAAGAGGCAGAGAGCGAAAGCGAGAGATAGATAGAGAAAGAGAGAGAGAGAGAGAGAGAGAGAGAGAGAGAGAGAGGAATGAATAGATAGGGAGAGAGGATTTCTCTTCTCAGTCTATACTATAGCTGATGGCGGCGATGCGAGCGAAGCACGTGGAGCAAGAGAGAAGGAATTGGTTGATGTGGGTGAACCGTGAGGAGTCGATGTAAGGGTGGAGAAAGAGAAATGGAGGGAGAAAGATATAGCGAGAGAGAGAGAGAGAGAGAGAGAGAGAGAGAGAGAGAGAAACGGGAGAGAGAAAGAGAGAGAGAGAGAGCGCTCAAGCTAGCGGATAGGAGAGTAGTTGGAAAAGCGGAGAGAAAGAGGTAGCTTCGCCCGTTATATCGTATGGCAGATAATTCGGAAATGGCGGAGACGTAAGGGGATTTCACAATGGTTCTCAGAAACTGCATGAGTATAAGTACTTTCTTTTGGCAAAATTTCGATTAATAGCACAAAAAAATATATGAATAACGTGTGAAACATTATATATATATATATATATATATATATATATATATATATATATATATATATATATATATATTACAATGCTAGAGAATAATATTTGTATATTACAATCATTTGAAGTTGTGATTGTCCTTTATAATAACTTTATTATGGTTAAGCGTTTGTATTAAAAATTGATAACGATCAAGTCTTAGAGATTATAAATCGCTTGCTGTAATTATACTACTATAGAAAATATAGAAATAATTGCACCTTTCGATAACATTGTTTAATTTTATATATTGTATACATCAATAAATAATTAATTAATAGACTCGATATCTTATAAAATATTGTATAGCAAAATTGTAGTACATTTAATAACTGTGACATAGCAATTTCAAGAATTAAGGAATTACGATAACAATTATAATAGAAAATATTAAATATTTATTTATATGCTAACTTTACGAATGGTCAATTCATATCCTTAATTAGAAACTACAATGAGTAAAAATTAAAAGCGAACATTTGTTGACCGTAGAAATAATAAAAGTAGAAGATAAAAAATAATGAATCTACACTTTGAGATTAATGCACTAATTATAGAACGAGAAGATCTTCGAAGAAATTTTGTAGATGTGAGTGTGAGTATAGATTCTTAAGACTTTTGCAGCTAGAGCTAGTGTGAAGCAGCCCTGAACGAACAGGAGCATCGGAGGAAAGAGCAAGAGAGAGAGAAAGCGGAAGAGAGCCAGAGGGAAATTGAGCTCCGCGCTTGGTAAAGGAGGAGACGTGCAACCGGGCGGCCAGGAGTCTAAGGTAGATTATATTATTTCTCCGCCCCTGCTTTGAGCGTGGAACGAGCGAACTAGAAGGAGAGAGGGTGGGCGGAAAGGGATGGAAGAGCCGAGACTCCGCCGGGCTACGGAGGAGAGAAAGCGCGCTCAGGGGCCCCGCCATTTTGTGAATGTTAAATCATTTATTGATCCAAGAAGGTGCGCGCCCACTGCCTCCTCCTCCTTCTCCTTCGCCTCTCTAGTTTCCTCGTGTACATAGACCATAGCGAATAAGAGGAAAAGAGAAGAAGTAGTAGTAGTAATAGTAGTAGTAGTGGTAGTAATAGAGAGAGAGAGAGAGAGAGAGAGAGAGAGAGAGAGAGAGAGGGTAATAGAGAAAGACGAAGAGGGCGCACATAGCGGAATATATAAGCCCAGTTTATATACGACGTGCGTTGCGCCCCGCTGCACCCTGCCGCCCCCCCTTTCCGCCCACGGCAACGAACGAACGAACAAACTGGGCGAGAGGAGAAAGGAGCTTTTCGAAGCTGCGCCTCGCGAAGCGAGAGCACAACACGGCATCGGTCTCTTTACGAGGCGTTGCAGGGTGAGGGGAATGGAAACGCGCTCCTTCCTCGGAGAAGAACAGCTCGAATTTATGGTCGTTGCGCTCCGCCAGGGAGAGAGAGAGAGAGAGAGAGAGAGAGAGAGTAAGCGTGCGCAAGCTCAAGGAGGAGTCGAACATCGAGCTTTGATAAGATCCTTTAGGAAATGTTTAGGGCAACTTTCTATAATGATCCTATTATACTCCTTTTATGATACTAGTTCTCGCTATTCAACTTTTTCATGTGGCACTAGAATAAATAAATGTCTATATATTGTCGAAATAATATGTTACCGATCAGATGTAGGACCTTCAAGAAATTCATAACTTTTCGCTATATTTTTTATTATTTAATACATAATACTACTTCTTCGGATTTGGGAAGAAAATTATATGTACCAGAACTATGAAGTATATAATCTTTATGTTGCTCTATTTTGAAAACTTTCACTTACGAAGAAAATAATGTAACGTTTTGTTAAGCTCCTTCACGACTCTATTCATGCAACTGATCGTAATCATCTTTGATATTTTCCTGAGCCGATCGATTAATTTATGGTGACCCATAGAAAAAGCATAAATTTATACCGTGCTCTTATAGGATTGTTCAAATGCATCTATATATATATATATATATATATATATATATATATATATATATATATATATATATATATATATATATATATATTATATATATATATATTATATATTTATTTTTTTATCAACTGAGTGAAGAAAAGAATTAAATTAATAGAAATATAAGGTATCTAACCACTTAACAAGGTTTAAGTTAGAATATTCTTTTTATAAATGTTTACAGAGACCGCAGTCATCGTTTGAGAAACAACATTGTTACGAACCTATGATACTCGAGAACTACTGGTTATATAATTGAATGACAACTGTGAATTTTTATTTTCAGAAACACTTCATTAAAAGTAAACAGCAGCTTGATGTAAAAATACAACTTAAAACACTAAAAATAATTAAGCTGCAATTAAAACGTAACACCAGCTCAAATTGAAGTTTTGAATAGGAAGATTGTTGATGTAAAACGAAGTCAGAAAGGAATAAAGTAAGAAAGTAATAAAAAAGATTAAGTCTTTACCGAACGAATCATTAGATGAACAATAAGAACTCTATGAACAGAACGCATATTGTTTCGTATAGATTTTTTGACAAAGTACAAGATAACAAGGAATATGGGCAGTACTTTATCCAGATTTATCAACGATATACCTTTTCAAAGCTACTTCAAACTCAAATTAATTGTGAAATTCATTCGAAAAAGATTATATTTTTTTTATTATTCCCATATTCACCGTTGTGTTTTCAAAATAAAATAAAAGACATCTATTCTTATACAAATTATGTTTGTTTAAAAATCTGTTTATATAAAGTTTCTTACCAGCCGAGTCTATGTAAATATTCGCAACAGTACAAATCTCAAGAAGAATGTAAATCTTCCGAACCTTAAATCCTTCCAAGTCTCACAAGTATGAGCAATGGCATAAAAACTATCCCTCTAACTCTAAAAATTAATAATCAATAGAACTTAATAGAAAATTATGAATCAATAAAAAATAATAATTAATAATTAATAATCTGATTTGTTAAAAACCTCTTATGTTAGATTTCAGAAAAGATAGACATATGCTAAATTCACTGCATCGGTAAAAACTCCTAAAATATCGGTTTTCCATTATACGGAACTAGATGAATCGCTAATGAAAGGTCCTGAATGAAAGGAAAAATTTTATAATAAACTAAAGTTAAGAGACAGGCAAAAAATATTTCTTCAAAATTTTATAATCAAACATCAATAAATATCGAGTCAAGGATTTAAATTTAAAGAAGATGTAATTTTTGTAATTGTTGAATGTATAGCGGTATTTGTATATACCACTATAGTGTAATTTAAATGTAATTAAGGACTAAGAAAAACCCAGACTGCGCATCAGTCTCAAGTACATTAGGATTTCGGTATAAATGGAGAATTTTCCTGTGTGTTTGTTCCTGTACTATGCTCGTGCGAACCTATAATGCCGAACAGGTATAAACCTGCATAGTTTTTGAGTAACTTAAAAGCAGCGCGCATTTCTGCCTTAGTTAGTTGATGTATCGAAGTGAACGTGTAAGCATTGTATTAGCCTTTAGCGAGTTGCTCCAATTTTTAAGATTTGTTTTCTCTTCTACTGTATTAAATATTGTTAATTTAAACTTAAATAAACTTACACTGATAAATCTGTTTTATATTTATTTGATTGAATTAAATATTCAATAGTAATAAACCCGATCCACTCTAATAAATATACCCTGTAGGGTTCTTTAGTTTGCCGTGGCGTTATAAATAACTCTATATCTGCAAGTGGAGAAGTGATGTCGAGGATAATATTAACTTTGTTCGATGGAATTACTGCCTATATTCCATATAGAGAGAACAATTGAAAAAAACTTTGCTAAACAAAATATCGAATCATCTTCTCATATAGAAATAATCGTTACTTCGTCAAATTAGAATTCTAGAGTTATAAAAAACGAAATATTAGATGTATATAAATATACTATTACTTGTACGCATAACAGATAGTTGTTTATGCACCATGAACCTTGCATAATCAGTTTCGTACATATAAAAATAATCAGTAGTAACAAACATACAAACAGAAACTACAGCGTCGGCCAAAACCTTCAGCGACTCTGAAATATAAATTCGATTTCCTAGCATTCGCCGCCGATTCGCGACCCTCGTTTTACCATGGCTCTTTCAACTATATTACGGGGCGTAATTTTACTCACAAGAAATTTACAGAGCATACTTAACGAGCCACCCTCCTCCCTGTCTCTGTCTCTCTCTCTCTCTCTCTCTCTCTCTCTCTCTCTCTCGTCTCTCTCGCAGTGAGCGCGAGTGCGTTGCACGCCAGCCAACCAAGCACTACGAGTATATATATACAGATGATAGTGCGACGGAAAAGGGTTAGAAAGTGTCTGCATGAGAGAGAAGGCGAGAGCACATCTAGTTCGTAGATTCGAAGCGAAATTCGGCGCAGAACGAGAGAAGAGCGAATTTATGGCCTCGCGGGGGTTTACTACACACCGACCGATACAGTCTCTCTCTCTCTCTCTCTCTCTCTTTCTCTCTCTCTCTATTTCTCTCTCCTTCTCACTCTCTCATTTCCAGCCTCTCGAGAATACCGGATGGACCCTGTCGTTGCGCCGGACCGTCTTCCTAGTGCGTCCGTGAGGTGTCGTGTGCTTGTGGTATGCACGTGTGCGCACGCGGGTGAAGGCGTAAGTGGTTCGGCCGAGACGTCGGTTCTGTCCTGTGTGAGAGGTGGATGGGGGAGGGGCGAGGAAAAATCGAGGGCGTTTCCAGCGTCCAGACCGGAGCTTATTTTCTCGAACGTAATGAAATGACGCGGACACAGAAGCTTTCTACCCCTTCGTGTGTTCTCTTTCCTAAGAACCTTTACTGACCCGTCGCGGCCATGAAAAGGTGGGGGCAAGTAGATAGTTAGAATGGTTCTAGTCACTGTGCATGAATAAATAGATGTGTACATACAGTCAAAAGTGCCGTGGACTTATCGATGGCAAATATTTTAGAGAGGAGATCAAATTTCTAAATCAATTCCAATCTTTTGTGCGATATAACGTTTAAACTTGGTTGTAGATTAATTTTTCTTGATAGTATTGGTTCTTATTTTCAATTATCTAAAAATATATATAAATTATTAAAAAGACTTTAAAAAACATTTATTTGTTTATTTATAAAGAATTTATATTATACTGTTGTTATAAATACTGGAATTATACCTCTAATCTTAACGGTAAAAAAATGGATATTAATAACATACCTAAAAGTATTGAAAAATTTTCAGTATTGCATTAGAGGTAATTTTAAACATAATATTGCAGAAACTCATTATAAAAGTATTTAAAAAATTTTAAGGTTTTATAATTATGAAGTATATTGTAATAAAAGGAAACTTACATTGCTAAATAAAATATGCTGCTAAATAAACTATTTAAAATAATAAAAAGTCATATAATTGTTGCAATAGGTCATGAATAACTTTATTCGACTCGTCTGTTAATCTATTACAAGGACAAGTATAATAAACAACCATTTTTATACGAATCAATAAAGTAAATATAAGTTGTGCAGTTTAATTCGACAATCAGGAAAAATAGAAACTATGCTGACTGAAATAAAAAAAAGAAAATTTCTAAGGTAAGCTTTGAAAAGAATGAGTATCAAGCTGGGACAAATAGCCTTTACCGACGCGGGAAACTCAATTTTTCCTGGCGCGCAGAATCGTGAAAATTCCGCATATATGCTACACGCACAGCGGGGGTCGTCCTTCAACTAAAGGGGACGATCGTCCGACGAAAAATGCGGGCAGACTTTAGTGTGCGCCGAGCCGCGGAAAAATTCAGGGGACGCAGCTAGCTTAGCAGCTCGGCTCTCAGTGAATTCGAATTCATGGCCAGAGCATCGCTCTGTTATTTGCAGTATCGCCACTTTTGGAATTGGTCTTCTACCGGAGAAGTATGAGTCGGCGCTTGATATGTGATTTATATGTAATTGGTATCGGGTTAAAGGTGCTATTTTCAAAGACATTCTAATGTGCTACGTATGTGATATTTGCAGATACATGGTTGTTGAAAGTTATATTATTAAGTATTGTCTGATACTTGAAATAATGTAAATTCAAATTTGAATCTAAATCAAGTACTCCGCGATTGAGAGAAAGAGGTCAGGTAAGAGCAATATTACTACCTAAAATTTAAAGCAACAAATTCGTTTGCACGGAAGATGATGTAAAACGTATGACACGCAATAAACTGTTAATGCTACGCCTTCCCGGTATGCAACGAAAACGGAAAAGTTGACTTAGCGCTCGAGAGACGCAGCACAGCAAACAATATAAATGACAATATTCCAATTTACTCCGTTCCTATGCTTGTATCTCGGTTCACCCGCGTCAGTTCATTTTACGCGCATAGATATAGAAAACAAGAGGGGTAGTAAAAAGGGATTCATGAGCCAGGGACATTTTCGAAAATTAGCAGCGATGCTCTGTGAAACTATTTGTCGCGGAATGCGCTGGACTTTCAGTAGTAGCAGCCAGACGCAAACGAAATCTGGGGCCGGGACGGACGGAAATTTCTGGAACCGGGACGAATATCCCTCGCTCTGCCGGCGCGTGCTCCACCAGTTACGCATTCCGTTGCAGAGATCGTGCAAACATAATGTCGATCAAATTAGATAAATTACCATGGGGTTGTAACTATTTCTAAACCTCGGCGTTTAGATAAACTATACGTATTATAATTTTGGGCTATTTCTATTCATGGATAGTGCATTGAATGCGTTCACAAATGGCATATAGTTATTTATTCATTACCAGTAAAATAAATATTTCTTAACATTAAATGAGCTCGGTTTAAATAATTGGAGAAAAAATAATTACAAAATAATCAGTTAGTCAATTAATTTTGTATAATTACTGGAATTCACGATCAATATCTGACATCGAATAAAGATATTGTCAATATTTCTTTAAATAAAACCTTAATAAATCTAGCTGACATTAAATAATAATTAGTGTTTCTATATAATTATGGTAATAACACTGAAAATTGCACGACAAAAAAAATAAGAAAATAATTTTAAAAAATTTATGTATGATATCATATTCTTCTATTGTACATATAATTCATTTTATAATTTTCCGTATATTTTAAACATTATAAATGTCGGAACAAATTTCTTTTCTTATACGTTGTTATGGCTTACATATTGTTACTACAAGTATTATCTACCTCTTCCCCTATCGCCAATCCAGGATTTACCCCTAAATAGTTTTCGAGTATTATTCTTATTTATTTATATAAACATTCACGTTTTAATCTTTCATTCTTGCAAACATTATTTTCTGCTATATATAATATGAAATCCAAAAAACGTCATAACTATTCAATCTACGCATACGAAGTCTCTCAAAAATACCAGTGAAAATCGCTCCCATCGTAAAAGCTCCCGTCGCCTCAAAGCTTCAATTATCCCAAACAATATAATTCGAACGTCTAATCGGAGCACATAAATTACCCGAGTTGCGCAACCTCGGCAAATCCTCATTAATAAAATCAAAAGGAGCTACGAGCCCCCATCCACGAAACTCTTAGCTCCCTGGAAACATGCAAGGCCCGGTTGAGCTTCCCGCGCACGCTCCCAGACCGAGCTGCAAATTTTTCCTCTCAAAAGCGTCTATCAAGCGATATAATTCACGGCGAAATTATACGATCCTTAAAGCGCGGTAAAACGAGCAAGTAGAGACGCAGGGCTCTGTGTAGAAAACCGGACTAGTAGGCGAAAGAGAGGAAGAGAGAAAGGGAGGGGAAGAGGGAGAAAAGCGGCAGCAGCTCCGGCAATGCTTCGACTTCGCTGGAGATAAGCTGTCGCGCGAGAGCTTCCCGGGGAAAAGGCCAGGATTTCAATTTGGGAAGTTCTGAGATGAAGGTAGAGAGAGAGAGAGAGAGAGAGAGAGAGAGAGAGAGCGGAGACGAGAGACGAGGATGGAGAAAGAAGCAGAGAGAGAAAGAGACAGAGATAGAAACTAATGCTAGCTAGCGCGCCATACTTTGGCTGGCAGTGTAGGCCCCACCCTTCTCGCTCCTGGCAATGTGTGTGTATGTGTGTATGTGTGCGCGCCTATATAACATATATATATATATATATATATATATAGAAACTCTACTCCTAGCCTGGGGTCTAGAATGATATAGGGGTGCGCGACGCCATTTTGAATTAGCCGCGCTTAGAAGCTGCCGGGTTTTCTATATCTTCTCTCTTTCTCTCTCTCTCTCTCTCTCTCTCTCTCTCTCTCTCTCTCTCTCTCTCTCTCTCTCTAACTCGAACTCCGTCTAGCCTCGCTTTCATAAAACTTTTATGGAAGCAGAGCCACGCGTTATATGCCCTACTCGTACACCGTTCGCCGTTCACAACGTTGTGTTGGTTCTGCGGAAATTCTCTTCGAATTTATACTCGGGCTTCTATATACCTACACACACACACACACACGCGCGCGCGCGCGTGTATGTATTAGGAGAATGTTGAACGACGATGAACGTAAGATGGCCAGCTTTATGCATTTTTCGATGCGATAACTTCTGCATTTAAATTGGGTTTTGAAATAATCATCTGCTTACACATATATATATATATATATATATATATATATATATATATATATCCAAGCTAATATCAATTAAAATTTATTTATTTTATCATAATGAATTTTTTTAAATTCTATTCTGTATAAGTCAAATGTTATGTATCTTTAATCTAATATTTTATAATATTACTAATAATTGTTAATAATAGAATAGTAGAACTTCAAAAATAAATAATTCAAACATAGAAACTAATATATAGAGACTTGTTTCAATATTTATCATAAGTAATGAAAAACAAAAGAATAATATCTTTCAAATCTGTATCAATACGCATATATAATTAATAAGCTCTAGAATATATATATATATATATATATATATATATATATATATATATATATATATATATATATTAAAAACAACCATTTACAATATTGATTACACAATTCTATATAAAACACAAACAATTGAATTCTCAAACTAATGTAATATATTATTTTAGATAGCTATTCTCAAAGCTCGCGACAGAATCGCAAACTGTTCTGTTTTTACCACTGCAGCACAAATTGTTCCCATACTTTGATAACCTAGTACCGATAGATGTCGTCACCTATATTGTTGCAGTGCTACGTCGGTAATATAAATACCGACCTTCTCCTCACATTCCTTTATTTGCACCGAGAGCAGTCAGATTGTCCAGTTCTGTTTCAGTAAAAGGAAAAAATGATAAAATAATGAAATTATTGACTCTGTATGCTCGAGTACTCTCAACGATGTAGAAGCATCAAACATAATAAAATAATCTGTAAAAGGTTGTCAAATGGAAGAGTTCAGAAGAAAAAAATAAAGAAGGAAACAGGTAACCGCATTTTTCAATGGTTTGCTCATAAACTTCCTTTAAATTTTCCTAGTTTAAGCACCTCCGAGTATTCTCGGCTGCGTGATTTCCGGAAAAATCTATGACCGAGCTTAGAGCAGTCCTCTTATAATTGCCCTTTGTGTTCTTTGGTATCGCGACTCCGGTATTGCGACTCCGTTCTCTCTTTCTTCTTCTCAGGATCGAGAAGAGATGCGAAAGGAGGAGACTGTGATTGTCGAAATAAGTGGTGTCAAGGCGGAGGGAAAAACAGAGAGGAGAACGTTTGCTCTTTAGTCGTTACGATTTTCACCGAAGGGGAGCTGTGGCAAAGGGTATAAGACAATTAATTATATACTTACTATACACAACACACACACACACACACACACACACACACACACATAGAATTTATAATTTTAAAAATTACATTGAAGAAACGAGTCAAAATAGAATATACATAAAAACATACGAGAAAAAAAGAAGAAGAAGAAGAAGAAGAAGTGCGAGGGCCAAGTGGATGCTAAAATGTATAATTTGCCAAAGCCCCAGCTATGCAACCTCCTCTGACCCAGGCGATAATAGCCGCAAGCAGGGAGAGGGGAGGAGTTGCTTTGGTTGTTCGTACGGGCACGAACTTTCTTCCTTTTGAAGTTTTAAATAGTTTCTTGAGAGTTTTAATTAGGAAATTCATCCCTTGTCCCATCTAAAGGTCTATTAAGCTCTATACCCTTCGAGGAGGGACCGAGGATCGAGGGATTGAAAAAAAGAGGACCAAGGTGCCGTCGTCGCCGTGTCTCCAATGTCGCTATGGGGGGAGAGGGAAACTGATGTATGAAAATGGAAGGTGGTAATAATTGATACGTATAAAGATTATCAAACTCTAGTGCTCAGATACTGTTGAAGGGCGCGTTCTAGTCGATAGTTTGATAGCGTCGTTCGCGCATTAACTAATTTAACGAATTGCGAGCTATTCAAATCAGTCAAGCAAGACTGATGAAGCGTTTGAATTACTGATAAAAGGCAGCAAATGCTTTAATAAGATTATGTGTCTGACATAAGATTTATTTTCGCCAGGTGTTAAGCATCGCTTAAGTAAATTAGTACATAATATATTTCAATAAATATGAGAAATGATCCATGCCAAAGAAAGTCGTCAAATAAATATGAAAATAAAGAAACTATAAGGACAGTTTTTGAGTATATGTTAAAGAAATATTATTAAATAAAAAATTTAAAGGTGAAATGTCGGAACAAAAATAACTATGAATTATTACGTAATTTATTAAACAATGAATGTGCAATACCGATATAATATAAACTTACTAAGTTTATAATCGATGGGGGAAATGATATTTTTTACTTTAATATTTTGATAACAATCACAGAATTTCAAATGAACAAACACCATCTTAAGAATATTATAGTAAAGCATTGTGGATTCATTTTCTCTAGTATACTCTTTACATTTAAAACATTTATGAAGATGGCCACGGATAGTTTACCATAAATTTACAAACCAAAACTATACGCGCAAGTATAACGAAAAAAAAGAAATAAAATACATGGAAACTTGTGGTTGACTTTTCACTATAACTGTACTTGGTATTTATTCTACAAAAAGCATATATATATATATATATATATATATATATATATATATATATATAACTTTCAATCAATCATTTTTTCATTTTCGTACGTCTATAAAGCTGTCAATGATACCATACGTAATAGCAAGGGAATTTCTGGACTAAAGTCTCGTGATATACCTTAGCGGCTCCTTTCCTGAGCCTACTTTTTGCCCTAAAATCGAGTTTATCCTCACCCACTCTGTATTTACTCTCATTTCGCCAAGATATCGCAATTGCTCTAAAGATTTTTCAACTGCACTACCCGCGCCAAGCTGCGCCATACTTTATACTCTTATCTAGCCGAATGTCAGAGAAAGGGAAGGGAAGAGAGCTGCGCCTTTTCTTTTCGCTTGTGAGTCGAGCGTTGAGCTTTTCTCTATTTAGTATCTTGAATTTTGTGCTAAGAAGAGGGATGAGAAAAGAAAACGAGTAGGAGGTTGATGGAAACGTCGCTCTGGCGTTCGTTCTGGTCTAAAATACTAGGAGGATTTCTCTTTGATCATATGTGATGCGACGCCTACTCGTATTTCAATATGCGCCGTAGATAGGTTTTGAAATTCAATTTATCGAAACGTTGTCAATACTGACCATGTCTTTTGTTCTTGAAAATTGTTCGTAAATTGAACCACAACTAATGACTCTGGAAAAAGTGTAAATTAATTTTAAATGTTACCTTTGTAATAAGAAAATTTCGTCAAATTTCTACCGTTGATTATTACTTTATTCAATGTCAAAACAGTCGAGGAAACTGGTATTCCTCCTGGCATTCTCACATAAAACATCGTGTTAAAAGTGTGATTTTAAGACAACTAATGTTTTGCTTCAAACTTTCTGAACTTTCCTTAAAGTAATGATTTTTAGATTTATATATAACGATGGGGCGAGTTTGATAAATTCTATGGTGAATTCCAGAACTGTGAAAACCTCCTTCAAATATAACTTTTCACTTAGATAGCATTGATTGACAATTATTATGTTTATATTCATATTTATAACGAATGTCATTTCTTTATTAAAAAATTTTTTGATGTTCTTATTAAATTTTTTTCCTTCTATAATTATATATAGAATTATATATTGAGTCTTTCTTAATTGATATTTATCGTGCACTAATTGAACGGAATATTTTGTTCATTTTACTAGATTTAATATAAATAGTAGATGTAATTAAATTCAATTTTAGCAACTAAATATATTTAGTAGAAATTTTTATGAAGTTATTCGATGTCGTAGTGTCAGCAATGTGAAATAAAATTTCTAATTTTTTTTAACATTTCGATAATGAAATTCTACTTTTTCAAGAAATAAGTAAATTATTTATGTTGCTTAAAAAGATTATTGCACATATAGTTATTCTTTTAAGTTACGTAAATGCGCGGATATTACTCACAGTTAACTTCTACTGTCAGTTAAAATTTTATTTAATTATATATTTAGCTATGTATAACTTTGTTTTTGGAATCTTCAATTTGAAACTTCGTCCAATGAATGTCTTTATTTAGAATTTATATATGTTAAATCTAAATTTTTCTAGTAATCAATTCTATAGAATTTTTTCAATACATATATGAAACACTTCTATCGTCAAACACACACACACACACACACACACACACACACACACACACACACACACAAGGGAACGCAATGGTTCTATTTAAAATAAAATTTTGTCTGCAACGGCAGATCACAAAGCAATATAACCTTTACGCACTAAAAACCTTTACTAAAAGGGAAAGAACGAGTATAAGTCTCCGACGTCGTCG
This sequence comes from Sycobia sp. Sy_11, assembly GCA_018907035.1. Taxonomy (NCBI): domain Eukaryota; kingdom Metazoa; phylum Arthropoda; class Insecta; order Hymenoptera; family Epichrysomallidae; genus Sycobia; species Sycobia sp. Sy_11. The sequence goes on along the minus strand of JACCIC010000062.1, from coordinate 2,336,448 downwards.
GCATCGACCCGCCATTCTACTAATACCTGCAGTTCTAAACAGCGGGGCCATCTCTCTGTAACGCATAAATTCGTGCGCACGGGCGAGCAAGTCTGTATACCGTTCGCCTATATATATATATATATATATATATATATATATATATATATATATATATATATAACATGATGTTCCCTCAGTTGCCCTTTCGGCCGCGCTGTAACAGCTCCACCACATTTGCCTCTGCTCTGCGTCGCGGCGACCGAGGCGGGGGGAAATCGTCGGACACGAAGGGAAAGAAAGACAGAGCGAGAGGGAGGGGGCGGGGGGAGTCTGTAATAGCTTTAAATGCGCCGCAAGCGGCATTCATAATATTACTCGTAGCAAGGAGGATGGGTATCGCAAATCTCTCCACTGCAGCTTCGGCTCTTTGCTCCGATACAGCGCGCGACCGCGGCCGTAAAAACTGCGAGCGCCTTTATATACACTGCTCTGTCCCTCCACCACTTTTCGCCGCCGGTCGCGCGCTCTATCTCGAGCGAGGCCCTCGACCAGCTTTTATATTATACTCCCGCTGTTTTTATACCGTTCTAAAAAGTGCCGCGGCGATGCGACCAGTGACGTTTTCTTCTCCTGCGCTCGCCGTCGTGCGATCTCTACTTGTACCGGAGCAGCGCGGCGCACGCTCGTAAAACCCCGCGCTAGGCTAAAGCAGCACCCGCGTTTCGAGTCCGTAGAACTGCGTCCAGGACGCGACCCGTAAAAAAGAGACTCGGCATCGTTGCGATGCCAATACCTACCTGTATATATATATATATACGCATCGCGAGGACGGGGGTGAGCGCTTTTTCTTTCTGGGTACACCGGTTTTTGCGCTCTTGGCTTAAACGAATCGTTTTTTTTTTTGGTCGAGCAGGGAGTGATACTAACAATAGTCGGAGATTAAATGGATTTTTTTCTTTGGCTGTGGGTTTAGAGAGATTTTTAGTTCTTAGGATTAATTTATAAAGATGAATAAATACTTAACTGGAATAAGTTATTGAATTTTCATTCTTATAAGTGCTTGCAATAAACGTATGTTACTTAACAGGAATAAATCTCTACTCTCTCAAGAGTTTTTTAAATTATGTACAACTTTTATACATTTTAATGAATACACAGTAATTCTTCTTTTTGCATGCATAGGATTATAATAATACAATGGCTGTACCATTTAATACAATGAATAATTTTTTTAAAGGGGAACAATGAACTTTTTTGAGATATTGACTTTTCGCTTGCCTGCAATTTTAAATTTATATCGAAAATTAAAATAATTTTTTTATAGAACTAATTTTAACGATAGAGATTCAATTGGTCATTTAAATGTAATCGAAATTCCTCATCAGTATTTTTTTTATTATTTATATATTTGAATTTTCTGAATTTCATTAGCTGTTAAAAAATTTATAAACTTTATGATATTAATATACTGTTTACAACTTGAATATGTATGTCATATTCGATGAAATATTATAGAAATTAATTTTTATAGTAAATATTCATTGGATCAGCGTGTTTATTATTATTGTATGTATGTATATTGTTATTATCATTGTCTATTATTATCATTATTATTTTCATTTTGTAATTACTATAATATTCATAATTTATTATTTGTTGATTTTGTATTACGTGTTTAAATAACAAATATTAAATCAATAAATATTTTCATAAGCCTTACAGTCTTTTTATAAATTATATAAACTGCTTTTATTCATAATCACCCCACGCAATATTATTCTACGGAGATGATTTTAAACACGTCTATTCTGTCTGTTATTATAATTCTAAACCGAAAAAAAATATTTATAGAATTGCTTTATATTAGTCGACGTCGGTAAAATTTCTAATTGTTAATTTCTAATTAAAAAATAATGTTCGATATTACTACGAGAAAGAAGGAAATCTTTTATTTTATTTAAGTATTATATTACATTTAGTAATGAAAATTAATGTTGAAAATATTTTTCTTAATTTTTTTGCTTTTACACGTAGTTATAAAATCATAAATAATTATAAAACTCCACTGGTTTTAATGAATGCTATAATATATTACCTTCATCTTAAATTCTTCGATTGAATTAATGTAATACGGGAATTGCAATAATTTTACACAATAAATTAACTTGCCAAAACTCGCCATGTGTTTAATTAAAAGTTTTAAAATGCATTATTGAGTAGTGAATGGATATTCAAATAAAAATCCTCAATCTCTATAACTTTATCAAACGCGGGGACGTGCATATACGTAATCTAAACCGTCGCTAGATACTTAGGCATACCTAATTTTTTGTGCGTTTTGCCCTCTCGCAGAAAAGGGTTCGCTAATTATAAATTCGAAAAATGCTGATCATCTTTTTGCGTGCCGCGGTGATGAAAGTAGAAGCCGGTGTCGTTGAGGCAAACTTGTTTAACGATAGAAAGAGAAAAAATGCGTTGTGATCACCCTTGTACAATGTAGACTAACATAGATCCCTTTTCCTTCTATTCCCAGCGCCTCTCTATTCGTGCACTACCTAGTGCGCGCGCTCTCTCTTCAGTGTGTGTGTGTGCGTGCGTGCGTGCGTGTGATTTCGTAATTTTTGATAAATCAATCTAAAAGCAAAACATATTTTCCTCGATGAGCTAAAATTAAGACGCTTAAACTGATATATAATATGCGGTTATACGATAATTTTCGTGTATTAAACTTTTATTTCTCTTAAGAAATTGAAACCAGCGCCTTTATTTATATTCTCGAAAATTAAACATTTTTACAAAATTCAAACAAGTTCTGTATTATTCTAAAACGATAATATCCGTATATGGAATTTATTTTTAAGTATAAAAATAACTATATTTTAAACGATTACTAAAAAATAAGATTTATACCTCAAAACTAGAATATAAGAAAAAATATAATATTATATAAGTATTCTTGATGCCATTAGCAGCGGCGAAAGAAAAGCAGGGCTTTTAAATCTTAAACCGCGAATTTTAAAATCCTTACTTGGAGGAAATTTCTCGGAAAGTTGGTATAAGAAAGAAAAATAATATATAGCGAGTGGTCATTGCAACCTTGCGCCGAGGTTGCCGCTGCGGCGGGGCGCGGGCGGCTGGCACCCCGCGGAAACTTGAAAGTCTTAGCAAGGCGAATATATACTGCGACGTTAAAAACAAAAGCTCTTAAATTTATGACACAATCAAAAACTCGTCTTTATTATTTTCCGCTCCTTTCCTCCTCCAGAGCCCTCTCCTTCCCTCGCCCTCCGAACCTCCGGCCCACTATAGAGAGCCTGCAGTGGTCGTCGGCTTCTTTTGTTACTTCTCAGGAGTCACGAACTCGCCCACCTTTAAAAGCAGTATCGTGATTTATCAACTCGTTATTTTCATTACAAAAAAGAGAATTCCTCCCTCCTCGGCCCGAGCCTTTGAAAACTTCGTTCCGCAGCGTAAAGCATTTTTATCGCTGGAAATTTCAGATGGATCGAGGAGATTATTTCTTGCGTGAAAGCTCGAACCAGTAAATACGAGCAGTAATGTTTATCCTCCCTGATTTCCTTCCGTATGAGCCTGGCTATATTTTATTTTCGGTTTGCTGCCCACCGAATAAAAACTATTATAATTATTGTAATCGAGAAAAATGGATTTTCTTAGATTTACTATATTAGTAGACTGTAGAGTTGATTTATCTACTTATCGATCAATCGAGGACTGACACTCGTCAGAATACTCTTTACCCATGAACCAAAAGTGTTTAAGTTGTTCAGGATTAGATCAGCGTCACCTACACATATAGAAACAGAGTTACGAAAAGCGAGGCTCGGTATCTCCAGGCGGAAAACGATAACAATTAGTTGCAGGCAATACTGCCCATTACTGTTCCGTCCAATTGGAAGCTTCGCCGCCAAGAAAAAAAAAACAGGACGGCGCGACGCGCAAATTCAAGACAGCTGTGCCCTTGGCCAGAACCCCGCGGATAAACGGCAGCCCTTTGCCCCCGAGCCTCGCTCTAGCCTTCCCTCTCCCTCTCTCGCTTGCCCTTCCTCCCCGTTCAACAACGCTGCCCCGTGTATGTCCGTATGTTATATATAATACGTGCATTTGCATACTGGTCAAACAGCCGCTCGCGCGTTTCGGAAGCGTGCATCGCCGTATCGGGACGCAGGATGGCTACGGGCCTAGTACAATATGAGGCGTGTGCATCAACGCTCTCGCAGTTCGAATTCGGCACTCGGGCTGATCGAATCAGCCTCGGATATCACGACGGACGCGTTCCCGCCGCCGCTCCTCGTGCGATTTTAGGTCAGTGTCGCGAGCGCCGACGACGATGCCGATCGTGCTCGCTCAATTCGTCCGTTATATATGAGCACAGTGGTTGGCGGTGGGCGTATGTTTATCTATGAGCGGTGGTGGTTCTCCGGCAACGAGGCTGAGGCTTTATATTACATATTGTGCGGATCTTTGAAACTGTACCTCTAGATAAGACCTTTGACGCATCAATCTAAATAACTCAGTTTCTACGAGACTTAAGAAATATTTTTTTTCAATTAAAAAAGTAGCTTTTAACATTGACGGGGAATACGACTAAATGTTATTTCGAAAACTATCCTCGCAATTTTAAAATCGCGTTGATGTATAAACAAGTGGATTTAACATTTGCGTTGTCGCATACCGAGCCCGTTATATCATTAGTAAAATTCAACCAAGACAATTTTTCGTTCGATGAAAGCTTAAAGAAATCCGTATAAGAGCAACAATGATTTATATGTGGACTTTCGGCTCAAAAGAATCTTTTCCTTGCTGCAGACCGCGATTGTTACTCAAACCTCGAGCAATAAGTATACAGCAAAAGGCGCGAGGGAAATTCTTGAAAATTTTTGCACATACCGAGACGAAAGTCTGGGAAGGGTAAACAAAAGCAATCCGCGATTCCATGCATACCTTTTGAATTACTGGCCACGTCGCGCGCTCTCTCTCTCTCTCTCTCTCTCTCCCTCTGCCCTCTCCACAGCTCTCCCTCCATCACGCCCTCCCTATGAGTTACTCAGCATCTCCCTCCCCCACGTATCCCCCAGTATATCAACCCTTCCTACTCACCACATCAGAGTGCTAAATCGTTGAAAGACAAACATGCTTTATTCTTATTATTCGTTCATCGATAAATAAAAAAGGTCGCTCAGAAATGTCTGTATTTCTTGTTTAATTTCACGTTACTTTATTTTAAATGCTAATTCACATATATCTTTATAAATTAAAATTCATTACATTTCTAGACATGGTAAACTGGTTCGAAAATTATAAATAAATATATTGATGTTGAAATTTATTTCATGAAGAAATATTCATAGTAAATTATTATAATTTTCAAAATTCATAAAAAAAATATTCGCAGTTTGCAACATTATTAAAGAAAATATATTCAAAGTAATAAGACTTACATTTTTCAATTAACGCTACTTTTTATTCAATGTTTTCAACTACACTTACTACTAAGTTGGATATAAAACTAAGATTTTTACTATTATAGGTAATATTTATGTATGTGTATATATGACTATTTTCACTAAATTGTGTACTTCATATATATAAGATATTCTTTTTTCTCATAGCATGATCTTTTGTAATATAAAATATATAGTAATTACTATAATACTATCATACAGTAGAAGCTGGCTTAATGTTAAATACAATAAATATTCAGATTCAATTATAATTTAATTAACAATAACTTAAAATTATTTTTTAATTTAACTTAAACTGTAAAGAATAAATGCTGTTACATATATACACCAGACTTAAAAATTATAGTATTGAATATTTTATTTACAGGTGACAACCATTAGACTATTTGGATAAATAATTAAAATTTTTATTTAATAATTATACATGTACAATATTCTCCATAAAAAATATTATTGTTTAATAAAAGTACATATTATGTTTAATATGAAACGATTAAAATTTTATTTTTTTTAGTGATGAATTTCTGACTTCGAAATCCTTCAATTCAAATTCTTTATTCCTTTTCACACATTGAAAACTTTGGATTACTGCAGTACTTTATTCATTAATAAAAAATAATTCAGTTTATTACTAAAAGAAATATAAAAGTTATAAAAATATTGTAAAGTTATAACTTAATGTACTTCTAATTTCTTGAGAATAAATCTTTAGCCATCTCATAAAATTCATTAAGAAAATCTCAAAAGAGAGATTAAACATATCAATTTTAAATATTGATTAGTTCGTTTTATCCTTCTATTTCTATTTTGATAATAATATGAAATAAGTATACTTTTACACAAAACTAACTTTAAAAAATTTTATTGATATCGTTGAATAAAAGAATTTATGATACTTGTATATTATAAAATATAAAAATTTTACCAAAGATAAAAAGATGTTCTAGTTATAATTTTTTTTATACAAAATCTATTTTAAAAAGTAGGATAAATATATATCAGAAACAATATTTATTATAGAACTCTTTTTTCCAATCAATAACACCCAAACACTTCTGCCACTCTTCCAATTTTTTATCCTTCAACTCTTACACCTACGCCCTTGCAATATAAGACCACGCTCAGAGGTTCCGTGTAAGGGGTGAGTGACAAGTGAGTGGGAGAAAAGAATACAATTGAAAAAGGCTGGCGCCATCTTTAATATTATATAAACGATAGCGAGCGAGCCTTTCACCCTTCTTCTTAAACTTCTCTTTTGAATTATGGGAAAAGAGACGCTGTCGATCAATAAATTTTTTGTACGATGATTTAAGTATACTTTATTATATTGAAGATTTTCTTGATATCGAATCCTTTTCTTGTATATTTATTATAGTTTCTTTTAAAATATGAAATAAGAATAAAAAAGGATATTAATTTAAGAATACTATATACATGATTTGCTTGTTAAATTTATATGCGGTGTTGATTTAAAAATTGAAAAACGAAAAATAAAATGCCTTCTAATGATTAACTAACATAAACATAGTTATTATACTTTGCTTTTCATACAATTCATATAGAAATAACGTTTCGGGACTAATATATAATATTATAATAAAAATAATACAGTAATGTCGGTATCTTTAATACCGACCGAATAATATATAGATGCATAGATATATATATATATATATATATATATATATATATATATGTATACACGCACATAAAGACTGCATATAATTTATATTCTCTATTGATTTTTAATTATAATAGTAACTCTACAAGTTAAGAAATGAAAATTGAAGATATAAAATAATTGATTTCTAGAGAAATGTGTGTACATAAGTTGTAAGAGTAGAAGTGCAAGTGTTAGATGGCAGCACATCACGGGAGAATAAGTAAAGTAAACAATCCATTGTTAATATGTAGTATAGTAACTTGTAATGAATAAGAAGGTATACTGTACGAATCTAATTGTATGTATCTACGAATGTAACAATACTTTAAGAACACTGAGAATTTATTATTTAATAAGAAATAATGAATCTTCGTTGGAACTTCGTAATTTGTCTGCTAATTTTTAGTATTGTTAGCGGAATTGAGGAAGGTGCGTATATCTTTTCATTGCTGTAAGAAGAGTGACAATGTTAGATTAAAAGTATTATACTTGTATAGACAAAAACTATTGGCTGGGCATCGCGGAATCTGAGATACGGGAGTCCAACTCGTACAGGTGGAACACGAACACCGCAAAAAATATCATCATATTCGTAGGTGACGGTATGAGTCCCGACACAATAACTGCCAGCAGAATCTACAAAAATGGCGAGAACAGCTATTTAGCTTGGGAGAAATTTCCTCACATTGGATTGCTTAAAGTAAGTCGCAATGAATCACAATGAATTTTACGATTCTCGTAGAATAGTAAAATCGCTTGGACAAATTGTTTCACTTTTTTTCCAAGACTTATAATACAGATAAACAAGCACCGGATTCGGCCTCGACGGCGACAGCGTTATTCTGCGGTATCAAAACAAACTACAATGTACTCGGACTCGATAGAAATGTGAAATTGAACGATTGCGAAGCAAGCTTGAATACCGACTATCGAGTGGATTCGATTATCAGCTGGGCGCAGGCAGCCGGGAAAAGTACAGGTAGGAGCCTACTATGATAAGTTAACTCGGTTGGTAAGAGTCCGATGCATTTTTCATTATGTGTGTGTGTATACATATATATATATATATATATATATATATATATATATATATATATATATATATATATATAATTGTCTACAATTATTTAATTTATTTTTATCCTTTATCTTTCGTTGACTCGTTGAAAATTTTGGTAGTATTTATAAAATTTAGATATATAAAAAAAATATTCACTTAAAAAAGGATATTTGAATTTGTATAATAAATTGCTTTCTCAGAAATTTTTTTCATAACATTCTGCTAAAATTTATAACACTTCATTAGAAGTAATATTTAATCGAAATAGTTTTCAAAAATAAATTCATTAATTTTTTCTATAGACATATTAGGCGCGTTTTTCATCGACTTCTATCTTTATAGTTGCTTCGCAATTTTCTTATTTTTGCTTTACAATCTAAAAAATTGCGTTTCATTTAACATCTCATGAGAATATTTATCTCGCAGCCGCGTTTCTCCGACGAAATCTCGTATCCGATTTTTTTTCCTTTCCGATCGCGGAGATCGTATAATCAAATTGTATACATTTTTTCTTTAACTATAAACACAATATCGATCGCTAACAAAAATAGCTACAATATCATTCTTTACATATGTTTCGAATTCCGACATAAATTTAAGGTTTAATATTACATAACTTTTAAACATGATACAATATTAGTTTATTAAGAAAGAATAACGTTCTCTTTCTGAACTACACTAACTAATTCTAAAAGAAATCGTATCTTATTTTCCACGAATCCCTATCATTTAATTTTCTTTATAGCCTACATTTTAACAAGTATAGTTCTCAAATTTAACAAAACGTCTCGACGTATCGACAACACTTACATATATTTTCAGAAATTTTATATGTGATTCAAGAAATGATTTTATTCGATACCTAATATTATCTAATATTTATTACAAAGTCTTGTCTAGAAATTTAAAATTAAAATTACAATGTCTTACAAACAATTTAGTTAATCCTACATATTTTACGAATAAAGTTTACAGCTTTAAAACTAATCAGGGCCATGTCAAAGAGTATCAAATATGCAGTTTTTCTTAATATTCAAATTTAAATTAACATTAATATTTAATCATTTCAAATAATAAAATTTGAATATTATTATGATTAAATTGATATTAATATGTATTAATTTTAATTTACTTCCTTGGACTGTAAGACCAATAGAAATATTTATTAATTTATTTAGATCCAGTTACTGATATTTCGCATATGAATATTCATAACTAATCATTATGAATATAACAAAATTCATATTTTTAGTAAAGAATCATCTAAAATGATCTCCATCAAAATTTTCCCCACCTTCAGAGTCAGGGTACTCAGTCAGTCCGTTCTTCTTCATGAATTGAGATAAAATTCGATTAATGAAAAAATATATATCTGCACTCCTTCCACTCTTCCTAAATTGCATCCTACACAGATTTAAATTTTGAAATCAAAACTGCACTCTCAATTGCGCTTCACTGATAGCATTCATTTTCATAATTTAGATTATAAATAAGGATAGTCTGACTGACAATATAATTATATTAATTTATAAAAAACCAGTAATACCGTTAAAAAATTTATTAGTATTGAATTATTATTAAATGTACGTGGAATGTTAAAATAATGATACACGAAATAATCTTTTAACATAAACTTTATTTCAAACGAGGAAGACGTCAATTCAAATGAAAGGACAACGCAAGACTAACTATAGTACTCGAAATTGAAAACTCTGCAAGCCTTTGTGAAAAGCTTAAAACCTATAGAAAAATATCAGGCAACTAAACAATAAACTCATAAATCATTTGCCACGCAGGGCAGCAAAGACGCAGATCGTAATAAGACCCAGTGGACTCATATGTTTACATCCTTTTACGATACGGTCCAATATTTAGTTTCAAGTATTTTTTGCTTTATTATTATAGAAGGCTAAAAGAATCTAACAATTAGTTTAGTTATGACAGTCAAAAAAGTAGATGATTAATTTTAAAGTAATAAAACTTTTATTTTTCTTGTATGAATACGAATTCATTTTGCAGTATAGCACCCTGAAGACGTTGAAAACCCATTGAAAACGTTCAATTTTAGACAGCCATAACAGTGTTGAACCGTATTTCATCTTTCTAATCCTTCTAATCTCTCCCAAATGTATTTCATTCGACTGTTTTGAATTAAATTAATAAATATTTTTATAAATATTTTTTAATTTAGATCCTGAGGATGAACCGTAGTGGTTCGAAACGTCGGATACCAAAGGAGAAAATAAGGTGGTGTGGGCAGTCAGATTGTCCTTCACTAACATAGAATATAGTTTATTATTTTTATTATTTTTATTTTATTTTATTATTATTTTATTGTATTTTATTATTTTTAATTTTTAATCTAATGTAATTTTTGTAATAAGTTTTATTTCATATTCTTCGGGGCTGATAATAAACAAGGACAGTCTGACTGCCATTATTTTATTATAATATATCATAGAATAAAGACTTTAAAACCGATAACAGTATTTATTAATATATATGGAAACACCTTCTGTCACCTCTCTGGTCAAATTTTTAACAAAGTTTCATGGATTGTATAGAGTTAAAAGTATTGAATTCGCTTTGTTTGACCTTAATCTATAATATTCACATGGTTATTTTGAAACGTGTTTTTATTTATTTATTAAGTGAGATCTGTATCGAGTATTTTATTATAGTTTAAGTCTTGTAGTTCATATTGCAGTTGAGTAGCTAACATTTTTAGCTAATATATCTGGTTCCTCATTTCCAGCTAAACTATTGTCACCGGGTAACCAAAAACTTTCATACAAGTTTTATTTATGAAAATATGTCTATGAAAATATTGTATTTTTCTTTAATTTTAAGATTAAAATTATTTATTTTTAGACTAACTTTCTTAGATTTAAAAGATTACAATACACTCAGGGAATTAAACAAAATGTATTCGCTATAATTGTAATGTTCAAGGTTAGTTCAAAGATACTGTGCAAAGCAATATACTTTATAGCGTATGCAGAAATGTCTATCAAAATCTTATTCTTTATATTAAATTTTGCGTAGAAAACTAATCAATCTACTGAATAAACATCAGAAACTTTGCTTCCACTGTGTAGGCAACGAACGAGTTGTATTCATTTCTAAAAATTTTTGGTATGCTATTTGCATCAGTTGTTCAACTCTACCAATTAAGTATTTTCCCGAAAGAAAGTAAATTAGCAATCAATAAGTTACTTAATGAAGTTTTTATACAACACTATAAGCGTATCAGAACATATAGTCCACCACGTATCATAAAGATATTTTCTTACATTTAGACCTTTATAACATTTCTTTTATGCATTATTTATATATTTATTAAAAGTTAGATTATAGTCTAGATGGATGCCAAAAAACTTGACACTATCCCTTGATTTCATAGTACGTTATCGATATGGATTTTCCTGCTTCCAGCATATATTCTTTTGTTATTAAAATATCAAAAAAAATTTTTTATGTCAGAGGTTTCTAAAATTATCCAATACATATTTTTTGCAATATTTTTTTATCCTTAATCCTCTTTCACTATAGGAGACTTAACATAGATACCTATATTATCAGTAAATTGTAAAGTAATTACTGTATTTTTGAAGACACTTGTTAAATCAGAGGCTTATATTATTATATATAGAAGAGGACTTAGAATATCTGCTTGTGAAACTCCTTTATGAACGGTGTGGTAGTTTCTCATAGAGAATCAGTATAGATAATTCTTTTAATAGTAATAAAACGAATAAAGTTTAATAGCATATTTGAATATCCCACAGAAGCAAGTTTGTATAATAAAATATTAATATTGATATTATCGTATACAGGTTGAATATTGAAAAAAGTTGCAAAAACATTTTTTTCAACAATGGCTTCTTATTATTAAAATTATTGAATATTGACTTGCCTTTTTTAAATGCAAATGGATTCGGTGAAAGAATGCATTATCCTCAATCCACCACTGCAATTTGTTTTTAACAACTATTTTAAACAGCTTACAGAAGCAAAATATGATAGTAACGGAGCGAAGATTATTGCTATGTGATTTGGGAATAAAATGGTTAAGAAAGAATTTCCAAGATTCCAGGAAGTATTTTTTTTATATATGAAATTAAAAATATATAAGAGAATAAATTTATATTAGCCAAGAAGTTTTTGTAGTAATGCAGAATCTATACTATCTTTACTTCTCCAATAGTTTTTATTTATGTTCTTTAGCTCAACGCAGTATTAAATTAAAAAAAAAAAATTAAATGAAGGTCAAAAAATGCATTTGATCTACTACAGAGGAACATTTTCAGATCTATTTTGACCCACATCGTATTGTTTTATTTAGGATATTTTTATATTTTTTTGCTTGTCGTAGCTCTCGCTAAAACTTGTGAATGAATCTTTACCCAGTGATTTTTAAATATTTTTCATTTTTTTTAAATCTATTGCTAATTTATGTGAAAATTATATTTTTATTTCTCTTTCCTCTCTAAATAAATATTTTTATTTGAGTACAGATTTTGTTATACTCTATCAAATATTGTGTTGTAAATTATTTTACCATCTTTTTAAATTTTGGCTTCTGAATCTTTTAAGTTTTTTAATAAATTTGTTTCTCTCTAAATTTTAGAGTACAATTTTATGACGTCGGAGTGTACAACTTCGACGTCTACCTAAACCTTATTCACCTGCGAAAGCGCCTTTTTAAGTACATCCGCACGTATATTCCTGAGCCTTTTCGAGCCTAGGGAATGAACCTCAATTGCTAGGGAAAACTCGCGAGAATTTATTCCGCCAACCTAAAGGAAAAAGAGAGACAGGTTGTTTTAGTTTTTTTTTTGCCGATCGCTATCTTTTTTTCTCTGGTTACAGGCCAAGGTTGCCAGTTGATTCAAGCTGTTTTCCTTACGAAAAATAGCTTGTATCGCCTCAGCCTGAATAACCAGGTTCCCTCTTCCACTTCTATATAAAAAAAATATATGGATCGGAATTGGGCTCCTTAAGTTCTCTAATCTTAGATAGGACCGCTCATGGACCTGGAAAGGATGATAGAAAAGTGAAAGTAAAGAAAGAAGAAAAAAATTTAGAACATTAGTATTTTTTATGTTACTTACTTTTATTAGATTTTCCTTGAACTCCCGAACCACTGAGGAGAGAGAGATGGTTAAGCCGTGATCAAATGAGGCGGTCACGTACCGGGCATTTGAGGAATGCCCGGTAGATTTCTGTGGTGCGGCAGAAATCTAATGCTATAAATTAGTAAAACGAATAGTGACGATTCGAAAGCGTGTCCTGGCTTAGTGTCTATGCTGCCGCTGAAAGACTCTCCACACCCCACCCCCTAAAAATACAATCAAATCTTTTGGAGAAATAGTGTTCTCGCTGGAATTCACTTCGTCTTCAGCTTTCAGATCGAAAACTTTGATTGTTCTGTGTGTTGTTCACGAAAATTGTTCATAGTAATACTCGCATGAATTTTGCTTGTTAACGAATAATCTGAGCGTATATAAATCATCCGAGTGTAGACAACTATTGCCACGTATAAAGCTGCGTGTTTTGTGTGTGGCTAGACGTTGAAAGAACTGTTAGGCTATTTAACTCGTTGTATGGTGTATGTGTTGTGCGTAATCGAGTCCCAACGCCTGTGGACTTGGCGTTCATTTATAAGGAGCTTCTCAAGCGGCTTTTGAGACCATTCAGTACCGTTCTTGATGAATGCTGCTCCCGCGCACGAGACGTCAGGATCGCAACGCAGCGTTGGAGGTAACGCAGAAGCTCCTTTCACTTTAGTCCTCACCTTAGTGTTATAACCAAGAAAGGGAATTTGGTAAGGAAGCTCTCGCAAATAAAAAAGGTGACCTTTTGCTCGTTATAACGCTAGCTCTCTATAGAAAGAAAAGCTTGTTTTTTCCTTAATTTCATACCTTTGTATTTTACTTTTGATGTCAGAATTCTAAATAAATTGCAGGCTTTTTCCTCGTGGAGGTTTTTTATGCCATTCAAATATTAAATAAATCATTATAATATATACTCTTTCTTTTATGTTTTTTAACGTCGCTTTATTTATGCTTTCAAATATCGGTGCTAATCAGCGACGGAGGTCTATGATGTGTTTATAATCATATACTGTGTTTGTTAGTCTAGCATTACTTAGGTTCCCTTTAACCTTTAAAGAGCCGAGTTTTGAGATTTCGAAACCTTCTTTGAAAGTGACTAAATTCATATCTTGTATCACCCATCAATTATGTACAATGGTCCTATCATAGACCAAGCCAATATATCGGCTCATGATATATCGACAATTGTGATGTTTTTATTATAAATTCTTTATCTTCATAATTTAGCTAAATTATGATGATATATACGTTTCTAGCAAAAAGTATTTCTGTAATTTTAGTGTCAAACTACTTTCACGAAAATAGATTCAGAAATTTATCTGAATAATGATATTGACAGAAATGCGATTGGTTGAATGAGAAAGTTCAATGTCAAGCACTCTCAAAATCTAAAAACCAATTTTAAATATTTCCCTGGGTATATTCTCAACCTGACCTTGGAGAAATCTTTATTTCTCTTTTTATATGAGGTCAAAATGACGTAAAACCCGAAATCAGTGACTCCAAAAACATAAAGATATATCTTTTGTAATGATTCAAACCATATTGCTAGGTTTGACCTTCAAATGACCTTCTTGACCTTGACTCTGAAGTAATAAGGTCAAACCAAGATCAGATACGAACTTAGCGCATCAATTTACTTAAGGATACAGAGGAATTTCCGGCCCTTAAAAGGTTAACACACACTATCATTATTATCATTATCATCATCATCATCATCATTATTATTATTATTATTATTATTATTCTTTTTATTAGTGTTCTTATTATATTTATTTTAATGTTTGTTTTCACGAACTTGCAATTTATGTAACATAGTGAATGGGGTGTCTTTATATGATTTATATAATGAGATATTGACATTTTTTCATAGCTTATTCCAACTCTGTATACCTTTGTCCATCTATGTGCGAAGCCCGGGACTTTTCAACCCATATGTTAGATTAGACATGTATTTCCTTTCGGTGAATATTTCATAAACGATTAGGAGAATACATTTAATATATAAGTAAGAATGCTTAATTGTCTTTAAGAAATTCTTTGAGAATCCTGACATGGAATTATTTTCACAGTAGTTCAGTTTTGCTATTTGGTATTTAGTATGTCATAATTATACATACGTCTATATTTGTTGAATGTATAGCGGTATTTGTATATACCGCTATAGTGTAATTTAAATGCAATTAAGGACTAAGAAAAACCCAGACTGCGCATCAGTCTCAAGCACATTAGAATTACGATATAAGTGGAGAATTTTCCTGTGTGTTTGTTCCTGCACTATGCTTGTGCGAACCTATAATGCCGAACAGATATAAACCTGCATAGTTTTTGAGTAACTTAAAAGCAGCGCGCATTTCTGCCTTAGTAAGTTGATGTATCGAAGTGAGCGTGTAAGCATTTGTTAGCGATCTTTCGCCAAACACAAAGATATGAGGAAAATCTAAGGAAGGGAGTAACTCAGGACACTTTAATCGAATAAATAATAACTAGATTTATTCAAATATGTAAACCAAATCTAAACTACTAAGTTATATAATAAATGTTTTTACACAGTCGATCGTCGCGGACACGCGCCTCACTCTGATATTCACGTACACGCGTCAGAATTTCATCTCCCTCACCTCGCTCTTTCACCTTTACTCATCACTTCGCTTTTCCCTCTCTCCGTATAGCAATTACATGAAATTTTCCATTTAATACTGCTCGTGTACATATTCCAATTTCAACCTGCATCTCGGGATTTCCTCATTTTCATTACAGGATCATTAGGACAATTCGCTCGTTTCGATATTATAACGGTATATTCACAGTTCATATAAGTTGTAACACACATTCTTTTATACTCTAACATTCGGCCATCCTGTATCTTGGTTTATCCTCAAACCATTATGCTATTTATTATTTTGGTTAACAATTGTATAATAGAAATTATTACAATAATCATTCGCATACATATCACTTAACTTTGAATATTCCTTAACCTTCTAATATGCGCCATAATAATGTGTAATTGTACGCTCCCCTTTACTTCTTCGCACGTTTTCTTGATTTACGTTACCTAACTCTTTTTGTTTCTGTTTTTCTACTTGCATGTTATCCGTCTCGGTATTTTCTGTTTCTTCCCCTTTCCATATTTTGATTTGACTAACATGCGCGGTTGTTATGTACGTGTCGGTATTGTCAAAGGCTAATCTTTTAATTTTATATGTATCTGATGGTAAAGTATCGATTATTACCATTGGCCCTTTGAAGTTTGATTGTAATTTACATGTTTGGCCTGTTGAAATCGGATTCATTTTTATGTATACTATATCGCCTATATTATATTTAACATTTTTTAAGCTTTTTGTGTCATATCGCGCCTTATATTTCTTTTGGTATTTCTCTATTCGTTTTTTGATTTTTTGTTTGAATTTCAATAGGTAGGCGATAAGTTTCGCAATCTTCTGTTAAGGTACGCGTAAGCCTTTCTTCAAATCGTGGTAGATAACCGTATAATGCTTCAAATGGTGACTTGTTTGTATTTAGTAATAGTCACGTTTAGGTCCCGTTCTAACTTTTTTATTTGTAAATCACAATATGATTGTCTCACTGATAGTACACTCGTTCGAATCGCGGGTAGTATAGTGCTATTTAATCGCTCCACAAGCCCGTTTGCTTGAGGATGACGGCTCGAGTTTAAGATATGTCTAGTCCCGTGTTTTTCACAGAAATTTGTGAATTCTATCGCTGTAAATGAAGTTTCTTTTGATTTTGTTTTTGTTTTGATCCGAAATAATTCGCATTGGTGCTCCAAACGAATTTACAAACGTTTCCATCATTTTAACTGTGGATTTCACGCGCACATCTTTTACCGCGTATGATTGAGAAAATTTAGTCAGATTATCTACTACTGCAAAAACGTATTTATTATTTTTCTTCGTCGTGGGAAGCGGCCCTAAATGGTCTATATGAATTATTTCGAAGGGTCTTTTACCGGGTGGAATGAGATGCAATTCCCCTTCGCGCTTGCCTCTTTTACCTTTTGCTAATATGCACTCTAAACAATTTTTTATATGTACCTTAAAATATGTTCGCATCCGTGGAAAATAATAATATCTTTGAACTCTTTCTAAAGTTTTATCTAATCCGAAATGGCTTGCCCAGTCATGGAATCTTACCGCTATAGATTTTCGCATCGCGTTTGGTACTACGAGCGCTTCGCGTTTATTTCCTTCCTCTATTATTATCCGATATAATAATCCGGTGTTTAATTTATAATTTTTAACTTCTAATGCTTCGATTATTGATCTTTCTTTTGGATCTTTTAGCAACGTATTTATTTTCCTACACAGATTTTCGTCCCGTCTTTGAAATAACAGTACTTCGTCCTTGCGTGTATCGATATTTAATATTTGCGCAAAAATGTCTTTCTCTTGCATATATAATACACCATCTCTTTCTTTTTCTGCGTGTAGCCCTTCTACTGGTGCGCGAGAAAGTGCGTCGACATGCTGCATTTTCTCTCCTGGCTTATGACGGATTTCAAAGTTGAATTCTGATAACATACTTATCCAACACGTGACTTGCGGTTGTTTCGTTTTCCACGCATTTATATATATATATATATATATATATATATAAGGCATTCACAATCAGTTACAACAGTAAACGGAATACTATCAGGTATGTGAATAAGTCTTTCCCGTTTTTTTTCAAATTTTGAGCCTTTATGACTAGCCTCGAAGTCTAGTCCTCACTGACGGCCCATCTCCTGATGACTGTAATTATTTCACACTAAAAGTGTATTTATTTCAGTCCAAGAAATGTTCATTTAAATTCTATTTATTTGAAACAGAAACATACATATTTAAAACGAACAAATATTTTGTAATTTTGAAAGAATCGTCTGTTTGAAATAAACAATTAGGTTTATTTGAAGAGTAACAATAATATATGTTACAAACAATATTTGTTACGTTACAAATACTTTTAAATGATTAGAATTTCTAATACACCATACTTGCCTTATTTTATATTTTTGTATAAAGTAAATTTAAAGTATGTTTTAATTGTGTAAGTAATTTTTTAAATTAAGAGTTTTAGTGCTGAAGAGTACACCTACGATGGTTCAGAGTTTAGCAATTGTCTTGGTTTCACTCGACATAGTAAATGTCAGTTACATTTACTTATTAACCAGTTTAACAATCTCTATTTATTAGGATTAAGTCCTAATAATAACCCTAATTAAAATTCTGATCGAGATTTCTAAAGCTTGAACGGCAGATTGTTTGCGCTGAACATTCACCTCCATTGCGTTTCGTACAATACAAATATATTACCTGTAATATATACCTGTAATATATGTAATATAATAAAAATGATGGAAAAGTATGTAAATATAGTTAGTATTTATTGCAATATAATATCAGGTATGTGAATAAGTCTTTCCCGTTTTTTTTTCAAATTTTGAGCCTTTATTGTGAAAAAATGGTTACAAATGAATTATTGAAAGTATTGGCCATCGCTAGCTACAACTTTTTCCCATCTTTCTGGCAACATACGAATCCCGTTGCGAAAAAATTCGACCGGTTTGGCCTCTATCCAGTCATCCACCCATTTTTTGGCTTCCTCGTAGGAATCGAAGTGCTGGTCAGCCAGGCCATGCGTCATCGATCTGAAGAGATGGTAATCAGACGGAGCAACGTCTGGACTATACGGCGGGTGGGGTAGGACTTCCCATTTGAGCGTTTCTAAGTATGTTTTCACCGGCGGTGCAACATGTGGGCGAGCATTGTCATGTTGCAAAATAACTTTGTCGTGCCTGTCGGAGTATTGTGGCCGTTTTTCTCGCAGTGCGCGGCTCAAACGCATCAATTGTCGTCGATAGACCTCGCCTGTGATCCTTTCATTCGGTTTCAGAAGCTCATAGTAAACCACACCTAGCTGGTCCCACCATATACAGAGCATGAGCTTAGCGCCATGAATATTTGGCTTGGCCGTCGATGATGATGCATGGCCGGGTAGTCCCCATGATTTTCTTCGCTTCGGATTATCGTAACGTATCCACTTTTCATCGCCAGTCACGATACGATGCAGAAAACCCTTTCTTTTATGTCGCTGAAGCAGCTGTTCGCAAGTGAAAAAACGCCGTTCGACGTCTCTCAGCTTCAGTTCGTACGGCACCCAATTTCCTTACTTTTGGATCATTCCCATGGCTTTCAAACGCTTGGAAATGGTTATTCGGTCAACTCCCAATGCTTCAGCAAGTTCTTCTTGCGTTTGACAAGAATCTTCATCAAGCAAAGTCGCCAATTCTCGATCTTCAAAGATTTGCGGCCGCCCGGAACGCTCCTTGTCTTCCACGTCGAAATCACCGCTTTTGAAGCGTCGAAACCATCCGCGAACACTTGAATCATCGACACAACCTTCTCCATAAGCCTCCTGAAGCAATCGATGCGTCTCGGCAGCAGATTTCTTCAAATTGAACCAATAAAGTGAAACTTCCCGCAAATGACGTCGACTCGGCTCAAATTTCGACATTTTCACGATATCAAAAATTTATGATCCGAAAAAATTTTAACTAATGTGTTAGTATGGAATTGTTGACATATGAATAAGCTTTGATTATGACATATGTAACCATTGAATACTCGCACAGTATTGGTGGCGCCATCTCTTACAAAAAACGGGAAAGACTTATTCACACTCCTAATAATTAAAAAGGCTCGAAGTCTATCCATCGCTCACGCGATTGCCATCAATTCCAAACGGCTTGATTGATAAGTAGTTTCGGTACTATTATTTTTTTTGCTAATCGCGTATACTAATCTTAAAATACCCTGCGAATCTGACTGAAACAATATTGCCGCGATTCCCTTTGCTGATGCATCAGTGTGCAATTCCGTCCTGTTCGCTTTCGGATTAAAGATCTACAGTTTCGGTTCTGAAATAAGTTTTGTTTTCAGCTCCTGAAACGCCCGCTCTGTCTCATCTTTCCATTCAAATTTGACATCCTTTTTTGTTAAATTCGTTAAGGGGATCGCAATACGCGCGAATTGAGGGATAAATCGCCTAAAAAAATTAGCTAATCCGATAAATCTACGAACTTCATGCGCGTTTGTCGGACGGGGAAATTTTTCGATAGCGAGAACCTTCTCCGTACCAGGTTCAATTTTTCCCTCTGCTACTTTAAACCCTAAAAATTTGATAGTTTTCATATCGAATCTACATTTTTTTAGAATGAGAATTAGACCGGCCTTACTTAATAGTTGCAATACGAACTCTACATTTTCCATAAGTTCGCTCCAATCATTGCCTGTGATACACATATCATCGAAATATGTAACGGCAATATTTTTCTTATGTGCGGTTTCCATCCTTTTTTCTGACAATGAACGCGGGACTTGCGAACGACGAGCTTGTCTCAACTATTAAGCCTGTTTCTTTTCCTTCGCACACAATTTTTTCGAGATCGGCCTTATCTTTAGCATTTAGTTTATAAGGTTTTGCACTGTAAGGCGTACTTCCCTCCTTAAGATCTACATTCATTTCTAAAATATCTGTGCATCCGAGCTCCCACGTACTTTTCGCGACGCAATTTCTATAATTATTTAACATGCGTAAAAAATTCTCGTTTTGATCTGGCGTTACATCATTCTCAACAAAAACTTCGCTCTGCAGTATTTCGCTATCGCGCGCTTCTTTCATCATTGGAACACTTTCTACGTTCAGTATTCCTTCGCTGATTTCATCCCCCACATTGATTAATTGTTGTTCTTTCGCAAGATTAATTATCGGAAGCATAATTTCATTATCGCCTATTGTCACATCGATAAGACATATTGATTCCGGTTGTATAACCTGATTTTTAGTCGCGACGGCGGGTGAGCTAAAAGGTATCGCTTCGTTCCCTACGCTAAATATATCGGTTTGATCAAAACGCAATTCCTTTCCGACTCTATAATACGAAATGTCTTCTGCTTCCGTAAACGATCTTCCTAAAATTACATCGACATTTTGCACGTCATCCGGCACTACTCTAAACTGTATAACTCTCGGTTGTAAGTTATCAAAAACTAATTCTTCTTCTACGTATCCGACGGATTGAACTACGTTCTTCCCGAATCTTTCTAATGCAGACGCAGCGCGATGTATTTGCAAATTATTATTTATAGCAAACGATGCTTTTATCGTGCAAATTGAAGCATCCGTATCAATTTGTGCAAGTGCTTCAGTACCGCGAATTATTATTTCTCGTAAAAAGTTTCCGGCGGCGGAACCTGCTTTTAAATTATTATTTGATATGGTTTTAATTCAAAATTTGGCTGGTTTGATTTTCTGATGCATTCGGTGTTGATCCTTCTGCGTTTTGGTGGGCGGCTTCTTTCATTCTTCACAGCTCCTCCATTATCATGGATCTTTCGTGTTCCAGTCGCCGTACCACTTGATGTAACTCCGCTATCTGTTTCTCGTGAGTTTCACTCATTATGCTACGTACAGTTTTTCGTTCTTCTTTTTTTTTTTGTAATATCCCACTTCTGATTTGTTAGCGATCTTTCGCCAAACACAAAGATATGAGGGAAATCTAAGGAAGGGAGTAACTCAGGACACTTTGATCGAATAAATAATAACTAGATTTATTAAAATATGTAAACCAAATCTAAACTACTAAGTTATATAATAAATGTTTTTACACAGTCGATCGTCGCGGACACGCGCCTCACTCTGATATTCACGCACACGCGTCACAATTTCACCTCCCTGACCTCGCTCTTTCACCTTTATTCATCACTTCGCTTTTCCCCCTCTCCGTATAGCAATTACATGAATCTTTCCGTTTAATACTGCTCGCGTACATATTCCAGTTTCAACCTGCATCTCGGGATTTCCCCATTTTCATTACAGGATCATTATGACAATACGCTCGTTTCGATATTATAACGGTACATTCACAGTTCATACAAGTTGTAACACACATTCTTTTATACTCTAACAGGTTGTATTAGCCTTTAGCGAGTTGCTCCAATTTTTAAGATTTGTTTTCTTTTGTACTGTATTAATCATTTTATATTTGTTTGATTGAATTAAATATTCAATAATATTGTATTTATCATATGTTGAAAACTAGTTTGATACTACAATCCTACAGTAACACATAATATAACTATAAAAAATGTGAAACAAAACATACGTATCTTAAGTTATAATCGCTTATAAACATTCTACAGTATTTAAACTACTGCAAAGAACTTAAACTGCAAATCCATCGATGTAGTAAAGATAAAGCATGCAAATTTTCCATCTTTACTGGCCTACACATGCACACCAATGAGCAGTTTAACAGAAGTGGTAAAAAATGGTAATTACGAGGTCAGCGCATTCGTGCGCGAACCAGACAAAGCTGGAAAATTAGACCACTCTTTTGTGTACTCGGTTCAAAGATCGATGCCCACGTGACAATGTGTACATAGCGTAATGTAAGAGTTCCCCTCTCTACTTTCTCTAGTACTTAGTTTTTTCCATATCTCTGCTGGGCTTTGCTACTCTATATCTATCTCTATCTATACTCATCTATACCTTCTGTACATAGTGCGGTAAGTCGAGAGGGTAAGTGTAACAGAGACAGAATAATACTACTTCCGTTACTCTCTAAACGTGTATACAAGACATTTTAATCCTCTATTTTCGTGATGTTTTCAGATTGTCGACCCTAAAAATATTCAGTATAGCCTTCTTCTGAATGCGCTTTACAAAGTATTAACTTTAAAATATTTTTAAACAGATAAAACATTACTTATCTAAATCAAAAAATGTGAATATCATTGATTTACCTATAAAAATAATAGCTTCCGTCTAAATCACGATACTTATCGATACCTACGTTACAGGATTCATTACCACCACACGAGTGACACACGCAACTCCAGCCCCATTGTATGCTCACAGTCCAAATAGAAAATGGGAGTGTGAAAGCACAATGCCAAAACATGCAAATAATTGTAAAGATATAGCCAGACAATTAATTGAGGATGAGCCTGGTAAAAGTATAAAGGTTTGTAATTTTATTTAAATAAATATTGAAATGTAAAATTCTAAGTAGTTTTAGTCACAAAACTGATGAAGGTATATATAATGTTTTAACTTTTATTATTTTGTTGAACAATTTCGTTGAAATGATTTTTAGTGATAACTTGACTCTTCTATTAACACTCCTTCAAAATTTTATAAAGGTATATATTATTTATTATATTTTTATGTTTTACTTTTTTAATACTAATGTCATTATCTCAAAAAGGTAGATGCGCGGACCACGGATACCACTTGACCATTTGAAGTTATCTAAAACAAAAAACAAAAAGTTATTTTTCTTTTTAGTTATTTAAGTTAGCTTATCATTCTTATTTGAACTAGAATTAAGGAGTAAACTTCCAAAAAGTATTATCTCACAATTTTCATGACAATTTGTCTATTTATAGTTTTTGAAATGCTTACGATCATTATCGTAGTAACATTTGGCAGAAATGAATTTGCATCTTAAGAAACATAAAAATGATGGTTTTTTTAACATATCTCAGAAAATAGGGGAAAAAATTTTCATATTTGACACAAATTTTTACCACATCATTTTTGTTCTATTTATTTTTCTCGACAAGCAGTTTTTCGGAGTAAATTTGATAAATATGTCTAAGGAATTTCTAATTCATCTTCATGATTTGGGCATATATCGACGATACTCTAAACAATTTCGAGGCAGAAACTCTAATTATTTTTCCGGAAATATTATTGAGATTGTTAAATAGAACTAATTTACTTTTAATTCTACTTCATAAAAGTAATTGATTAATATGAAACATTTCTCAGTTTTAATTATATTTTAATAAGCCTTCTCTTTAGCGACTGAATAAGAAAGAGAAGATTCTTAAGTTTTTTATCCTACGCAGGTAAGGTTCTAAACTTGCTTATAGCGGCAATCAAGCCGAGCTTTTAGTATAGTTGGACCACAAAACTTCCCTACTTATTAAAATAGAGTCTCTTTTGTGCATGCGCACTAACCAATCATACTATAGCATTGTTCAAGTACGAAAGTAGTTTACGAAACTATCGTTTGAGCGGAATTTATTATCAAACGGTGAAACACAGAAGTTGATCTCAACTGCCAATCATCGAAAGGCACATTTAATTAACTTTCGTGTACAACGTTCCTCATACTCACAAAACTTGAGCCTATGCAAGAATAATTAATTTAAAAATTCAACAAATACTGTTACTATAGGTTAAAATTAAAGAACAAAAAAGATGTATTTTCATGAGATTGATAATTTTTGTTAGGAATACTTTTCTTAATTTTTCTTATTTTTAGAGATAAATTCAACAAACCATAATTTTAATGAGATTTTTATGGATTTCATAGCAAAAAATATAAGTATTCAAACTTTGTCAAAATCGAGGGTGGATGCTTTTTGAACGTTTATTCAAAGTTAATCATTTTTTTTAGTTTAGTAGAAGTCGGTCTATATAATAGAAAATTATGGATGAAAAAAGATAATTTTGTTATCACACCATGTATAAAGCACACATTGTATCCCCTTCTCGCAAGCGATAAAATGATTGATGTGCTACAAAACTCACTTTATTGCATGTTAAAAAGGAGCACAATATACAAAATTTTACAAGGTGTAAGAAAAGATGTACAGTCGGTCAAGTGAAAGCGTGGTTGACCTTACTGAGAGACAATAAAAGATTTTGCTCGAATTCCATCGCGAGCCGACAGAGGAAAGCTTTGTCCTTGATGCATTGTCATCAAAGATTCAGTTGTCGTTGGTCTTTTGAAAAAGAATCACGTTAAACGCCATGAGTACTAAGTACACGTCGCGCTACGAGGCTGTATTCCTTTGCATCCACACGAAAGACCAAAATGTCGAAATCAGCGGCTGCTAAATATATGAGAAAGTCGAAGGCTTTTGTATAGAAGCGGGTACAGCGATGTAAAGTGGCTAAAAATGTCGATGATTTGGCAGAACGTGGCTGGATAGCAAAAGTGGACAAAAAGATGAAGAAAGAATAGTGAACCTGTTTTCGCGGAAGCCTGCTTTAACACTGCGGTAAGGACAAGCAAAATTAATGACAAAAGGTTTAGATATATTCTACGAAACTATCCCAACCCATCTTCGTGCTCATAGCCTGAAATAGCGCAACATAATGAATAAACCGACTGAAAAACATGTGACAAAGCGACTCACTTGGGCGCATGAGAATATTGATAGAGATTTTGAAAATTTCATTTTTAATGATGAATGTTCTATATGAGCACATTATGTCCTCACGCGAGCCTCGTCAACTTCTACCAATAGGCTTGTTCGGCGGAGCGTAAAATACGGAATAAAGGTGCATCTTTGGAGCTGCTTCTCAAAGCAGGGATTCAGCACTTTGTATCTCTTTATTGATCATCTACATAATAACGTAAATAACGAAAATGATAAAAAAATATATAAAAAGGCTTTACTGCTAACTGCCAAACGATGGTTCATCAGAAAAAATGAAGATTCAATTCTGCAGGAGAACAACGATCCTAAACACCGCAGCAAGCTCTGTACTGAGTGGAAGACTCAATCTGGCATCGTTACATTGGATTGGCCGTCGGTGATTGGACACATTATTGATCGAATTGCATTTTATATATTTACATGATCGCGCTCTTACTTGACAGACTTTATATACGTCAATGCAGTAAAGTAGATAAGAACTGTCCATACTTCAATTTCTAACAATACCTGCATTTCTCACTTTACTCTCTTGATACATAATTTAAATTAATAAATATTTTTATCGGTCTTACATTCTTTATAATATAATGTATTAGCTAAAATAATAACAGTCAGACTGTCCTTTTGTATTTTCACCCCCGTAGAATCTGAAATAAAACTTATTAGTACAATAAAAATTAAATTAAATTAATAATAAAATAAAAATAAAAATAAAATAATAAACAAAACAAAATAATAATAATAAAAGCAATATTCTAATGTTAGTAAAGGACAGCCTGACTGCCCCCACCACCTTAAATTTAGAATCACCCTTAGTGCCCAACGTTTCGAACCGCTACGTTTCATCCTTAGGAACTAAACTAAATTGAAAAACCCAGCATGCTAATTTATATACCCCATTCCCACTCGAAATTTATTAGCATAACATTTATAGGACCCCCCATCTTTCTTAACTTAAATGCGAAATACAAATTTCATATTAACCTTTAGACTGCCGGCATTTTTGCCTTATATATTGATATTTTTGATATGCAAAATTTATACATAAAAACACCTCATATCTCTAGAATAGCTGTCAAGGTCGCAGGTGGCTCATATATGAGCCATGCCGGCAGTCTAAAGGTTCATAAGGAATAATAAGTATTGCCCAATTTACTTGATTCTAACATTAAATCTACATTATTGGCATCTTCAAAATATGAATAGATTCAAGAGTTTTTCTTTTATATTTATTTTTAATACCTTGTTCCAAAATATTTACATTTTCAAAGTCGAAAGAATGTAACGAGTTTAAACTATGTTCTATGTGCCCGGATGTTCTATTCATGATTCGTAAGCTATATTGATGTTCATATATTATTTGTTTTAGGTATCTTCCCGTTTGTCCAATATAATATTTGTCACAATCTTTACAATTTATTTTATATACCACTCCTATTTTCAAACATTTATCATCCTTATCTTTACAATTATGAAATAGTTCTCTAATATTAATATTGTTTCTAAAGTAAACTTGAATATTATGCTTTTTAAATACACTTCTAATTCTTTCGGATAATCATTTTACATATGGCAATATCACGATTTTATTATTATTATCCCTCTTTTCCATATTACGTTCTCTAGTGCTATTATAAATTTGATCCACTCTCTCTGCAATCATTTTATCTATAAAGTCTATTGGATAATCTTTGTTAATAAATATATCTTTAACGAATTTTAAATTATGTTTTCTAAAATTTTTGTGTAATAATGTGATTTCTCTGTCGATTACTCCCTTTACAGTACCTATCTTGTTTCCGAATAGATGGTGTGAGTTATAATTTAACAAGCTATCTGACCATGTAGGTATTCTGTACCAAATTAATTTTACTCTGTTATTACTCTAATAATATTGACGTCAAAAAACTTAATTAATTGTCTAATTCTAATTCCTTTCTATATTTAATTCTATCCTGGATGGAATTAAAAACATCCACCATTTCGTCTACACAACTTTCTGGTACAATTGTAAAGATGTCATCAACATATCTTTTATAGATAATTGGTTCAAAATTCAACTTATTTAATGGAATATTTTCTAATTTTTCCATTACCAAATTAGCAATTACCGGTGATAAAGGTGATCCCATCGGACTAATATATTATATTATAAAGACTATAAGACCGATAAAAATATTTATTAATTTAATTCAGAACAGTCGACAGAAACACAATTTTTAATTCTGATACATAATTTACTTTGGCAAATTTCTTCTCGGATCATATTAAGTGTTTGTGCCAAGTTTTATTTTAATTAGGTTGGGTCTACATTCAACAACACCTGCACTTCGCATTTTTTCGCTGCTGCGGAATGGTCATGGTTTGTTAAATCGAAATCTCCACTTTTAAATTGACGAAACCATATCTCATTTGGCCTAACCATTGAAGTATCTTAACTATAAGCTTCTTTAAGCAACCAATGCACTTCAGCTATTTTTTTCTTTTGACGAAATAAAAAAGGAAACGAATATAGCAATTGCGATTTACTTGAGACGAAACCCAACATATAAAATGAAATAAACAACAATGGCACTATTACTTTCGCGGAATATAACTTGTGTATTTTTGAAGTGTAATGTTAAAAGAATTGATACTACTGTGATCAAACTGAAAGGTGAATTATCTTATATTTTTCAAATCTTTATTTATTTTTCCAAGTCAACTACATTTTCTTCAAATTTATTTCCCTTCGCTGCTATATTCAGAATGAACCACACCACGATAATCGATGAAAACTTTATATGACCTTTCAAAGAAATTGAGTATTTTTGGCACCTATCGAGACTTCACTCGTCTGAGATCCAAAATGTCAGACACAATGGTTTGAGCTGATCCAAATCAAATTCCTACAGAATCGGCAAGGTGTCTAGTTGTCAGTTGACCATTGTGGAGCACAAGTTCTTCGATCTGCAATTACGCGATGACCATTAGTCGACGTTTTTGGCCGATTTTACGACATTTGATCCTCAAAAGATCAAACTTTGTTTTCAAAGAATCTGCAGCTTCATCAACATTTTCACAGTCGACCATCCATCTGGGAAACTAAATTGAATGCAACTTCTTTGTTCAATAGATCCAGACAAATGAAAATCACCGTAATCACTTTTAGCACCCCTCAAAACAAAGCTTCTTTCAAATCACTAATAAATATTTTGACATGAAGTTTGGCACAGATGTCACTCACAGTACTATCAACTTCCAGAAACAAACAATATTTACCGAATGGAGAAAAATGGAACATTTAAGTTCGTAATTCACCTGTCAATTTGATCACAGTATCATATACACTATAAATTAACGTATAGACCAAATGATATAACCGTATACATATTGCTAGCCACATCTGATAGTGAAACCAACAAATTTCAAGTTACGCCTCTGATATCCCCCTCCTCTATCCCTACATTGCTCGATCCGGATCTCCAATTGTTCGTAACAGGCTGGAATTATTTTTCTGTTAGTTTCTTTACGAAGACGCCCCACTTTTACTTTCATAACTTTAAAAGACTTATATTTTGTTCCTTTTAATGTAGATTTTACTTTAGGACAAATATAAAAGTCGTATACTGCAAGATCTGGCAAATAAGATGGATGCTTTAATACTACAATGGTGTACTTAGCTAGAAACCATTTGACGGACACTGCGGAATGAGCAAGCAAAGTGTCTTGATGAAGAATCCAGGACTTTTCCTTCCATAATTCGGCTCCTTTTTTCTTATTCCTTCATAGAGTTTAGAAAGAATATGAACATAGTAAAGTTGTTTGTCTGTTTTACCTTCAGGAACCCAGTGAAAAATATACAATTCCATGAATATTGAAAAAAATAATCATCATTGCTGTGAATTTTGATTGGCTCATTTTTGCTTTTTTGACTCTTAGCGAAGTTGAACTCTTCCAGTGCATAGACTCGTGCTTTGTTTCAGGACCATAGGTATAAAACCAAGATCATATATTATTAGCCTTTGTAATAAGTTTGAGTCATTTTCAATCGCATTCAAAGTGTCAATTCCAATATTTTTGTGACTATTTTGTTATTCAAATGTGAGAATTTTAGGCACGAGTTTTGCACATACTTTTGGCATGTTAAAGTTTTCTTGTAATATTTGCCGTACATATTCCTTGTCCTTTCTTATTAATTTAGAAATCATACGAATACTTAACCGACGTTCAATTACCGAAAAATTACTGAGTTTTTCGACTTTGTTATCCATTTTTGACCTCGAAAGTGAATCAATTTCAAAACACTCTCAGTCATCTTGAAAATCCTTAAACCTATCAAATATACAAGAAAGCCATAAGCATTCATTGCTACACACTTATTTCAATAAATTATAAGTTTCAGTTCCAGTTTTTCCATGTTTCATGTGAAATTTCACAATAAACCGTTACTCTATTGTTGCATCGATCATTTTTCAGGAAAAATAAAGAAAAATAGCTCCTATGCAAGCCAAGGTTTACGCTAAACTTATTTTTCTACAGACACGGTAGATATGAAATTCGAAAAAATAGACTTCAAACTAAAGAGCGAACATTAGACATCAATCTTTAATCTTTGGCAGATACGTAGTTGTTTTGTAGGAGTGATAGTCTTTGTACTTAATAGTGGCATACCGTTAAAGTAAATCTAATTTATGTAACATAATATTAGTATTATGAGTGAAAAAATGTAAGCAATATAATATTTCTATATATATATATATATATATATATATATATATATATATATATATATATTGTATTTGACCAGTAACTTAAATATTTTTATACTTAAAATAATTGTAGAAAATTGTATTATTTACTCTTCATATAAAAAAATTTTTAACAGTATATTTGTGAGTAAAATCGGTCACACTTCAAGTCCCACATATTTTGTTCATTCTATGCTTAGTATACTATTTCAATACTAAAGTCATTCAAAAAAGGTTGTTTTGAATAAGCGTTTCAACTTTCAAAGTTTGAGCAACAGAGATTTTTTATGGACAAATCTTCCTTCACTAACCGGCTATTCCTGGTACGTACATATTTTTTAAAACTACTCATAAGATTTGAGTCTTCAGGAAAAAAAGAATACATGAAAAACGTTTATTGGAGATTTTCTACTGTTTTTTAATATGACAAATACGAACTGTAAATAATGCGATCTGCAGTTTATATATTTATAATTTATTCAAGTGTAATGATGTATCAAATTTAAACATTTAGGTGTAAAGACAAAAGATAGGAACAAATTTTGATTAAAAATGACAAAAAAACATTTATTGTCTATAAATTAAAGGTTCAATTTAAGTATGTAGAACTTTGCTTCTTTCATTTAAAAAGGTGATAATGGGTGGCGGCAGGCAGATGTTACAAACTAACGTAACAGAAACGGAAACAGATCTAATCGACAAGTGGGCAGGACGTCGGAAAGATGGACGTGACCTGATTAGCGACTGGATGAAGAATAAAGAGACAAAGGGAGAAAAATTTCGCGTGGTACAAAACAACAACGAACTGAGGAGCGTCGATTACGAAGACACGGATTCTCTGTTGGGCATTTTCGCAAACGGACACTTGCCTATGGAATATATGAGGGATACGGCTGAAAAAGGTCAGCCAAGTTTAGCAGAAATGACGGTAGCTGCTTTGAAAATACTGAGAAAATCCAATAACGGTTATTTGTTAGTGGTAAGATTATATTATTTCGAATATTATATTATATTGTTTAGCTTATTTATATTATATTCTATATGATTATCAATAAATCGGCTTTCTTTAAAGGGAAAAATCCTCTGTCAGAACTTGTATATTATGTATCTTACATACTTATTATGTAATCTCTGGAAAATGAAAGTGCATTTCATCATTAAGGGCATTTTTTCCATACTCATTAGTCCTTGAAGTACTGAAATGTGAACTTAGAAATACATTAATAAAGTTAATAAAAAATATATTATATATTAAATCTTTATCTAAAATTTTTTATTTATTAGAACTTTTAATATGAATAATTTAAATAAAATTAAGGTAACTAATGGCTATCCTCGAGAAAGTATATAAGAAGTAAAGTTCTAATCAATTAAAATATTAAATTAAAAAAAAAAAAAAAAAACAGAACAAATAACTGTACGTTTTGTCCTATAATACTCGCTGAGCTCTTCGATAAGATAAAATATATCCTATGGCTATATAAATAAAATATCATACTATTATATAATGTATACGTGGAGGGCCCAAAAAACGGAAAATAAATTCATCATAACTTCTTTATTTATTAATATTTTTACACCCAATTTTTATCACCTTCAAAGTCTTCTCTCTTGACCACAACGCACTTCTGCAAGTGATACTTCCATTTTTGAAAATAATTTTTAAATTCATTCATTGAGATGTTATTCAACCCTTCCTGCGATTCTTGTTTTACTTCTTACACAGTGATAAAAGGCTTTCCTCGTATCCTTTTAAACCTGGAGAATAAAAACA
Source organism: Sycobia sp. Sy_11 (assembly GCA_018907035.1). Lineage (NCBI taxonomy): Eukaryota > Metazoa > Arthropoda > Insecta > Hymenoptera > Epichrysomallidae > Sycobia > Sycobia sp. Sy_11. The sequence continues at coordinate 2,304,394 of JACCIC010000062.1, read as the reverse complement.
AAGACATAGGGTCACATGGCACTCTCTTTGTTCGCCTGTAAAAAGACGAGGAACCAATTTGGTTGCAACTATTTCCTTGTACAAGTCTTCGGATAAAATGCTCTGAACTGAACTCTATCATATTTCATTCATTTCACATAGTTGATCAAAAGTTCCCCGACTATCTTCATGTACGAGAGCATTGATTTTGTCAACGTCTTCGTCATAAAACTTTTCGTTGCCGTGCGTCCTGAACGGGGTTAATCTTCAACTGACATTTCCCTATTTTTAAAACGTGAAAATAACTCCTAAACTCTCGTTTTACCGAGGACAGCATCTCCATAAGTTGATATTGAAATGTCTTACTCATATTTGTACACAGTAGTATGACAAATGAAGATAATTGCGTAAAATTTGGCACAGATAACTGACAATACTACTAACTTAAAAATAAAAACTTTTGTCCGAAAAACATTTCTTACCAGATACGGAAAGGTTTTATTTACGACACAAGTAGTTTAATGCTTGAGGCAAAGTCTAAGGCTGTAATGAGGTTCGTAAAGAAGCCTTTACATAATAAGTAAAGACTATATTTTTACTCCTGAGAAATGGAAACAAGCGGCGAAGGTTTGACTCGTAGGTTAGAAGAAGGAAAATGCATTATCGGGTGAAAAAAGTATCAATAAGATGGCATCTCTAAATGTATATTCCATTGAAATTCAGTAGATTTTACATATATTTAGCATATATAGTAAAACGCTAATCACCTATTTATTATTAGGAGTGTGAATAAGTCTTTCCCGTTTTTTGTAAGAGATGGCGCCACCAATACTGTGCGAGTATTCAATGGTTACATATGTCATAATCAAAGCTTATTCATATGTCAACAATTCCATACTAACACATTAGTTAAAATTTTTTCGCATCATAAATTTTTGATATCGTGAAAATGACGAAATTTGAGCCGAGTCGACGTCATTTGCGGAAAGTTTCACTTTATTGGTTCAATTTGAAGAAATCTGCTGCCGAGACGCATCGATTGCTTCAGGAGGCTTATGGAGAAGGTTGTGTCGATGATTCAAGTGTTCGCGGATGGTTTCGACGCTTGAAAAGCGGTGATTTCGACGTGGAAGACAAGGAGCGTTCCGGGCGGCCGCAAATCTTTGAAGATCGAGAATTGACGACTTTGCTTGATGAAGATTCTTGTCAAACGCAAGAAGAACTTGCTGAAGCATTGGGAGTTGACCGAACAACCATTTCGAAGCGTTTGAAAGCCATGGGAATGATCCAAAAGTAAGGAAATTGGGTGCCGTACGAACTGAAGCTGAGAGACGTCGAACGGCGTTTTTTCACTTACGAACAGCTACTTCAGCGACATAAAAGAAAGGATTTTCTGCATCGTATCGTGACTGGCGATGAAAAGTGGATACGTTACGATAATCCGAAGCGAAGAAAATCATGGGGACTATCCGGCCATGCATCATCATCGATGGCCAAGCCAAATATTCATGGCGCCAAGCTCATGCTCTGTATATGGTGGGACCAGCTAGGTGTGGTTTACTATGAGCTTCTGAAACCGAATGAAAGGATCACAGACGAGGTCTATCGACGACAATTGATGCGTTTGAGCCGCGCACTGCGAGAAAAACGGCCACAATACTCCGACAGGCACGACAAAGTTATTTTGCAACATGACAATGCTCGCCCACATGTTGCACCGCCGGTGAAAACATACTTAGAAACGCTCAAATGGGAAGTCCTACCCCACCCGCCGTATAGTCCAGACGTTGCTCCGTCTGATTACCATCTCTTCAGATCGATGACGCATGGCCTGGCTGACCAGCACTTCCATTCCTACGAGGAAGCCAAAAAATGGGTGGATGACTGGATAGAGGCCAAACCGGTCGAATTTTTTCACAACGGGATTCGTATGTTGCCAGAAAGATGGGAAAAAGTTGTAGCTAGCGATGGCCAATACTTTCAATAATTCATTTGTAACCATTTTTTCACAATAAAGGCTCAAAATTTGAAAAAAAAAACGGGAAAGACTTATTCACATACCTGATAGTAATTTGGATTGTTAATAAATGTAGCATATTGTAAGAAGTGCAGCTAACCTTGCTCAATCTGGACCAAATCATCCATATTTGATGGTCTCATTTGGCTAAATTTAATGTGCTAATCAATCTAACAATGACGATCATGAAGTACTTTGTATCTCAACTATTAACATCTGAATACATATAATATCGTGAAAATAGACATTAACCCATGCTTTTTTGCTATCACCAATAGAGTGTACATTTTTTCCCGATTTAATTAATTACAAGCGGACATTAATTCAACTTACTTTAAAAAGAATAAATGTATGTACCAAAAATTGAATTCGAATACGTATCCTCAATTTCTATTTTACTAAATACTAAATTTAATACAGAAAAAACAGTTCCTACCCAGTCGGTATGTTATATTACATTAACATGTTTATAATCCGGTATTTGTAATATTACAATTTCAGTAATATAATTGAAATATTTCCATAATGATACTGTTATCTACATGCAATATGATATGTTTGTAATTATTATAATGTAATGTTACAGAAAGATTACATTTCTACTACATACCGGTAATGAACAGGAATTGATACAGAATCTTTCAATTGAAACTTTACTGTTATATGACTGTTCTATTTGTACTGCAATTTCGATTACCTATCTTGATCATATAACTGAAATATTTATGTAACTTTACCATTACGTTTAAATAATATGACATATCAATACTTATTACAATGTAATATATTTGTACATTAACAGAAATATTTTATCTACATTGTTGAAAAAATTAAGAAATATAATTGAACAATTGTAAAAAGCTCTACTTATAATCATTGTATGTATAATTTAGGATCCCTTAAAGAGTAGTGTAAAATATATGTAGTGATGAAAGTCATATAGTTAATTGATGTAAAAATATCTTGTTATTTTAAACAATGATGTTTAAGGTTCAAGATTCAACAAACCAAAGAATTCATTCATTATAATTAAATACATGGATATGTAACAATTTACTTACGATCATAATAGTTAACATGCCTTACTTATAGTTCTCAGTGTCCAAACTTGATTGCGGGTAGAAAACTAGGGCATAAAAGCCCAGTTCTTATTCGTAGTATTGGAATTAATATTGACATTTCATTGCCTGCTTCAGTAAGGCAAAACTGAATGCCAGTTCCTAGGCATATATGATTTGAAACTTACTATTATAATGTAAGCGACACGAACAATTAATTAATTAACCTTTTTCAAAACAAAAAATACGGTTTGATTAGTAAAGATTATATGTACATAAAGTTTTGTTTAGTACATTAAAAAGTTTCTGAATGAAAATTTTTTTGAGAAAAAATTTTTTTTTCTAGCCCTTGTACGTTTAACCCCTCAAAACCTATTTAAATTCTCATAATTTGAAGGTATAATAAAAGTACGTATTAAATCACTGACCCTAGGATTCTAATGAAACTGATAGATTTAATAAGTTCAAATTTAAGGATGTTGTTAAATATATTTGTTATGATACATATAGAGTGAATTCAATTTAACAATTGAGAAAAATTTTATAAATATTTTACTGATTTTTAAATTAAATTTATTAATTTTCATGCATTTATATTTGTAACTTATTTTCATTTTGCTTAAATATAATTCGTTCTGTTCATATTTAAATGAATATATTGGATAATAATATCTTCAAATTTAAGCTCACTATTGATCCATTGGTTTCTGTAGGGAACAGCTTGTATATTTCTATGTTTTAAATTCATTTTTTGTTAACATCGTATGTAAATCAAATCGTAATGATAAAATAAAAGTGAAAGCATTAATTTAAGATTATGTAGAGAACTTATGTTTAGATTTAAGTCGATAAGCGGAAGTGAAAGCTATAAAATTAGTAGATAAGCTCAGTCGATGATGTAACGTAAGACGTTCTGTAAGCGAGCGAGAATTTATTGTTTAAATTATTATAAAGAATAATATGCTGAATTCTGTTCCTGGAATGAGTTTTCTCCTACAGATATTTTTCCCATAGGGTTTTGTTCTGAAGGTTTTCGTCATTCCGCAGCCCAGAGCTGAGCAAATGCAGGAACATAATTCATTATATTGAATAGAATGATACGAAAACGTTTGTAAAGAGACAATCGAAAAGAGAGGCAGAGAGAGGGGGGATTTGACCTTCAACACTAGCTTGGCAGTGCATGAGCTTGCCCATGGCCTGGAGATCTCTCCAAGCTTCGGATATCTTCCGAAGTCGTACTGTCCCGTTAAAGGAATCCCGAAGATTCCAACGGGGGTGGACGAGCATGGTGAGACATCTATAGAGTTTGTTAGCCGTGGCCGGCATGGTCATATTTTTCTGACCACTGTTGCAAAGTGTAAAGTTACAAGCCGGAGCCGCTTATCGGTTTGAAAAAAAAGGACCGCGGAGGTCTGGATGGTGGTGGAGCGATGGCAGAACGCTATATAAGGGACTCATTAAGAGCGAGCATTCATTGTGATTTTCATACTCGAACGTTGCGCTCTTTTTTCGATTTTCTTTCGAGGCGAGTATTATTAATATTTATATCTTATTTGTAACTCTTAACTATAAACTGTTAATTATGAAAGTTCATTTTTTTTTTAATTTTTCTCCATAATTTATTTTTGTGAAATTTCTCCCTCCCAGTCCTTGTGTTGAACAGTTTCATTGGCATTCTACAGTCAGTAATTTTCAATTTTTTACGTACTTTCCATTACATAGTGTATTAAAATAGTTCTTAAACCCATCAGATGATAAATAATAATATCTACTTAATGTTAAAATGATAAGTTTGAGACATAATATTTACATCAAATTGCAAATGCTTTTTAGTTTATAATTTAAAGATGAGATCTTTCCTCAATAGAAGTACAAGAATAATAATGTTTCACGTATTTACTCATATTGCAATTAACGATTTATAATAAATCAAAAGAATAATAAAATTAAGTTATTCTAAACTTATTTGTAATTAAAAATTTTTAAAGAATGTTTGTAATGAATACAATAGCAATTCTTAACTATGTACTAAATACCTTTTTAAAAAATATTAACTTGATTTAATCGAACTTAGTGCTATCAAAAGAAAAAGAAAAATTAATGACAATGCCTAAGTATAATGTATATAGCATCTATACAATCAACTTCCGACTCTCTTTGCTATGTCGATTCTGTACACCTTTTTAGGTCGAGGGCGGATTGATAGACTACGCGCACCATCGAGGCCACGCGGCCCAGGCCCTCCTGGAAACTGTCCGGCTATCAGAGGCAGTCGACTCAGCACTCGAAATGGTCGACCAGATCGACACGCTCGTCGTCGTCACTAGCGATCACACGCACTCACTTGCGTTCAATGGGAATAGTCCGCGCGGATCTGATATTCTAGGTAAATATATGATACCTTTGCGCTCGTAAGAGCCACGTTGTTAAACTACTATCTGTCACACATGTATACTATAGTATAGTGTACTATTAAAAAAATTAATAAGGTTTAAAAGTTAATACTTCTTTTGACGCGCTCCGTTCGGTTCGAATAGAGACCAAACAGAAAAAATTTTTAGGCCGACTACTGAGAGCGTAACGGAAGTACCGCAGTTTTCCGGTACCTCCACTTCTTTGCACTTCCATTCATCTCTCTCTCTCTCTCTCTCTCTCTCTCTCTCTCTCTCTCTCTCACTTCTCATGTCCACCTTTACTCATTCCCACTCTGTCTTTTTTTCTCTCGCTATCTCTCTATTCTTCCAGTGTACAAAAGGAAGTGAGAGTGGATGAAAGAACTGTATACTACGAAGCTGTGAGTATAGGAGGTATAGACGGTAGGGAGGAGGACCGAGAAAACGACAATATTAGCAAAGATAATATGGGAGATCGCCAAATCATTCTCGCCTTCTTTGGCGTTGACGATCCAGAGGACAGCTACTGTTGTCTTTGCCGTTAAGTTTCGGGATCGTATTTAAAGAAACAACTTTCATCACCAGTAATAACTCGATCAAAAAGAGTAGAATCACTTTCAACCTGCTCAAGACAATCTTGAGCTATGTTCATACCGTGGGTTTTTTGCTCATCTGAAAGGTTCTTCGGTACCATCTTCGCGCACAGCTTTTTCATGGCCAAATCTTCGGTTAAAATCTTTACGTTTCCCGGTCAATATTCAACTCCTCAGCCAACATTCGAATGGTTAGTCGCCAGTCTTGACGAACAGGAGCGCTGACGCGCTGCGCATTTGTACCTCGTCTTATTTGTGTCTCTTTTACGGCCTTTTTTAAAATCGACATGCCACCGAAGCACCTGACTACGACTCTGAGTATCACTATCATACACTTTAAACACTTTTTCATAAGGTTCTCTCGCGGTTTTTCCGAGTTTCGCGCAAAATTTTATCGTGTACCGTTGCTCTAAATTTCTCTGTTCCATTTTCGTGACATGAACAACTCGTGTTGTTACAAAACACTAAACAGTTGGCGAAGAAATGCGAAGAAAAAGATCGTATAAGGGTCATCAAGATCTCAATAGAGAGTAGGGATCTACTGTTACGGTGACGGAGTTGCAGGTGCACAGTGTTACCACTTTTTGATCATCTTTTTCAAAAGATGGAGACACCAGTAGATTCGGAACAGAAGTGTCGGACCTCGTGTGTTATATTTATAGTTTATGTATCTGTTAGCCACATAGCGACATTATCATTTCTTTCGGTATCGTTTGTTTTATCGAACACAATCATGTCAGGTTTCCAGCCAAATAAACGTCATTTGCGGAAAGCGCTGCTTCGAGTCTTTAATATGAGGAATAGTGCGGCTGATGCTTATCGTTTGCTTTTGGGAATTTATGGGGCGGATTGTACACATTAGTGAATGGGTCTGCCACGAGTGGTTCATACGGTACAAAAGTGTTGATGTTGAAGTTGCAGACAAGGACTGCTCAGAAAAATCAAAAAGTTTCAAAGAGGAAGAATTAAACGCTTTGCTTGATGTAGATCCAAGTCAGAGTCAAGAAGAAATTGATGCACCATTGAGCGTCACGTAACAAGACATTTTTCTGCATGGAGGCGAACTTAGTTTCCGACCTTCAGGTTTAGATATAAGTAGTACGAAATGTCAGATATGTCGGCTCTAGTACTTATTTTTTAGTTTTGGCATTGAGCAATAAAATTCACTTAACAGGAGCCATCATTTGTGTAAACATTATAATTTTTTTGATCAGTGAAAAATGAATCGTGAAAAATCGTTTCGTCGACATGTTCTGGTTTGATACATGCACTATTTTAATTTGAACAAAAGTGTAGCAGAAACTTATTGATTGTTTGAAGATTGTTGTGGTGAACAAGCTCCATCGCTTACAACATATAAAGAGTGGTTTCTCGGTTTAGAAGTAGAGATACTGATGTTAATGACAAAGAATGTTCTGGACAACCGAAAAAGCTCGATGATATTAAATTGCAACCATTATTGGACAAAAACTCAGCTCAAACATAGAAAAAACTCGATAATAAGCTAGGACTCAGTAACAGAGCAGTTGGCAAACATTTACATGCGATTGGAAAGATTCATAAAGAAGAAAAATGGATGCCATACGATTTCACCGAAACTGTCATTATGAATCGATACAACATTGCACTGTCTTTGCTTGCCAGGCAAAAAAAGTTTTCTGTGACATATGACTGGTAATAAAAAGTGTATTCACTATGACAATACTAAACACAAAAAGTCATGGATGTAACCAGGCCAACCGTCCACTTGGACATCAAAACGGAACATCCACAGCCAAAAGGTATTGTTGTGCATTTGGTGGGACCAACAGGTGTGCTGTACTACGAGCAGCTAAAACCAAATGAAACCGTCACTGCTGAGGTATACAAACGCCAATTGAAAGATTTGCAACAGAAATTGATCGAACATAGATCAGCAAACACGAGCAATAGGCGCAAAGTCATTCACTTACATGACAACGCTCGGCCACAGGTTGCGAAAGTCGTCAAAAACACCCTGTTGGAGCTCCAATGGGAAGTGTTGCCGCACCCAGCGTACTCCAGACATAATACCTTTTATTTACCACCTATTCAGATCGATGCAGTACGATCTCATTAATATGCACTTCCGACATGTTCAAGAAGTGCGAATATTTGTCGATGATTGGATCGGCTCGAAACCGCCATCACTCTTTCGCCACTGGGTCACCATATTGCTAGAAGGAAGCGAAAGTAGTTGGAAATAATGGAAAATATTTTGATTAAGTTAACGTGTATCCATTATCCATCATAAATGTGCTTTTTCCCTTTAAAAAAGGTCGAAAATTAAGTTCGCCTTCTAATAAAAGCATTAGGATACATTGAAAACGTTGCAAACTGAGTACCGTTTCATTGGACTTTTTTGGCCCTCCAGTTTCCAGCTTATAGTGGGTTCCGAATCACTGATTATTGCACATTCGTATTCCAGTTCACCAGTGTATAGGCTGCTTACTTTCTCATTGCTATTGTATATTTACAGTTTTGTAGACCGGTGTATAGTTCCGGTCTACTTGTATAGAAAAATTTGTGTATATATACATATATATTTTATAATTGTCAGTATATGATTATGATTAGAGTATAATAAATTTACCGTCAATTCCCAACTGTCAGTTCCCTACGTACCTCTACAGGTTTCTCTGTGATTTCTGCTTCGAGCAGATTTTCGATCGCTTCAAAAGACTCTTTGGTTTGGAGGAGTTCTTTTGCAAGTTTTTCAAGCGCTGTATAGTACACTTGGCTCAATAGAGCTCATACCTCAATAGAAGTATTATTTTCCCTTTAGAAGCTGATTTAGAACCTGATTTGGATTCTAATTTCCTCATATTAGGTTGTCAAATATCTCCCTTCCACTTTTTTTCTCTACATTCAATGCTTTAGAAAAAGTGTTACAGTGGTCGGATTTACTTCAAATATGCGCCGTTTTGCAGCCTTCCTGTTGGGCAATTGTGGACGCTTCTGGTCGATAGCCTGCTTCAAGCGGTCGAGTTGTTCACAGTAGATGGTAGAATTAAGCATCTGGCCATATACACATCAAAACCTTCCTGGCCGTGAATCACGGCTTGGCCACTGTTTGGGACGGTCCACCGGCCTTGGACCACAACCATTTTCGCTTGATATTATAGTATGTGATCCATTTTTCGTCGCCAGTCACCATCCACTTCAAAAATGGGTCGAGTTCGTTCTCTTTCAGCAGCACATCGCAGGCGTTGACTCGCTCCAGAAGGTTTTTTTGCATAAAATCATGCGGCACCCAAACATCAAGCTTTTTTGTATCCAGCCTTCTGCAGATGGTTTAAAATGGTTTCGTGACTAGCTCTGATCTCCTAGGCAACGTCACGAGATGCCACATGCCGGTCTAACTCTATAAATTCCATGATTTGATCGGTATTCGTCGTCACAGGTCTTCCGCCGGCTGGCTTATCCATGATGTCATTTTCACCGGCTCTGAAACATCGAAACCATTCCTCTAAGGTTCAAAGAGATAGCGTGCCATCCCCCAAAACACCATTAATCTGACGGAACATTTCTCTAGCTAATTTGCCTTTCACGAAGGAAAACTTTAAAATAGCGCGAATTTCGGCGTTAATGAACTCCATGTTTACACGTCTATAACTTTTGAAGGCAATATCCAAACTAATCATGCATAGCGTCCTTTTGTACGTTATGTTAAGACCTGTCAAATGATGTATAGTATTGCCAGATATGAGCTTTGTAGCGCTTTGTACATAGCCGCGAAATTGTTAAAAATAATAGGCGGAAGGAAGATATTTGACAACCTAATATTTGGGACAGACAAGCAGGAAGTGCTTTGGTGTATCCGTCTCCCCACATGAACATGTATCGCTCTCTCTCTCTCTCTCTCTCTCTCTCTCTCTCTCTCTGATGAAAGCGAGAAAGATATGATCCAAAGTCTCCATATCCAGTAAGGAATTGGATTAACCATCGGGACGGCCTGATTCAATCTGTCCCAATCCTATCTCTGACATTAGGTAGGTAAGAATGTGTCAGCCTACCTTTTGTCGAGTTATCCCAGAGTTCTTGTCAGTCATCAAGACAATTTTCCGATATCTCTCGTGCGGCACGATGTTGGTCCTCAAGTGACGCTGCAATTTTACGGATTGCATACAGTTCCGCTCTACGTATGCATTCTATACGATGTATATTGCATACGATGGGGAGTCCTAGCTATACTTCCAGGTCGACGGCCAAACCGAATATTCACGGCTCCAAAGTCATGCTCAGTATTTGGTTCGACCAGCTCGGCATAGTGTATTATGAGTTGTTAAAAGCAATTGAAACAACCACAGGCGATCGTTATCGAACACAATTAATGCATTTGAGCCGAGTATTGAAAAACAAATGGCTGCAATGGAATGATAGACGTAAGAAAGTGTATTTATAGTATGACAATGCTCGACCACATGTTGCGAAAGTGGTCAAGACATACTTGGAAACATTAAATGGGAAGTTCTACCCCACCTGCCGTATTCTCCAGACCTTGCTCCCTCAGACTATCACTTGTTCCGATCAATGGCACACGGTCTGGCTGACTAGCACTTCCGGTCTGATGAAGAAGTAAAAAATTGGATCGATTCGTAGACCACTTCAAACGATAATCAGTTCATTCAACGTGGAATTCGCATACTGCTCGAAATATGGGAAAATGAAGCGTCGAAATTCGGAGAAAAACGGCGGAAGCAAAGTTGTACACCTAATCCTATGTATAGAGAGAGAATCAGATAACATATGCTTTTTATTTTGCCTAAGCAAACCCGCTTTTTATCATTGGTACAGTTATTCAAAATTCATACAGATGTTTCAATATAATATTCGATCGAATGTGGGGCTATGGAAAATTTTTTCCTAATCGTCATTAGCTGAAAAGTTAAAGTAGTACCATGACTCGGATTTTCTATTGAAACCTCGATTGAAACTTATAATTATAACCATGCATATAGTTTTACTTTAGAATACATTATAGATCTAATGGATATTTTGTTAGATTTGTCTAGAACATTTTACGAAACTCTAGAATGAGTGCTTATAGGGCTGAAAAAAGTGCCCTTACTCCATGCCTGTAAAATGGCAAAATTAATTGCATTATATTTTAACTCTTAGGAGTGTGAATAAGTCTTTCCCGTTTTTTGTAAGAGATGGCGCCACCAATACTGTGCGAGTATTCAATGGTTACATATGTCATAATCAAAGCTTATTCATATGTCAACAATTCCATACTAACACATTAGTTAAAATTTTTTCGGATCATAAATTTTTGATATCGTGAAAATGTCGAAATTTGAGCCGAGTCGACATCATTTGCGGGAAGTTTCACTTTATTGGTTCAATTTGAAGAAATCTGCTGCCGAGACGCATCGATTGCTTCAGGAGGCTTATGGAGAAGGTTGTGTCGATGATTCAAGTGTTCGCGGATGGTTTCGACGCTTCAAAAGCGGTGATTTCGACGTGGAAGACAAGGAGCGTTCCGGGCGGCCGCAAATCTTTGAAGATCGAGAATTGGCGACTTTGCTTGATGAAGATTCTTGTCAAACGCAAGAAGAACTTGCTGAAGCATTGGGAGTTGACCGAACAACCATTTCCAAGCGTTTGAAAGCCATGGGAATGATCCAAAAGTAAGGAAATTGGGTGCCGTACGAACTGAAGCTGAGAGACGTCGAACGGCGTTTTTTCACTTGCGAACAGCTGCTTCAGCGACATAAAAGAAAGGGTTTTCTGCATCGTATCGTGACTGGCGATGAAAAGTGGATACGTTATCGTATCGTATTGGCCATGCATCATCATCGACGGCCAAGCCAAATATTCATGGCGCCAAGCTCATGCTCTGTATATGGTGGGACCAGCTAGGTGTGGTTTACTATGAGCTTCTGAAACCGAATGAAAGGATCACAGGCGAGGTCTATCGACGACAATTGATGCGTTTGAGCCGCGCACTGCGAGAAAAACGGCCACAATACTCCGACAGGCACGACAAAGTTATTTTGCAACATCACAATGCTCGCCCACATGTTGCACCGCCGGTGAAAACATACTTAGAAACGCTCAAATGGGAAGTCCTACCCCACCCGCCGTATAGTCCAGACGTTGCTCCGTCTGATCACCATCTCTTCAGATCGATGACGCATGGCCTGGCTGACCAGCACTTCCATTCCTACGAGGAAGCCAAAAAATGGGTGGATGACTGGATAGAGGCCAAACCGGTCGAATTTTTTCGCAACGGGATTCGTATGTTGCCAGTAAGATGGGAAAAAGTTGTAGCTAGCGATGGCCAATACTTTCAATAATTCATTTGTAACCATTTTTTCACAATAAAGGCTCAAAATTTGAAAAAAAAACGGGAAAGACTTATTCACATACCTGATAACTTTCTCAAACAAAAACACAGTGCCAGTTTGGGGAGGGGTCACGCCCGGGCGCGACTCAAGGGCGCTAGACTAATTCGAAAAACAATCAATATAGAATGTCAAACAATCCGGAACAAGCTAATGGACCCAAAAATTAACAGTAATGATTTTAATGAAACATTTTAAAATATTATTTCTCACGCCCCATCTAACTTGCTTACTGGACTACCTAACAGCTAATGATTAACTCATTAATGCCGACGCAAACCTTTTTGGACATTCGATATTTCCAGGCTAATATAAAAAATCCGATATCAAAAGATGTTTCTATAGGTATTTTGGCTGATCTATCGGTTCCTGAGGTCAGTTTGATTTCACACTAGCCTCTTTGGAAAGGAGCATCAACAATTTGAAAGGGATAGTTTTTACCCTTGAATATTCTAAGTATTTGTAGACTGTATTTATTGCTACACATAAGATAATCTTTATGGATATAATTGTAAAAATAATTCCAATATTTTGATGCTACCTACTCGAAAAAAACTATATAAATTTGTTACAGGGGTGGAAAATAAGGGTTGAAAGTAAAATTTTCAAATATCAGCAAAATATTTTTTCGTCGTCAAACAGGGCACCATGGAGGTTTTGAGGGTGCTGAATTCATTTCTGAGATCAGGTTTCGTATTCCACTCTTCTCTAAGGGGTTGCAAATAAGGGTTGAGTATAGAATTCCGTGAAATATTGAAAAAATCAATTTTTTGGATGTTAAAATCATAGTTTTTCTAAAAAAAGTTGAAGTTCAAATTTTCAAACACGATTGGAGAAAAGCAGTATATCGAGTCACCGCCAGATGGCGTATGAATATCTACAAGTAATATAATATAGTACAAGTCATATAAGTAGATTTGAAACAGTTTAGCTACTTTGAACTTTATGAACATATCATTCATAAAATTTACGGGTTATCAATCTGTAAACGTACTCAATATATACAAAGGTCGTGTTTAGCTGATTTTGGGATTTTTACGTATTTTTCACATAATTTACAATGAACAAGCGTAAACGAGCTAATTCTGCTATCTTCAAATTGTTTCCGCACATAGAAAATACAGATCATCATGATGAACATGAAGGAAATTTAGATTTTGTTCCAAATGCAAATTTCGATGACGAAGTACAGAGTAACGATGAAGATGATGTTGATGACAGTAACATTCAGGGAGATTCTTACGAAATTCTGAAACAATTCTATTCTACAACACAATGGTACATTGTGACACAAGGGAGCAAAATAGCAAAACGCCTTTGCTCCTGTGTGTCACATACTATTTTCCCATACGAGGGCGCTCTTTCTTTCTCAAAGAAATGCACAAAAAATTGAATGGCAAACACAGAATTAAAGAATGTCAAACTCCCCCCCCCCCCGTGTGTTAGTCATGCTTAGATAGATCGAGCAGGTATAAAATCTAAAGGTCCAAATGATACTCGCTCTGAAATAAGTTGCCTTAACATAAACGTCTACTATAAAAATTCGTATACCAATTTCAAAATTTTGTAATTATATTTCAATTTGTACTTATATTTTATACATGTGTTTTGATATAATTTAGATTTTCTCATATAAGCAAACAATTGTAAGTGGATTGAGGGAGGTATGGCCGTCGATTTACGGGATTGACTAATCTATAACTGGTCAAAACTGTACGGGTACAATAATAAAGGGTATTGTAATAAACTCATAAACCGGGACGAGGCACTACATCTGTGTGCCATGTCCGGCCCAGTCGGAGCTCTTGGGATTTTCCGACGAGGGCGAGTTTGTCTCCTTTATCTTTGTTTTATAATAGTTTAAACTAGGAAGGGCTGTACCTGCGTAGTTCTTTTCCTTCCGACGAAAACACATATTTTTCAGTGTTCATCAAGTGCTCGAAGTGTTCGCACATCTATCTTCTTTCTTAGATAGTGCATTCAAACATTATGTATTTAGAAGTAATTTTCATTAATTTATTAAATATTGTTAAACATCAAACGTTTTTATTTATTTATTCGTAAATGGTTGTTGCATTAATTTATCGCATAACGTACATTTTATATGCAATCAATCCAATATGACATATGAAAATAATAGAATCAAATTTTATTTCGCAATTTTTAATAAAAATCTTAATAAATCACATTGATGTATTTATTTGTACCTATTAAAATTGTAATGTGTATTATTTTTGCGCTATATATAAACAGTTTTACTATTCTTACATGCAATAAACTATTCTTTTCTTGCTATAGATGATGATAAATGTTCTGCTATGTTAATCTAGTGACTCTGTATTCTCTAGTTTATCTAAATAACCTGATGACTTTGGGATTCTACAGGGAATAAGTGAATCTTTTAATCAATAAAATTTCCATATAAAACTATGTGTTAGTGAGAACTAAATCATAAAAAAAATTAATGATAATTCTAATTTTCCTTATTTCTGTTCGAAAGAATATAATTTAATGATTTCGTTAATGCCCTTAGTTTCCAATCCTTTGACTTTGTAACTAATATAAGCAATTGGAAAATGAAAAATATAGCCCGAAAACCCTATTATTATTTATAGTATCTCAATAAGGGAACGTCGCAATTTCCGTAAAGTTTTCTGATTAAAAAATCTAAAAGGACGAACGTGTATCCAAATTTGTATAACCACGATATTGCAGGGATTGCGGAAAAGTCCAAAATAGACGGGATACCATACACAACGCTGAGCTACAGCACCGGAGGCCCGAACAACACCGCTTACACTATGATTAATAATAAATCCGTGAGAATAGACCCGACGACGAACGATACAAAGCTATTCACTTACAGCCAGCAAGCAGCAATTATCACGGACGAGGCTCATCACGGGGGTGGCGATGTGGCTGTTTATGCGTATGGTCAGTGTTTGATTTGTTTTTATCAACTTTTTATCAAGCGTGAGCCCTCACATAAATTACGACACAAGTGGCATAAGTTTAACCGAATCTATTTCATTGACTCCTATATGGACTTTGTTCACGTATAATTTCTTCTCTTGCTCTCCTTAAGTAAAATATCTTCCCAATGAAATTGAATAATAATTGTAATCAAATTTATTTACATGAGTATAGCACTTTTAAATTAAACTTCATTAAATAAAAAATATATACGGCTTATATTACCTGTTAAAACGTTGGTTTATACTAAGTAGTACATACTTTATTACTTTCAGATAATTTCAGGTAATTATAGGATTTTTATAAATAAGTTTTGTTAGATACTGTTTAGTTACTTCTATATAAATGTATTTCAACAGCCAAAACAAATGACTACTTTTGTATTTATCATAGTCTATTTACAAAAAGTTAATGTTAAATGCATGTAATGCAGAGAATATTAGTATTAGTCTAAGCTTTATTATTGTGGGAAATAAAAAGAAAATGGAAATGATAATTAGCAGTCAAATTTATTTGAAGAAAATAATATTTTAATTATAATCTTTCTTTACTGTTTTCCTATTTTCAATAACGGTTATGTATATCACAAATGAATTACTTATTTTAACGCGCGTACAATTTATGAAACTACAAAATCGATACAATTTTAACGTATAGAATTATATATGATCTATTTCACAATCGAAACAACATTTGGATCAAATCTTGTTACATCAATTTTTCTCTACAGGACCGTACGCACACCTCTTCCATACAACACACGAACAAAACTTCGTGGCCTACGTCATTGCCTACGCCTCGAAAATCGGCCATTACAAAAATCACTCATCTATGGATTACCAATGGAGTACATTTTGGATGTCGGTTTTATTTACCTTTATCCTAATATTTTAAGCTTACTTACATGAGTTATGATTGAAGCGCGGCGCTTTGAATACACTATTTTTTAAATTCTCTATATTGCAGCTTTACATTAAGTGAAATATGTTAGCTCATTCAAATGTTTACATTTATAAAATGAAAATTACTAAATTTTCAATGAACAAGTTATGCAAAAAATTTGTGCTACATCACTTATTTACAAATACTTAAAAAACATGAACTTTTGTATTATAATAAATAACGGGAATCGAACAGGAAGAAGGTGTGATGTCTGATGTTTGCTAAAATATATTTTCACGAAGGTAATTTGGAACATTTAAATAAATTTTTGCAAGTGTTAATTTAATCTCAGAGCTATCTTTTGCAAATAACTAGTTTTGTAACTTATATTTATATATTGTAATTTAATAAATAAAACGTGACGATAAAGAAGAACTTTAAAATAAACAATATATATATATATATCTCCTTTACAAATAAACATCCTGATTTTAAAGAAAATCGCGTGATTGAGTCAAGCCATGTTGAAACGTACGAGAACATGTTATAGACTGATAAAGAAACACATACTTATGTATACATTTATCATTAGACTTTTTTTCACTCATGTTATTCATATTTACAAACAAGTACATTAAAACGATTTTTCAGTCTTATACTGTTGAGGATAAGATTTCTTAAGCTAATTATCCTTTAATTTCATCAGTCAACGCTGAAATACGTGCAGTTCTAGCCATTAAGATAGTACTTATGAAACTATTACACTTATTAATTCTGATAAAAGTTTTGTCGACATAGAGTAGCTTCTAATCTTAACAATTGGTTTTTTATATTCTTTCTCTTTTTACAGACACAGATGATTGTATGATTATGCATGTATATTTTCATGAGATTTATATATAAATGATCTATATGTAAGACTTGCACATTTCATACATTCTACAACTGCACGTAGTCTACTTAAAAAAACTAATTTAGGTATAAAGAAGTAAAAAAAAATACGACGACGGATGCGATAATGTCGTTCAAATTCAATATTGAAGTACATTGCAAAAATAATAATTGTTTGTAATTTTAATCAACTGTAAGACTAAAATAAGCGAGGAGTATTTAATGAGATGAAAGCAAACTATTTGAATTTGAACATCTCGTAATTAATTCTGTGAAAAATAATGAATGCATTTAGTTACCTATAATGAAAATTTTTCAGATTGATCTATTTTATCAACTGTCATAAATTAATTTTATTTTTTTCAAAATGAACAATTACTATTGCAACAGTAACTGTTTGAAATAATTTTTTATGCAAATGAAAAATTGGACTGTATGTTAGAACATTTTGAATGAAAACCTCTACAATTTTGAAAATGTTTGTTCTTCAACATTCATTTTTAGCATTTGACTTGAATCGTTAAATTTACAGAAAATACAAAATCTACCAAATAAAATATATATATTTTTAATAATTAAGTTTCATCACAAAAACTAAATGCATTTAATTTCTCTCTAGACAAATTATCAATTTTATTTAGTAGCTTCTGAATTCAATATAAATTAGTCAAAAAAAATTGGACGTTCAAGTAAACTATAAAATGCAAATATTATTAACAGAGATAAATAAAGCAATGTGAAAATCTACTTTATATGATGAGATGATTTATAATATAAGTGAATTATGTAGCTACGAAAATTGTTTAAATTACTCTTTTTTCCTCTTCTCCATTGTATCTTGCTTTTTTCTTTGAGCACTAATTGTATCATGGAACATGACTTTCATGGATATGTATCCAAGAAACAATAATGAAGCAACAAGAAAAATGAAGCCTGGGGTATACTTGCCAAAGAAAAGTAAACTTAACAGTCCAACTAATTGAAAGGCAAGAATAAGAGGAGCAAGATAAATTGCAATAACAAGAAGCACAGGATTATGTTTTGGTTTCTGTTTTTGAAATTGACATAATCTAGATTTTCGATCATTCACTTTGATGGTACATTTCTGTTCTTTAACTTTTGATTTAAAAGACAACAGTGGTTGCTGTTGAAGACAACATATAAGAGTTTGTCTAACACTTGAATACACAAATAGAAGTCGTTGTATAAAGTATCTGACTATTAAATCAAAACACAAATTAACTTTCTTGGCGATCGGATGTGATTTTGAGTTCTCAAAAGAGTACAACAGATATGGAAACAAATTAAGATTTTGACAACAATGTCGAATCTTCTGAGAAAACAGAGATGGCGGTCCACTGTAAGCTCCATCTGCTAACAAAAATATATCCAAATTAATGAAAATTTATTTGATATACTATTAAAGTTTTAATTGCTACATATAATATATAACAATTATTTTTTATAAAGTAACATATATGCAAATAATAGCAAAATAATTATTTTTAAGTGCTGATAGAATTATTTGACTCTTTAGTATTTATTAAGTTCAATTGAAAAAAAAAAGCAAAAATTGAATTCTTTAATTGAATGTTAATGAAATTTTAGAAATAAATTTACCTTTAAACATGTCGGAGACACGTCTAACTAATGTTGGAACCTTTTTGACAGAACTATCTTCCTCTTGAATAAAACTAGATTTATTCATATTGGTAGTTATTGCAAATCTTGCAATGAATCAACTGAGCTTTACAAAAGTTTTATTTAGAGTCTCTTAATCTTAACGACTTTTTGAATAAAAGACTGATTCACTGGATATATCTATCACTCCTAAAACAAAAAAATCACAGTGAAAATTAGATTACAAGCTTTAGCACAATGAGATATTAAAATCAGTTACTAAATAAGAATATGTTACGGACTGACTTTAATCAATATTTAATTTTTTGAATGAAATAAAAGAAAGACAAGATAAAATAAACAGTATGATAATGGATTTAATTACTTATCCAAAACAAATCCAAAATGGATGAAAAATTAAATATTAAGAATTATTTGTTACAAAACATTTATAATATAATACATAAAAAAATAATATAAATTTTATATCAGTTTTCATTATAAATATATTGAAAATCAAAAAATTAAAGAAATTCAAATTAAAAATTAGCATATAATTGTCGCTCAAAGTAGCCTTTCCATGATATCATATATTACCAGCAAACTTTGATAAAAAAAATCTTTAAAAAAACTCTTGCATGATAACCCGAAGCTATGCGATTACAGTTTTACCAAAGAAATTTTATATCACGTTTAATTAAATTAGAAATGTCTTATACTTTAAATGAACAATCATGTTCTTTACTATTAAATAAATTTGAAAACAGCAATTTAAGTTTAATCATTTATACATTTTGTAACATTTCTATAATAAACTTTTAATTATCATGCTGTTTTTCTTATCCTTTTTATCTGGCTTTGCATAATATTTTTTTATACAAGTTCATATCAATATGACCTTCAATAATTACAAAGACAAATCATGCCAGCCATGAAAAAGTTGAATTCTTTGTAAATAAAAATAGTTTTTATATTCATCATTAACGATAATTGCCGAGAAAGTTTCTTAATTTTTCATTTTATTACATTGGCAAAGTTTAACATTTCATGAAAATAAATAAATATATCAATAAATTCTTTTAATAAATAAGTTTCTATATTGAACAGTATAAAGATAAATTACGTTTATTTAAGAAGCACTTTCAATTTAAACTCAAGCATAAAATAAAAACTCTGTTGTTATTGTACATAGTTACAAAAATAAATAATAAGTAAGTCATATGTATACATATAGAGAATAAGTGGCTGTATTTTATACAACCAATTTTTAGTGGTCATAATATCAAACATAATATGAATTATTTAAATTTAGTTTAAAACTAAATATTAGATAATTATAACATTAAACGATAGAGTATAGACAAAGTAAACATAAGCTCTCTTGCTAATTACAGTCATTTATTTAATAATAAAATCTCCATTTTTTATTGCTCATTATGTCTTCTTTACACATATCATTTTAAAAACGAAAACTTATTATTAAATCACATTGCTCTATACAACCTTTGAAAAATGATTGCTAAATACATAACGCAAGAACGCCCGAATCTTGCTTGTATCACCCACCTTTCACATTTGATGTGCAGTCGGAGTTCTCGCTCACGTACACTATTATTTCTCTACCTTCAACGCACACAACACAAACAAATTAAATTTCACATTGTAAAATATTATTTAACGTTAATTAAAACTATACGAATTTATAGTATATTAAAGTTCTTTCTTCAAACTGCGTAAACACTACGCAATCAAACAACGATGTGTGCTATCGACCCAAACGTGTAAGATTGTCCCGGCACAGCTGCTCTCGAACGAGAGCGGAAGTCAGCAATTTATTTTCGTTTACTGTAAAGTTTTATATAGTGTCCTAATGAACAACACGATTGTAACAAGATCTTGTTCTGATTGTAAGGAACTGAAATTTATATGATTCAAAGTTTTGCATGACTGCAACTATTCGTAAAATATTCATAAAGTAATATCGAACTAAAGTCAATTTTAATACCCGTAAGTAAACAATTAAATTAAAGAGCACATATGTACAGAAAATCCCTTTTAATGTAATCAATTCGGTGTTACAATGTTCAATATTCCAAAATAATCTTAAAATTTATGACTCATGTTAAGTGAAACGAAGCAGAAATGTTTGTAAATGCCCAAAATTCAAGCTACGACAAAGTATAAACAATGACTCACCTATTTCTTATGAGATCCTTTAGTATTTCTTTGGTATCCTTTGACTCAGCGATATTACGTGCATAAATGATTTCAAACAGCTTCCAACTCGTTAAAGCTTTGATGTTGCAATTTGCAATGGAAGAAAGCTCTTTAAAGAAAGAGGCTTTCGATCCGCCTTTGTCTAACTATATTTTTTATAAAGATTAAAGACTGTTGGGAATTCGCGAAATATGCCCATATTATTCCCTAGTCTTCTTCACTCAAAACTGCTGTATCCCTCAAATATTAATAGAAATTCCCGAAGAGAGTTGCACCTCCCGAAACCCACTCGTCACACAGGAAGGCAATCGAGCAAATGAATGAGATCGAGAAAATTGACCAACCTCAAGCAACGAAAGCCAAACAACGACTGAGCTGCCGAGCAAACGAGAGACGATTCATATGCCGACGAACCTCTGGCAGACGCACAGTGGTCCGCGCCGCGCCGTGCGCGCCGAAAGATGTCGATGTGAGGTTAGAAGTGGGAGAGAAAGTAAGTTAAGCACCTCAGTATATATAATACAGAAAGCGTTCGTACTTGGTAAATTTATACACTGATCGTTTACATTACTTATACACAAAACACAACACCGAAACTGACTGCCCTCCCTTCCATCTTCCTACCACTACCACTTGCTTAAAACGTGCGAGGAAGAAATAGAGGGGATGCAAAGACTGTTCGCAACTTGAAGATGCGCGTACACGACTTGACTCTACTTGCCACTTGCCACACATCTTGCTGCTGCAGTATATTTTACTTGCACTCGAAATTCAGCTGGCTGACTATAAATCGGATTGGGTCGAATCGTAAGTCGGATGCAGATCATACGCTGCGCATGCACAAACCAGTGAAGTGCCAATGCTACACCGCGGCCGCCACCGGTTAAATCATACTTTTACACAAATTTACATGCACTGATATTTAAGAATATACGCACGCACGCGCACGAATACACACACACACACCACATGTATCATTTACATTAGGTGTTATATATTTTCTTTTAAAATAAATATACCTTAATATTTTATCAATATGAATTAAATTAAATTTTGAAGTACGTTAGAAAAATTAAAGTTAATATAGCTGACGTTAAACATAGCAAAAAAATTTCGCGTTATTTTATAAATTGATATAGACTACTAATTCAAAATAGAAGTAATATTTATAACTTTTTTTCAAATTTTTTATAAATGAATTCAATCTCGGGCGTGGTTACGTCTGCCGCATCAACAACGTCGGAGCTTCAAGATAGTACTGGAGTGAACTTGTATATTTAACTAAAAAATAGGCGTGTATACTTAAAATATTTATTTAAATGTTGCACTATATTTTATAATCATGTAGTATATTTAAAAACAACATTTTAATGAACACATAATGTAATAAAAAAATAGCAGATAAAAATAATTTTTAAAATAGACTTTCTTCCGCTTACTTCTCTGAATTCTAATATATGTATTTTATTTAGAAACATATTATCATATTAGTACTAAATGCTTGTTTTTTTATCACATTTAATTTTTATTATTTTAGTCCATTATTTATAATTTATTTTCCATTTCAATATCATAAAATAAATTTTATCAGTTTCAGGTTGGGAAATACAAATAAAAATTAATGTTAATAGTTTTATAATAAATGCAATTCTTTCTGAAATCAGTCTCCTTTTGCATATGCAAAGTTGTCTTTGTATAGGAGTCCATGAGGCCCGTGCCTAGAACCCCACCGATCCAGGGGCCCTCTTCGTCTGGTAAAGACATTATTACTGTAAAAAAAGTATTTTTGAATAAACATAACACCCATATTGTTATTTATCCAATAAATCATTATTATTATGATTTTAATTCTTATTATACAGCAACAAAAGACTAATTAGCCTTCTAAAGAAGAGATAACTTCTAGAACTACAAGTAGCATGAGTACTATTTTTGAAACACAATATTATATATATATATATATATATATATATATATATATATATATATATATATATATATATAAGATCTTCCTTAAAGTGTAGACCTGAAACCCCACCTACACTCACGTAAAAAAAGACCCTGCTTATATGTAACCTTTTTGGTAATATGGAGAGAACTCGATGATGTTTTTTTACAGTTCTAACTCTGCTATACATTTCTTATGATTCACTTTGATGTATTTCGGTAATTTTCAATTTTTTTTTAATTTTTAAAGAAGTTCGAAATTGAATAATCTAAGTAATGCTTAAGCAGACTTTCTATACCCTTGTGATTGCCATTTTTTTAGGACTGCTCTCCACCACTATCGGACATTATATTCGAACTACCAATACTGGCATTCACACACACGCGCGCGCGTGCACAGAGAGAGAGAGAGAGAGAGAGAGAGAGAGAGAGAGAGAGAGAGAGAAAGAGACCTTACAGGAATAACTTCTGTAATATACATAATTAATTTTTATTGTTTTCAAAAACACTAAGCCTTAAAAAATAAATTTATTTATGAAACGAATTTTTAATATTATAATATTCTAATAAAATATTGGTTAACTAACACGAATACATAAACACAAAAATATATTCACGTTCTTTAATATTTATCCTAAAATATAGATTTTTCTTGATTTTAACATTATATACAAAACAGGAGGTTAGCATTTAATATAATTTTTAACTTCCATAAGAATATATATAATAATTAACGATTTTTAAATACGTTTTTCTCAAGAATTCTACAAAAACTTTGTTATTTTTCTTAATCTTTATTTCGAATTAATTATGTAATTATATTTATTGTATTCAGATAAATTTTGAGCTATACATATGCGATTGTTTTTATTAAAAAACGACAAATTAAATTTAGTTAAATATTACTATAAGATACATAATACTAAGATACTATTTTTACTAGAATTCTTGCTAAAATAAAATTAAAAACGTCTATATAATAGTATATAAAATAGTATGACAAATTAAAATTATATTAATTATTTTAAAAAATCATAATGAAATTGAATATATAAATTTGAAAACTTTTATAAAATTGAATAATTTTTATAGAAAATGTCAAAGAAAAGGTAAACTTCTTTTTATGAAAAAAATGTAATTCAAAGTCAAAGCAAAAGTCGAGAGCGATCGTAAATTCAAGATGCCTCTCAGGCACAGAAAACTCCAGTTAAAGGCGACTTGTTTGCGCACTTCTCGAGACGCTCGTTCTATTTTTCTCGCTTGTAAGGAAAAGTAAAGCGTTATTTTACCCTTTTGATTGGTTGATTTTTTTCATTTCATTTTATTTTACCCCCTCGAGAGGAAAAGTTTGAAGTTTCTCGTCAAAAGAGTCGAAGAAAATGGTATTTTGCTCCCTCAGGTGAGAATATAGTATATTTTACTCGAAATTTCATCATATAGCGTGGAAGTTGATTATTTCTCTTGATAGACAGATTACGCATGGGCAAAGCGAAGAAGATCAATCTCACGATGTAAATAAGTGATTTGTACGACAGTTGAAACATGCTGCTAAAATTGTGATTTTGAGCCTGAAGTAATATGAAATCATCTTAAAAAACTTAAATATACACACTGTTTCTATTAATTATAATACTTGTATATTCCGAAGTATATATAAATCCATCGGAGGTCTATCCTGAAATTGATAAAATAGTTGGCATTTAAAATACGGATTACAATAACATTAAAACAATATCTAATTCTATCTAATACAATACGTAATCTATTATAATGAGAGTCAGACTGTCCTTGTTTATCTCGGTAAGAATCTAAAAATGTGAAATATAAAAATTATTATGACTATAATAACTACTCTGAAAGAATTATATGGTTAGTGAAGGACAATCTAATTCTCACGTTCATCAACTTATCTATCTATGACCCATAAGTTGAATCTAACATGGCAAGCACGTTTCAGCTCCTCATCAGGGACTAAACTAAAATCCTATATATTGAAACATTATTATACCTATGTCCCCATACTACATCCACATCTAGCCAATACCTTTTTTTATATTAATACTGTTAATAAATTAATATTAATAAAGAACGATATATGTTATCTACTTTACTTGACTCTTACATTCAATTTAGAATATTTTGATTCTTTAAAATATAAATATTTTGAAAATTCTCCCTTTATAATTATTTTCCAGAAATCAAAAGAATGTACAAACCTTAAAAATATTCTTTTAATCCCGATGTAATATCAGGAATCCTCAAACTCAGTCTAACATTTATTACAATCATACAAGTAATTCAATAGACAATTCCAGCTTGCAAACAATGGCCATTCTTTCTTAAATAACTTACAGAAATTATTACTGTTTTTGAAGAAAAAAAAACTTGAATATTATAATTTTTGTAATCTCTTCGAATTCTTTCCGACAATCCCTTAATATATGATAACAAAGAACAGCCCCCTTTCTAATTTCCTCTTTTTCAGACTTCCTTGTCGTATTGTTATAAATGTAAAAAACACTTTTCAGTAATCATTTTATCTATAAATTCAACTAAATAATGATTATTGATATACCTTTTAAAGTTCCTATCTTGTTTGCAAATTAGTAGTGTGAATTGAAATCCATTTATCCACAAGATCATGTTTATCCTCTATATTAGTTCAATTTTTTTACCATTATGAACTCTAATGACGCTAATGTCCAAAAGCTCAATTAATTATTGAATTTCAATTCTTTTGTAAATTTAATTCTATCATTGACTGAATTAAAGACTTGCGCCATTTCGTTCATAAATTTTTTAGGAAAAATTATAAAAATATCATCAATATACCTTTTAAAAATTATTAAATCAAAATCCAACTGAGAAAAAACAGTATTTTCTCACATAGACAAATTTACTGTAATCGGTGACAAAGGGGATCCCATTCGACATCGATATTGTTTTTGCACAAAAATAATTATTAAAAGAAAAATATTTGTTATGAAAAACCAAATTAATTGTCTTAATAAATCATTAATCGCTAACTTTGGATGTAAATTAATTTCTTATCATTATTCCTGTACAATTTCATTTAACAACTCTAACGGTACGTTTGTAAATAAACATACTATTTGTAAAATTTACTATCATTCACTGCATCATAAAAACTCCAACTTTCTTTAATAAAAAAATGGTCTTTCTAATTATGTTTACCAAAATATCAGATAAATATTCATAATATTGTTTTCGTGAATCTTAGAAAGTCCATAATATTTAGCTACTGTAACATTTATAAATTTTAAATAATTATCTGAGGTAAAAGTTGACATTTGCTAGTTTTTTTATAAAGAAAATGCTTAATTTTCTAGGGAATATCTTTTTTTTATTCAAAGTATTGGCCAATGAATTCTATAATTTTTCAGCTATCTTATAGCCGATTTATGGATACCCTGCCAAAAAAAAATTATTTTTCGAGACAAACCATTCAACGAGCCATTTTTAAACTTCTTCACAATTAGCAAAGAGATGATAGTGGGACGAAACGAGATCTGGTGAGTATGGTAGGTGCGATAACACTTTCCAATTAAGTGTTTTCAAGATATCCGTCACCAATTTAGCGGTATGAGACGGTGTGTTATCATATTGTTTTTCAATTAAAGCATAATTCAAATTGATAATTTGTTGCTGGTAGCAATTCTTATTCAACGTTTCGCCAGGCTTTAATAACTCATCGTACATAACAACCACACTGGTCCTACCAAACACAGAGCATCGTCTTACAGCCAAAGCGATTTAGTTTTGATTTTTTTGCTTCGGGTTCTCAAAGAAATTCATTTTTCGTTCTCCGTGACAATTTGATGTAGAAAAGATTTGCTTTAGAATCGTTGAAGCAGCATATCACAAGTGGTTTATTGATTTTGCATCTATCTATCGTTCAGTTGATGTAGCATCCATTTTCCATACTTCTGGATTTTCTCCATAGTTTTTGAATCTTGACAAATTGCTTATCAGATCACATTAAGTGTTTGTGCCAATTTTTATTGTGATTGAGATGGGTCTTCATCGAACAACGTCTGCAATTCCTAGTCTTTAAACTTTTTCGTTGCTTTTTTTTGATAAAATAAGAAAAGAAACGAATGTCGCAACTGTGATCTGCTTGGAACAAAACTCGACATATTCATTGAGATAAATAACTGTGGCGTTATTACTTTGGCGGAAGGTAACTTGTATACTTTTGTAGATTGATATCAACTGAAAAATTGAAATATATACAAATCATAGCAATGTATACACATTACTAGCAACATCTAATAGTGCAATGGTAAATTTCAACTTACATCTCTCGTAAATGTCCTTACATTAATATACCCTTTAATTTTCAATTAATAAATATTTCATTCAACTTATTTTATAGCTTATATGCAATTCCTAATTTTCACATAAATAATATCATTTTCAAATACAATTTTAAGTTTATTTATATAATCATTTTTATCTGAAGCTACAATAATCTTGCATTTATCAGCTTTTGGAACATAATATTCGGATTAAGGCTGAGAATCTCATCAAGCATTTCTTCGCTATTTTTAGTTGGAGCAACAAGTTACTATTTAAATAATTAGTAAATTTATGTTCTATTTTAAAATTACCAATGAGTTTGATTAACTAACTTTTACATTCTTTTTGAAATTTATCATTAAACTTAATATTACTATCAACATTCGCGATAATATCCTTAATTAGGAGAGGTTACATTTGAATATTATATTTCAAATTTTGCACCTTTGGAAATAATGTTTATTTTGCTATTTCCTTTTTCCTTAAATTCTTGATCCAATTTGCATTGTTAGAGTGCTTATATATGACTGCTTTGAGAATGTTTTTTTATTTCTTAAATATTCAAATTTTTCATTTTTGTCTTTTTTATATTTAATTTTAATAAAATAAAATGTCTTTCTTGGCCAAGAAAAAATTCCTATATAAATTTTTTCTATTCCCTAAGAAATATCTATTGAAATAATTAATTTCAAGAATCACTTTTTTAATATCCAAATTAAGTAATTTAGTTTTAAAATTAAAATTTTTTTCTTAGATCATTGTTAGATTATTTTAGCCTTCTACAATAATAAAGCAAAAAATACTTGAAACTAAATATTGGACCGTATCGTAAAAGGATGTAAACATATGAGTTCACAGGATCTTATTACAATCTGCGTCTTTGCTGCCCTGCGTGGCAAATGATTTATGAGTTTATTATTTAGATGCCTAATATTTTTCTATAGGTTTTAAGCTTCTCACAAAAGCTTGCAGAGTTTTCAATTTCGAGTACTGTAGTTAGTCTTGCGTTGTCCTTTCGTTTGAACAGACGTCTTTTCTTTCCTCGTTTGAAATAAAGTTCATGTCAAAAGATTATTTCGTGTTTCTTTATTTTAACATCCCACCTACTATATTTAATAAAAATTCAATAACCATAAAAAAGACTTTTATTATGCTCCTTACAAAAAATTTTATCATGAAATTTCTTATCAGAATGTCCCGAAAAAAAAATTTGATTTCTTGCAACTAAAGAGAAGATTTTTATTAACAAAAATCTTAATACATTTACAATGCAATAAAATATTTTTATTTCTTTTTGTTCGCTACAACTATTTGTCTTATATATTATTAAATACTCTTCATTTTTTATTTTTATAGTTTTTATTTTATAAAATTATAAATATTTATAAAGGTTCAATTAGTTAATTTTAATATAGTACAATGTACAACATGTATTTCTATAATTTAGTTGTCAAATATACCTGAATTAATGTTTATAATTTTCGATAATAATGCTTATTCACAAACATATTATAAATATTATAATATACCAAAATAAAAAATATTATATTATTGTATAACGTCATAGCCTAAATAATTGCTTCATTTTATAGAGACCTGATGTGTTAAAAGTTAAATTTGAAATAAAGGTTTGATTTTTAATTTAATTCATCATTTAAAAAAAATATATGTACGATTCTAATAATACGAATACAACACTACACTCATAAATAAATTACAATGTGAAGATATTTAGGTAAAAAATATTGTATCAAAACTCCGCTTCGTATAGATATATAGGCTTTACTATGCGCATGTGGGAGCGCATATTTTCTATGTCGTATGCTGTGTGCATGTGTGAGTGAATAAGTGGTGATAGACTCTGAGAACTGTGCGACAATCAAGACCTGCATTTTATTGCGCTCCGCCCGGCTAACGGAGCGGCATACTGCGAGGGAATTCCCCGTAATTAGTCGCTGCGCCGACCGCGGAACTACTTGAGAAAAAATGTACTTTCAGAAAACCCTGTATATATATAATAAACTTGTAAAATTTGCCTTTTTCTTACAACAGATTTTGGTTCATCTGTATGTACGTCTGCCACGAAGATGTCGAGAAGGGACCGCCGTGCGGTCGAATACTATGTATATATATCAGTTATTGCTGAGATCTTGTGAGGTTCACATCGCTCCAGCTTTCAAAAATAAAATGTAGTTTTTCTTATTTAGATTTATCTTCTTAATTATTTTTACCAAAGCGTGTTTCCACGGATTAAATTTCGCGAAAACGTACCGAGCGCGATGCATACAATATATACACAAAGTCAGAATAATCAATTTTTCCAACATGTATCACGTTTTATATAGTACAATCTCTGAGATAAGAAAAAACATTTGAGAAGTCCAGAATAAAAATTTATTTTCATTACCAAGCTGTTTTCTTCTTATATTAATTCACATGTTAATATAATTTCAAGCATATTTAGAACACCTATAGAGCAAGCCAGCTGCAGCTATGTTAAAATAGAGTTAAAGTAAACTAACATATAAAGAAAACATAGTTTAAGTATTCTGTCCATCTCTCTCTCTCTCTCTCTCTCTCTCTCTCTCTCTCTCTCTCTCTCTCTCTCTCTCTCTCTATCTCCCCTTCTTTCTCTTCTCATCTAATTTTGCTACACGTGATTATTTTCTTAACTCATATGTTGACATATACGGAGTCTACCAGACTGATCACGTACAGTAACAAAAAGATAAATGATACTAAACTGCGGCTCCCGACAATGTATAGTTGATGCATGCTAAAGGGCAAGATTATGAGAAACTCTGTCAGGTATTATATACTGTATACTTGTTAACAAAATTAAAGGATAATCTAAGTAATACTTTCGCATACTTTTTAACCGCCCATGCCTGCCATTTTTTTAGTTCTCCTTTCCACCCCTAATAACGCTTATTATATTTAAGTTGCCAATAACATTGCCAAGTAATACAAAAGTTTTAAAAATGCGAATCCTTCTCGCACAAGCGATAAAAATTTCCTAGATTAGTATATAAAATTGAGAAAATCTTCATATGCTTATAAAATTGTATGTAACCCGTCTATTAAAAAAAAGAATATATGAGCATCAGTATAGTTTACGAAGTACGAATAGTGCATCCGGGATAAAGAAACATAACTTAAGCTTGTTACATTCTTTGGCTTTTGAAAATGTAAATTTAAAATATAAATTGACAATAATGTAAATTTAATGTTGGAGTCAATAAATTGGACAAAACTTATCATTTTTTATTAATAAAAAATTGTGTTTTACATTTAAGATCAGGATGTTGGGGGTTCTATAAATATGATACAAATAAATTAGAATGGGGTTAGGGTATATATAGTACATGCTGGGTTTTTTATTCTAGTTTAGTCCTTGCAGATGAAAAGAGGCGGTTCGAAACGTCGGATATCGAAGAAGAATTGAAATTTAAGGTGGTGGGGGCAGTTAGGCTGTTGTTTACTAACATAGAATATAACTTATTGTTGGTATACAACGAATATATGCACCATGCAAACTAAACTGAGGACGCTAATGTGGATCAGTGCAAGTCTGTACCCGCACTGTTCCTGAACCGACCTGAGTTCAACCTGCAGAAATGCCGAGGATACAAAAGGGACAGACCGATCTGGCCACCGTTATTCTCGAGAGTGACAGCAGTCGAGTGCGGCCAATATACAGTTCTACATTTGTACTTAATATTGTATTTGCATATTGTATTTTCACATGTAATTTATTATTTGATTTATCAGTGCACTGATCACAGTTGTATTTCACAAATTAAATAAAATTGTTTATTAGAATAAAGCTTAAATTCTTCTAGTTAAATCAACACTTATTATTATTGCTTTTATTATTTTTAATTTTTAATATAATTTATTTTTGGTAGTATGTTAGTTCTATTTCAGATTCTTCGGGGGTGATAATAAACATGGGCAGTCTGACTACCATTATTTTATTTAATATACTATATTATAAAGACTGTAAGACCGATAAAAATATTTATTAATTGTAATCTATTGAATTAGAAACTGATTTGTTTGGAATTTTTATTTGGAAATAAAAGTGATTAAGAATACTTCTGAAATTAGATTTAAAAATTAATCTCATTAAATTTATTATTTCGAACAATTTATTTTAAAACTGAACGTATCATAAAGCTAAAAGTGTACGACTTAAATCTTATACTAGGTCTTATCTGTATATTTTATAAAATATATATAACGATATATAATATTAAAAGGTTTTACCTTTTTAATGTTTATATAGATAATAATAAAAACGTAAATTTATATACTGATGATATACGCTTCTACTCAAAGCACTACTAATGTATCACTTCAACATATAATGCGAATGGAATTTTTTTCAAAGATTATTGTATAATCTTCATAGCAGGCGCTGCAGCAAAATGACTATCAATCGAAGGACACGAGAAACTTAAAGACTATAATGTTTGAGTAAACAAGTAAAAATCCACTGAGAATGTAAACAAAAATCCTAATTTTTTTTAATAATCTTTTTTTTAAATTACAGTTAGGAGTTGTGCAACACATTCATATATATTTCAAGTGAAAGAAGTACCGGTGTACGTGACTATCGTATTGCCGCATGATTCTTTAAAATTACTGCTAAATAAATAGAAACATTGTATTCGTGTTTATCGGAAATTTATTCATTCTCATAATGATTAATAATATTTATGAAATTAAAAATCTACTTTTGTCGACTGATATGTACTTAATTAATAAATTTAATATAATAATTTTCTTAATTGAATATTTATGGACATTGAAAACTTATTAATATGTGGAACTTATAATTATTTAAAAGTATTTATTTCTAAATACTTTTTATATTTATAATTTAAAATTTATAATTTTTTAATAATTAATCGATTTTAGATATTAATTTTTTATGGGAAGAAATTATAGTGTATCATTAAAACATTACAAAATCTTATATAGCAATAATATATTAAGGTAACTATATCAGTAAGTAACTGTATACTATTCTCGATACTATTAGATAACGATGTATGACATTTTTATATTATTTTAAGACTTTTAATAATCCATATTTATAAGCTTCAAGAATACTTTCCTTTTTTTAAGTAATGGATAATTTCGCAATCATATACAAATTTGATTATTTTCGAAGATCGGCAAATCACTATTAATCTATTAAGACTGTGCTGAGGCATTCAAATTATATTACATATGACATATAACAAACTAACCTCTTTACTGGCGGTAGTTTTGTTTTATTACAAATTATTTTTAAAACCATTGCAGTTTTGAGGTATTGTATACATGTATTTCTGAAAGCAATTATTGTTCAATAATGTGATATTCATTCAAATCATTTACTTTCTTAATTTTTTACTTTGGGTCTATTACATTTTTTTCAACATAGCCAGGTCCTTGTATAAGTATTAGAGTATTTTATATATTTTTAAAATGGTGTATTTAGAAGAACAATCCAATGTTTTAAGTAAATTTATTTGTTGATACTATCACATAACAAATACTAAATCCATAATAAGTAAACATTTGAAGATTGAACTTGCATTATATGACCATACGATTTCTCGATATACATATATCAAATTTAACCCGACTGGTCCATTTAAACTCCATAAACTGAAGCGCATAAACTGAATCGGTAAATTTTTTTTCCTATATTGGTACAACCTTTCTTGATGTCCATGTAAAATTTAAGCGTCAAATCTCCATTAGTGTGTGTTTGTCAGCTGTTTGTTTACGACGCAAAAAGTTTATCTGGCGATATTGACTATGGACTTATCATGCGTTCCCCGAAGCAGATTTTGGAACTTGAGGAAAGAGGAAAAATTCACAGGGAGCCAAATCTGACGAATACGATGGCTGAGCGATGACTTTCATTTTGTGTTTGACCAAAAAATCAGACACAATCATGTTGGAATGTGCAGACGCATTATTGTGGTGAAGAAAGCATGAATTGTCTGCCCACAAATCCGGTCGTTTACGACGAATTGCTTCGCGTAGACGCCTCAAAACAGCCAAATAGTACTCCTTATTGGCGGTTTGACCTCCTGAAACGAATTCATGGTGAACCCTCCCACGGTAATCGAAAAAACCGATGAGCATCACTTTGATTTTCGGTGGATGGGCGAATTGCATGAGGCAAGTTTTCGACGACTTCAAGACCTTCACTAAATGCTTTGTGTCACTCAAATACTTACGTTCGCGATAAAGTAGACTCCCCAAAAATTTCGTAGCCGTAATTCGATTGGAAACACAAAATTTCAAGCAAACTCGCTGATCAACTTGTTTTTCCATAGTAAATATTTCAAGACAAACTTTTTGCGTCGTAAACAAGCAGCTGACGTACACACACTAATGGATATATGGCGCTCAAATTTTACATGAACATCAAGAAAGGTTGTACAAATATAGGAAAAAAAATTTTTTACCGATTCAGTTTACGCGCGGAATTTAAGTGCACCAGTCTGGGTCAAATTTGATCATATAGTATTAATCATTTATTGGTACATTTAACTTACTATTGATTTTCGTTATTATAATCCAGTGTCCAGTCCAAAAAATTTTATAAAATTTAAAAACCATATTGAAGGATATGATGAACATTAATTTAACATATATATTTGAATGACTTCAATTACTATCATATCGAACGATTTAGACAACCAGCAAGTATACCAATACTGCCCCCTTCCCCCAATACACACAACATTAGCAAACTTTTCAAAAGTAAGTTGGTCTAAAGTTCAGCTCTCAAATTGATGTGCGAGTCCCTCGCACTCTCTACGTGTTCTCTCTCTCTCTCTCTCTCTCTCTCTCTCTCTCCCTCTCCCCTCTCTTCCTCCTCTCTTTCTTACTCTCTCTCTCTCTCTCTCTCTCTCTCTCTCTTCCTCTCTCATCTCCTCTCTTTCTATATCGGTTATTCTTGTCTTTATATGCCATCGTATATACGGCGTATGGCATATTGCTTTATTAATAACTCTTATGGATGACCAAAAGTATTATAAGTATATAATTATATAATGTACGTGATTTTTCGCACGTCGAGAGGAAGAATGAGGAGAGGGAATTAAAGATTTGCGTGCGCATCTAGAGAACGAAATGCGACTGATAGAAAAATGGAGCGAAGTACAGCGGCGCCATATTTTCTTTTATCCGCTGAAAAATTACATGATAAAACAAGTTTTGCTATATATACATAATGAAGAAGATGAACTCAAGGTTTATCGTAAATAAGCTCGAGTTCTTCCCGGCACTCTGATCCCTCCCCTCTCTAGGTATTTTTCGCATTTGGCGCGTGTCTGGTTGATCGTCTGTTTCATTGTAAAATATGGATTGTATATACAACTGAACAGACCGACTTGACTAATTATACATAAATCGTCGTGGAAGATTACGATATTCCGACTGGCGCTATAGGACAAAAATATTAGCGTTATCATCTTCTATAATACGAGCGATAGAGATTAGTGATAGAGACGAAGGAAAAAACTTGCCGAGGCAGATGCTGATAACTCTTGTAATGCGAATGCTAATTTTTCTCTGTATCAAGAAAATTTACGTAAATGAATTTTGTCATAGAAAGAGAGAGAGAGAGAGAGAGAGAGAGAGAGAGAGAGAGACGGGGGAATTGATTTATTAAAGGAAATACCTTATATGAGAGTATTTAATATGCATATAGAAAAAATTTACAATATAAAATATAAGTTTCAACAATTAAAATATATATGTTCGTATATAAAAAATTAGGATTAACAAATAAACAATAAGAATTAGTTTCAATATAACAAACTTTACGTATATACAAAAAGGACAAAAGTCGAATGATTTTTATGTTCGATTGTAACATATATAAAGTTTTAAATTCTACAGTACCACTGCTGTAAGACTTTCTGCATCGATGACTTGTTTGGATAAGATCAAAGTGAATAGTTTTTAATATTACCCCTTCTTATCTCGCTTATATACATAGGTGTATATACATAGGTGTGCATATATATATATATATATATATATATATATATATATATATGTATATATGTATATATATGTATATATATATATATATATATATATATATATATATATATATATATATATATATATATACGTAAGTGAGGTAAGAATGGAAAGCATATGAAACGAACAGTTAACCGTATTGAATTCTTTGAAAATGGAAAGACGAATGAAAAGTGAAGGGCTTAGGAAGATTTTCAGATCTGTACGTTTGAAAGTTCGATTTACCTTAATATATATTTTGCACGACGACTGTGCTAGAATACAGTTATAGACACAGGTTCAAATTGATTTCGCAGGCCGAAACTAGCTTATTTAAGTTTATGGCAAGAATTTCAATGGACACCGTCCCCAAGAAAGGATCACGCCTTCTCTGTGCCACTATAAGTCTCATAGTCAAATCTGTCTGTAGTGGAGATATTATTCCTGTAAGCGCAGGTTACCTGTTGCACAGTTAAATCTGGTGGATGTATTTTGTACTGTCTGCATAGAGGGGCGTATTTAATCCATTCCTTGTAAGACAGTAAAAGCCAGTACAAGCATAAATTATAATCAGCCGAATTACTGTCAAAGCAAAGCGGGAGTTGTGGGAAACGACTTACGTTAGAATAACATTGCATTTTTACCAGTTCATATAATCTATTTCGCTTTTATTTAACTTTAAGC
Source organism: Sycobia sp. Sy_11 (assembly GCA_018907035.1). NCBI lineage: Eukaryota > Metazoa > Arthropoda > Insecta > Hymenoptera > Epichrysomallidae > Sycobia > Sycobia sp. Sy_11. Next base: position 2,268,412 of record JACCIC010000062.1, on the reverse strand, counting down.
AAATGTAAAGAATATTATTGAACCCGATTGAAAGAAAAGACAATACTGAATTTATTATTGTTAATAAATTACAACGACATTTCTTCTCTTATCTGTAAATTACATATTATCTTTAATAATTTTATATTTATAGTTACCTTCATTGCTATTTATACCGCTAATATAAAACTAAATAAAAACTTATATTACATAAAATTCTAACCGTAAATATTATATGTATATATATATATATATATATATATATATATATATATATATATATATATATATACATATAGAATTAGCGAAATTGACTTTTGCATAAGCATCTGCATAAATATCTTAAACAGTATATTAAAACCACATTAAGCGTTAATTATACGCTTTAAACTTAAAATTTTTATTTATTTTTGAATAAGTTAGAACGAGCAGGTTACGACGAAGGCCATAATGAAATTTATAATCCATAACTGATAGTTCTGCATCCATGTGCATAATCTCAAAATCTACTGCAGATATTTATAATCCAAAAATACTCTAAATAAACGTGTCCGGTCAAACGATCTCTTATTATGCGCAGTGACATCGTCCATAAGGAGAAGATTGAGTTTAATCCCTGAAGAGGAACCAAAGCGACTTGAAACGTCGGACAACGTCGAAAATAAATTTAAGTGGTGCGGGCAGTCAGGTTGTTCTTTAATAACATAATGTATAGACTAATTTATTTTATTTTGATTTTTTATTTTTAATTTAATTTAATTTTTATTTAAAGTAATAAAATTGTTTAACGGCCTTACGGTCTTTATACTTTAATATATTGTACTAAATTAAAGAGAGTCATACAGTCCTTGTTTACAATCACCTCCGAAGAATCTAAAATTGAACTTACTACTAAAAAAATAGATTAAAAATTAAAAATAATAAAAATAAAAATAATAAACTGTATTTTATATTAACAAAGGGCAACCTGAATGCCCCCAAGCACCTGACATGTTTGGTGTCCTAGGACACCAAAGGAGAATTTAAATTTAAGGTGGTGGGGGCAGCCAGGTTGTCCTTTGCTAATATAAAATACAGTTTATTATTTTTATTTTTATTATTTTTAATTTTTAATCTATTTTTTTAGTAGTAAGTTCAATTTTAGATTCTTCGGGGGTGATTGTAAATAAGGACTGTATGACTCTCATTAATTTAGTATAATATATTATAGTATAAAGACATATTTTATATTTTTATAAAAGTGATAAAAATATTTATTAATGTAATTGAAAACAGGGTATATAAGTACAATTTTTTATTTATTCAGAAAGGAAAAAATTTATAGTTGGGTCCAGATCCGGGTTCTTTTCGGAATCCTATATACAAGCACGCTTATAGAAATTTCAAATAAAAAAAAATATAAAATAATATAATACGTTAAACAGTTTATATACAAGGTCGTGATCGTAAATATCGAACTCTATTTCCTTCTCCACTTCTTTTTGAGCAAAAGCATATATTGTGTACACATATAACATTATGTCGAATGCGCTAATGTGCCACATGATTTGTGATACCAATCACTCTCTGCAACAACTATAACAACATTTGAGAAAAACCAATGACGTACAAAACGAGATATATAGATAAAGATACAGTATTATATATATATATATATATATATATATATATATATATATATATATATATATAATAGTTCACTAATAGTGCAAGCATCATTGTACAGAACAAAAATATTTTGGTTATTTATATGCATATATATATATATACACAGGGAGCAAGGTCCGAAAGACATCGTGGTGTAGACAATTCGCATTGTTGTATGCATAAAGTAGAACCTCAAACATATTATTCTAGAGTAATATCACTTTTCAAATTGCAACTGTCTTTTCAAAATTGTAAATTTTTCCGTTCTATAGAACTCGTTGGCGCTAAATCTGTCATACCGTAATTCATATGACCGCAATGAACTGTTTATGCATGTATATATAAGCAAAGTTATATATAACGCAAAAGTTTCGGAAAATACCATTGAAATTACTCAAGTCGGCACCGGATAAACTTAACGTTGCGTCTTAGAATTGGAGTTTGAAAACAATTTTCTTCGAGTCACGTACGACTCTTATTGTCGAGATGCACACATATTTATATATACGTGTGCAAAATAATAATCATATATTTCGCTTATTTTTATAACTGTATATGCGGCGCCGTGCACAAAATATTTTGCGAATTGAAACGAGAGCGCTGCTTTTCGTGCTGTAGTCGAAAGCTTGTTTAAATAAGTCGACTATTTTTTTTTGGAACAGAATCTCACATTCATTTAATTGAATACATCTCGCTAAAATATACAGTATTTATATGTGAATAAACTATGTATGGTTAAGATATTATCTATATGTAAAAGGTTAAAGAATACCGTTTGTAATTGTAGATTAGAACTTCGAAATTGTTATGCAAATTGTGGGTAATCTGCATCGTGAACACTGAATAACCCGAGGCTGTTCTTTTGAAATCAACTAAGAAAAAAGCTCGGGAATAACTATACGCGCGTGCGCGCGCAAAAACGTGTTTATTAAGGAATTTATTATAAATGATGAAAATCTCGATTGAAGATAATTGCGCATCTAAACAAATGTGAAACATGCTTAGATTATTACATTCCTTTGCCGAAGTGAATTTTCTTTAAAAAACAAATAAATAACGAAAAGGATGATGGTTTTTAACATACGCATTGGTGTAACTACACTCTTATACGAGCGAATGAATTATGTGAAAGTGCGTTTGAAAAATTCAAGAAAAAACTTAACGTGATATAAGTAGATTCGAAGTACATTGTATTTGTGCACTGTCTCAGCATACACGGAATTACATTCAATATGGAATCAAACGATAGAACTATATGAAGATAATCGAAATCGTGCGATGAAAATTGTTTATATATCGTCTATATATACTTATATAGTCACTTGTATATTATACATATACTATAAGCCGAGGATTGATAGCAATTTATCATGTCTTTTCGATGACTCTCAATTTGCCAAAAATAATATCCATGTGACAAGTGAAGCATTTTTATAAAAATTATCAATATTTATAGAAGTATTGGTTTATTTATAAGTATTCCGCAGGATAGACTTATTATATATAGCGATGAATAAAAGCGAGAAAAGAAATTATAATTGTTTTCGAAAATACATGATTGTGAATTTTTTAATAAATTAAAATAATGATAAAAAATAATATATTAAAACTAAACATCGAAAAAGAATATATAATATATGCTAGACCCTCCCAGGTTTATATAAAATTTATATGATTTAACGCTCTTTACTAAAGATACAATATTCGCGTAAATATTAACATTGGAATTTCTTATTTCCATATATATTATATATAGATCAACAAATATACATACAAGTAGCACAATACTTATAATATTTTGTTTCTGATAACGCAAAACTCGCCGTAAGTATATGCTTACAATCGAGCTTAAAATTTACCGCTTAAAATTATTATGGCTACTGCTGGAGGAACTGCTTTACATTTAATTGTAATATTGACACCCAGGAATTTTCTCTTACAAATATTAATTCTATTATAATTTACACTTGAGCTTAATAGTTATGCATATTCTTTTTATTTCGCAATGTTTCTAATTGTATATATGATTAATATTTTGTCAACGGTTAGAATTATATTAGTTTGAGTTACAGTTCCGAGCTATTCTGCATATTCTGCATAAGAATCGAAACGTGAGTGCGCAACATACTTCTACGAATGTCAAAATATTTCCCCCGCCCCCAATTTCCCGTTCAAAGTTCCATACTCCCATCTCCCATATAAAGATTCCGAGACGGATAAGTGACTGCAGGGGAAAAGTCGTCTGTATATTCTCATGCTTTCTACAGTTTCTGGTATACAAACCTCACAATATGATAGGAAAAAGGAAGACGCCTTCTTTTGAAGGAAAACTCGGGGAAATATTACAGAGCCGCAGCGAGCGCTCGAGAGTGCGTTACAAGATACGCAACTCGCTCACATACATACGTACATACATACGCGCGCGCGTGTGTGTGCGTGTCTGCGCGTGTGTGTGTGCATAACCTCGGTGATACGACCGCAACGCATCAGGTCGGAGCGAGAAGTAGCCGAGTGCGAGTAGTAGCTCTCGTGCACGCCTTGATCACGTGCACAGCGCAAGGTCCCCAGATCGCGCACGAGAGCCCGACCGACCCACTACACGCCGCAGTTTGCTATATACGAATATACAATATCTCGTTTCTTCGTGTCCTCTCTCACTCCGAGTCGCTCTTGCTCGCTTCGTATAATATATATTTATATAGGTATACCGATACAGGTATATTATATTAATATGTTGCCGTTTGCTCTTTATGGGAGAAGAATTTAAAAGCGAAAGCGAAGAAATCGAGCAAGTTTGACGCGGAGTATGGCAGAAGAAAGGGAGACGGGTAGGGAACATTTAGGGAAACAGTGTCCGGAAAAGATGATTTTAATTATTCGTGCTCGCTTTCGTCATCTCGAAAGAAATTAAAGTTCTTAACATACTGTGACGTTCATACCAGAATTGATGATTTTAACTATTTTCGCTGATACGTTATATCCACGTTAGGCCTAAACAATCATTAATAAAACCTATATGGATTTATTATGGGTAGTCTTTATCAAAGATTTACGGAATTTTCATTGTACTATTGTACTGCCCTGTAAATTACATACAACGCGGCATGAAAAAGTTTGTTTGTTCCGATTAATCCCGTACTTTACCGCGATGAATCAATGTTATGATTAATATTGATAGTTTTCAATAGATATATTTAAAGCTACCTTAATCTTACAATTGATATGTTACAATTAAAGTCGAGTTAAATTTTGCTTTTGTATGAGATAAACCTTGAAATAAAAATTGACCATACTTGTCTGAGGTTTGATCATATATAATAAACGTTAAGCATTTATGGCATATATTTTAATAGAACTTAGGAATGTATTTTATAAAAATTGAAAAGAGTTTAATGACCATCTCAATCTACAAATTGATAATTACAAAAACAATTAATGTCATATAAGAAGAACATTATGAACTCGAAGTTCAACTCTCATTTCAGAATCAGAAGACCACATTTTAATATCTTTAAAGAGATACGCGTGTGTGTATTGAAGTTTTTCTAATTAAAGAATAAATTATTATTATTATTATTATTATTATTATTATTATTATTATTATTATTATTATTATTATTATTATTATTATTATTTAGTTTAATAAGAAACAATTACATTAAAAAAAACAAATAATTTTTCCATTTATAGATAAACTTTCAAAAAGTAACCAGCTCCCAATTTATCTGAAAATTTGTACACTTATGCTTTTTGTAGTGCTCATCACAAATATTATAATTGTTTATTGCGGAAACAAAATTTTCATGTCGAAATCCATTAAAAACTCCATAAGAATAATAATTTTCCAAATTTATCTCAGAAAATAAGAAAAATTTTAAATAAATTTAAAGCCAAAATTATAGAACTCATTAAAATACATAGTTTTGTTCTGTATCTTTTTTCGTTCTAAATATTATTTCTGGAGTAAAATTCAAAATTTTACCCTCGCGACGGCGAATGTCGATTGATGTGTGGTTAAATCGAGGTTAAATTGTAAAAAATCCTTGGAAACATGAGAAATTCTTTACACGTACATATATATGTATATATATATATATATATATATATATATATATATATATATATATATATATATAGGTATATATAGGTATATATAGGTATATATAGGCATATATAGGTATATGCATCAATATTTGTTTGAAATTAATTTTTTGAAAGTTTAAGTTTAAGTTTTAAGATTTCCTATTTTCGAAGAAAGTTTGAAAAACTATCATTTTTATATTTATCAAAGTGAAAATTCAATTTCCGACGAAGATGGCGCAATATTCATAATCAGCAAAATGAGAAGTAGGTACTTTTTTGAATTATACATCAGTAAAAAAAACTTGATTTAAGAAAAAAAAAGAAAGAAATAAATACAAATAAAAGATATATAATAAACACTGAAAAAGGAACAAATATAATAACGAAGTTTGTAAAGAAGTCTTTATGTATAATACGTAATGACTATAGTCAGGACTGTACCTTGCCTTCTGAGAAACTGGAAAGAAAAAGAAGCGGCGAAGTTGCGATTTATAAGTTGGAGGGAGGAAACGTATATATATTACATCACTGGTGTCGAAGTTAGTTATTTACTTCGTGATGATGAAATAGTTTATGCCCAAGCGAAGCGAGGAATATAAATTTCATGAGATAAATAAGTAATTTCCACACGTCTAGTTTTGAACATGATTTTATATCAACAGCCGGAAAATCGTTCTCAAGTTATATGGTTTTGCGGTAGGGCTAATATAAAAAATTGTTGAATCTTTTAATTAGTTTAAAAAATGTACACAAAAATCTTTTAGATGAAGTTAATGCATCAATCCAGTAATTTGTTAGTCTTTAATAAACAGCAATTACTTTATCATTTTTTAACGTCACTGCGCACGTTCTAGCTGAAATAAGTTGTTGTATCACTGATCCAACTCCATTAATATAGTATACACTATCGAAAACATTTATTAAAATTAATTAAAATTATTAAAATCAAAATTGAGGAGCATTACAAACATAAAATTAGCTCTCGCGTTCTTTCAGAATTAAAAGAATTATAGCGTTATCTTTTATATAAGAAATGGATTAGATGAAAGTGGTCGAATTGGTAAAGGTAGTTTAAAATAAAAATAAAACTAGTAACTATATATGAAATACTTGAAAAATGATATAAAAAAAATTATTTATATTATTTTATTGAACAGTTGACTTTTCTGCAATAAAAGTTCATTGTAATTTTATTTTTATTTTAAACTCATATACCTTGGGTAGCTGGACCAATTTAATCTACGAAATTACTTAATTAAAAATGTGATAAAATATTAATAAAATTTTATCCTAGTATAAAGACAAACAATAAAAGTCGAATAAAGATTTGAGAATCAAAGCCTAATAACTTTAATAAAAATAATATTTGAAAAAATTTAGGAACTAAAATTTCAGCTCTATAAAAAAAAACGAAGTTATTTTTCAGATGTAAGTAATTGAGTATGCTAAAACTAAATCTGAAGTCCAAATGACTCCATCAGGTCATTTTTTCCGTATTCACAAATATGCTATTCATTATAAAATTCCATAAAAATTCGAATAACACCGTGGCCATTCCATATCCTTCTATATTGGTCACAAAGCCTATATATTCTTTCGTCTTTCCTCATTCTAATCAACCATCGATACTGAGATATGCAATTCCCATTTCTTTATTCGTCATTATTAATCACAAATTATTTGTTTTTGTTGTTTTTTTTCATGATGGTCTTTTAAATATGTGACGTGACACTGAAATTTTCAGGATCGCGGAAGAAATTGAATTGACAAGATTTTTAAAGTTTTACTGTATTTAAAAAATATTTAAATGAATTTTAAAAAATTATGTATAACTATGATTATCTACTGATAATAACGTCGTGGTGCCTAGGATTACAAGGATGTGAAAAAAGTTCGTATAAAAAACTACATTATTTTTAAAAACGAACAAGAGCGAACTCTCTCACATGTAATCTGTGGAATTATCGGGTAGGTTAAACAGTTGATACAATATATGCCTTTTTTATATTTTCTTTAATTTATCTCGAGTTATAGAATTAAATATAAATATATATATTATATATATAGCTTTGCCATTTACATATTAATAATAATTACTTGAACTGCGAATCATTTAGAGTGCATTAAATTTAGTTTATAATTAATTTTTTTTTAAATATTTAAAAGTCAGAAGTTGTTAATTTGAATATTCAGATCAATTCAGATAGGTTAAATAAAGCTGTTTTTATTACATCAAAGCATCAATTACGATTTTTAATTTATTACGCATTTCCATTTCAAAATTAAAGTTCAAGGTTGAAACATTGAGATACGATTCCAAGTATTCTTCTTCGGAAAATTTATAAAAAATCGACTTTTAAAAACATGGAAAGTATATAATCTAAATCCAGCCAATTTATAATAATATGTATTTTCAATGAAATTTGTAAACATTAAGTTATATATATATATATATATATATATATATATATATATATATATATACACATATCTATATATATATGCATATTTTTTTTCAAAAATATTTTCAACAAATTGCATATTTTAAACAATATTTATCAAACAATATGCTTGAAAATCGATAATTATATTAGTTTCATTTGCATAATTCAAACTGATACAGTTTTTATAAAAATACTCTACTTCTGTAATGAGTTATCGTTTTTCGTATATAATCGGTATTATTAAAATTTAAGCATTATCTAAAATCAAATGCAAAATATTTGATCAACTAATTAGTTTTGTTACACGATTAAAATACTTTTAATAATAAACAGTAATAAAGATTTCTCATTTAGCGATTGGAGAATGTGTTTTTTGAAAAAGTTGATAATAACCGATCAAAATTTGTAATCCATCAAAATACTTTATAGACATTACTGAATACAATTTATAGTTAATTCCTCATATTTGTATATTACACAAGCGTACACACGCACACACACACACACACACACACACACACACACACACAGTCTACAGGCATATGGTATCCACTCTATAAACGATTACGAAGACTAGAAATTTCTACCCTGATTGACCATTTTAACAATTTAATGACTAATAATCTTACTTTACTTGCACGTGCGTCAAGCTATAATGACATAATAAATATATTTGAATGTTCTAATTCAGGAGTGAATAGAAGTCTACATTGACCAGGTTAAATCATATTATAACAAAAATGTAGATATGATTATAATAATATAATGGCGCTTGTCATATACATAAAAATATAAAGGCGCTTGTCATATACATACGGAAATTAGAAAATCAAATTAATCGAAGGCTAATGGTATATGCACGAAGCATGCGTAAATAATTTATTCGAAAAAGAAATAATCCAATAGAAAAAGGCTAATTTAATGATATTTTATTTTAATAAGAAAATATGACGTTAGTGATAGTGATAAATGCTAATCCGGTAATCTGAAAAAGAGTAAAGTTGAATATGGTTTTCACAATTTAACTTATATTTACATTATTAAAATCATTCATTAACGAACTTCAAAAACATCATTTTTAGAAAATCTTGCAGCGATTTTTATCAAAATTTCAATATTTTATATTTATCAATATTCTACCAATGATATTTCTAAATTAATTCTAAAAATATCAATATTCTATCAAAATCCTGTAAGTAGCGCCGCAGTCGCCTTGAGAGAGAATATGAATTTAGAGCATCGTTCAAGGGCACTGAGCAAGGTCAAACGCCAAAAATATCAGAATCATTGAAATTTAAAAAAATGTTTTTGAAATCTTCACCTAAATTTCAAAAACCCACCGAAAGAAAAAACACGTTTTTCATGTCTAATATCTTTAAATAGGGTTTTGTGACGTTACGCTTTTTTTATCTTTTTTAAAATTATATTATGTATTTAATAGAATTTTTTAAAATGATTTTATAGTGCAATTTTTCGAAATCGGTTTTTTGTTTTTACTTTTCAGTTATTATACTGTGTTCGAACAACTTATAATTCATAGTCACTTTTATATAAATAGTAAGTAGTTCTATATAGAATTTCATCTTGTCATTTTTTGTAGAAGTAGGGGTTTATGACGCCCAACAGTTAATGTCAACCGGTCGGAACAAAATTACGTGGACAACATAGAAAACGCTGTAAGCACGGCCATAATAACAATGCAGCGATACTTCACCGGATGCTACCACATACCTCGTGGTGGATTTTGTTAAATATCTATATTTTACATCAACATAGCAACTATCATATTTATTAATTATTGCAAGACCCTCTATTTAAATCACTCTGTCTCTGTCGCTCTCTCTGGCTTATGAAGAACCACGAGTCCTTAGGCTTTAATATATAAAATTTTAATTGTAATTCTCTCTCTTTAGCAAGCAGGCGCGCACACAATGTCAATAGGTTTATATATGATTATTGTATTGCAATACAATATATATATATATATACACACACACACACACGAATTTATAAAGACAAAGCGTTTTTTCTTTGAACACATTAAAGAAATAAACTAATAAACCGAATGCTCTGAAATTCAAAATATATATTCTATATTATCTTCGGAATGACATAGGTTATGTTTTTTATTGAAAATCATTTTACTTTTATCAACAATTTCAGAGCGCAGTTAACGGTCTTAGCAGTCAGTTTCACCACCGGCCAGTAGGCGGCGTCTTAAATTATGTCGAATATCAAATCAAAGTAGTCAGTTTAAAGAATTAATACCATACCAGCTCATTGAATGGTCATATTTAACTTTGGAATTAGTATCGTAAAGAAGGTGTATTTTAGTCGGTATTCTTATTTTCATTTCCTCTCCCTCCCCATGTCTCCCTTTCTTTCTCTTACAAATTATGTTTTTGTTTTTACACGTTATATTATCTTCGGAGTGACATAGGTCAAAGGGGATATATTTTAGTTTCATGAACGTGTCGTTGCATACGATATCCCTGTACCTCAGGACGATTTCTACGGAGAGATTCATGTTTGGATGGTAGGATAAGATATCCAGGTATCTCGGAACGACTTCTACGGAGAGTATTATGTTTAGTTAGTAGGAAACGATGTCCAGCTATGTCGGGACGACTTCTAAGAGAAGTTTCATGTTCGCACGGTAGAAACATATGTCCAGATGTTTCGAGCCGATTTCTACCTGAGGTTTCACGTTCAAACGGTAGAAGACGATGTCCAGGTGTATTTGTTGCGTCGAGATCTAGTCAACAGGATTAAATCCCGTTTTTATTTTATATGATTGAAGATAAAAAGAATCTACGAAGAATAGAAATGATCAAAAATTTAAAAGGATAGGTAGGTAGATGTAATTTAGGAGCCTTGATTAGACCGTGACATAGAGTAGACTTGTTTACAAACATCGGGCTAGCGAGTATAAATTCGTGGGATTGAAATTCAAACTAAATTATATGTTAAAGTACCAGTTATTATATGCGAAAATATGAATAAAGTATCAAGTGTCGTGCCTACATAAAGAAACTAAGTTGAAATTTGACGGTGTCTCTGACTACAGAGACGAAGTCGACATTAAAAATAATAATCTGGGAAATCTACTGTAAACATGCAATCTAATAATAGTGTTACTTTCTACGCCGGCATTGTGCAACAAGACGCCTATCCCTCCAAAGATCAAGCCATAATTATGGACGCCATTGACGGACTCCCAGTAGGTGATTACACTCTTGCAATTGATAAAATAATTGAACCAAAAAATATTAGATATGTTTCAGGTGTATCACGCGGTTGTATTTGCATGTACTTAAGCAGTAAGGATATCGCAGATAATCTTACAGACCATAATATATTAGTGAATATTGGAAATCATACACTTACAATAAGACCGCTAATCTCCAAAATACGCCGAATAATAATATCTAACGTACCACCTATAATTCCGACATGCTATTTACAAACAGAATTATCGAAATTAAATATTAAACCTGCCTCAATAATATCAAGTATACTTTCCGGTTTCAGCGATGAAGAATACTCGCACATTCTTAGCTTTCGAAGACAAATGTATCACTCGGCGTGGGACCTTCGAACAAGAAGGTTCGCTCGCCACCCGTGTGCAAGTCTGACCCCTCTACCTGACAGGTACAGGACCTGGCTTACCCTCTAGCGTGCTCTTCACGAACAATGGATGGACATGCATCCAGCTTCAATTCAGAAAATAGCGATGTTACTTACTTATTTTGTAATTATAAGATTGTCTAAAAGTTTATAGTGATTTTAGTGATTTAGTGACCTAGTGATTTAGTGATTACAAGCACTCAGTTGCATTAATAGCGACATACAATCAATAAGTAAAAAAATCAGTGACAGCCTAGATATCGTTAAAGCAAATGGATCTAAACCCTCTATAATAATAACCTCTCCTGAAATGAAACAATCGTTTAGAAGAAAAGCATCCAATATAGAAAACTTAGCTCTAAAGCTAAGTGGAACAAAAATTAAAAAACGTACATCTACGAAAGTGAAAATTTCTGCAAAAGCCAGCTCATCCGATAGCAAAAATATAACGCAAAACGATCGAAAATCGCACATCGACAATGAAATCAAAGTGGATAGAAAAAACCTAGATTATTTGAAAGGCAATCCAGTACAAGATATGGAGACTGAAAACGCACCCAGACCGACATCTCCATTTTTATCCAAGAACATATATGATGTACTAGAACTAAAAGAGCTCCCGTCCTCCTGTGAAGTGTCGCACCTACATAAAAATTCATTGAATAACTTAAATTATTCTATAATTAAAGAAATCAGAGAGAAAAACGAGAGAAACCGCCAAAACAAAGATAGAAACTCCAATGCTGGGGAATCCCCCACGCACAATAGAAACCCAAGAAAAGGAAGCAGCCTACCTGAGTGCAATAATCTATCATCCGCCGCACAGTGTACAACAATGCAAGGAGCGGAGCCCGCGCACGCCGAAGGGATCTCCCCACATCAGACCATCGGAGCAACAGCTGTCCCTCTAAACTTCAAGCCGCCCCCAATAAACATAATACAACAAGACCCAAAGGATATGGTGAAACTAATCGAAGAAACACTAAACACAAAATCATTTTATATCAAGCGAATTCATAACGGTAAACATACATCTTATTTAAAAAACCTTTCGGATTTTAATAAAGCCAAAAAAATTTTAATCGAAGCAAAAACAGCCTTTTACACGTACACACTAAAAGCTGAAAAGCTTCATACCTATTTATTAATAGGTCTCGATACCAATTTTACCAAATCAGAAATCCTAGACGAGTTACGGGCCCTACAGATGAGCGAGGTCGAATTTATAAAAGTTTCGCACTTTACAACTACAAAATCTATAAAAAATAATAGAATCCTCCCAATATTTATCGTCCAGGTACCCACGCATAGCAACATTAATCAATTGATAAAAATAAAATATTTAAACTATTATTCGATTTCATGGGAAAAAATCAGAAAAAATGATTCAACACAATGCCAAAAATGCCAACTTATAGGTCATACCTCACAGAACTGTAATCTCAATTTTCGCTGCGTAAAATGCATAGAGTCTCATGAGCCGGGTCATTGCAAAATCTTGAAAGATAGCGCTCTTGATAAAAACCAAATCTACTGTGTAAACTGCAAAAGCTATGGACACCCTGCTTCTTACAAAGGCTGTCCAAAACTCATAGAGCTACGTAAAAGGTTTAATGACAAACTAAATAAATCGAAAAAAAACAAAAAATTATCGCATACTCCAAATAAGTCGTAAAATCACTCCCGAACTAAAATTCTCAGATGTTCTAACACAAAGCACGGGCGAACTCCCTGCTCCACGATTTCATAACCAAACCACAAATTTAAACACCGAAAACCAATTAAAGATAATGCCTGCAGACAGCTCACCTCTAATAAATATAACTAACATCATAGAGCAATTTAAAGAAATAATATGAAAAGCTATAAACGAACAACAACTCCAACTGAACGCATTACGAGAAACATTAAAAATTCAAGACGAAAGGATAGACTCCATATTTAATACTATTAATAACATCGAAGATGGCTAATTTAAATGATTCAAACCAATACAATCAGCAAAAATCATACCAAGTTTCCCATAATTTGCTAAAAATAATTGCAATTAACGCAAACTCACTAATTTCGGATCAAAAAAGATATAACATGCTAACACTGCTAAATAAAGAGGCCCCCGATATAGTCCTCATATCGGAAACAAAATTGAACAAAACTCATAGTTCAGTTCAAAAATTATTGTATCTCGCGCCAAGATCGCCCAAATGCGACTCGGGCAGGAGGAACGGCAATTCTTGTAAAAAATCCTGTAAAATTCGAAGTAATTTTGAATGAAAAAATAGCGAAATTTAGATCTCTCGAAACAACTATCTTGAAATTAAAAATAAATCGTCATGAAAACCTATTCATAATATCTGTGTATGCAAATCCCGAAACCAAAAAGAATTCACCGCCGATTTTGATATGATTTTCAAGCTGCTGCAACTGAATAAAATAGAAAATTACTATATACTGGCGGGAGATTTAAACGCCAAACATAAAAGCTGGAAAAATAATACAAATAACGTACTTGGAAACTTTCTTAAAAACTGGTTAGATCTAAACAACTTTCACTTCAAAACCACCCTATATAGCTCTGAAATACCCTCTTACCCCAACGGAAACTCTTTTCTCGATATATGCTTCGCTGATACTCGCATACAAATCCTTAACTTACGCCCTCACAATAAACTCGAGACAATCGATTACGACAGCGACCACAATGCTCTGGTTATAAAAATGAATAAAACCTCATCTGACATGTTAACACTTGAAACAGAAATACATACACTTCGGTACAATTTCAAGAAAACTGATTTCAAAAAGTTTTATAACTATCTAGAAACTATCTGTAGCCTCAAAATTTCAAACAAGCATAACTTAACTAATGATCAGATTGATGTTTCAGTTGAACAACTAGAAAAACACATACATTCTGCAATCCAACAAGCAATCCCGATAATAACTAAAATAAATTCCTGCGAAATTTATGTTAACAATAAAATTCGAAAACTTCAGCGTGACAAAAGCTATATATTATTTCAAATTAACCGATTAAAACGGAATTACTCATACGATAAGAGAAATGAATTAGAGTTTTTAGATTATCTTCTACATAATATTAGATCAAAACTGAAACAACAATTCTCAACTTCCATTAATCAATATTGGACGGACAAAGTAAAAAACATTCCAAAAAATGACTCAGCAAAAATATTCCCGCAAATCAATAAAATATTTAGACCGAAAGAGTTAAATACGATCCCACATCTTAAACTCCCCCAAGACATGGTACCACTAATACAGGAAGCAGGAATTTCGTTAGACAATATTAAGATCGATTCAGAAAAAAACTTTATAATTTCGAATACAATTGATAAGCTCGATATAATCGCCACGCATTTTGCTAAAACTCATAAACAAAACGAAAAAATGGGCCAGAAGCACCATGATAAGTTAATCACCGCAGAAACTTATATACTTAAAAACGAAATTTTTCAAGAAGCCCAGGAAAATAAAAAAGTCAGCATATTTTCTAACAAAAACCCTGCAGATAACCCCCAACAATCTGATCCAGAAATTAAATATTTCACTAATTTCAACGAAATAAAAAAAGTTTTCGCTAAATTAAACAACAAAATTTCATCCGGAACCGACGGTATTCCAATCATAATTCTTAAATGCCTCCCTGATAAAATCAAATGTACTTTTCCAAAGAATGGAAAAAAGCTTAATCGCTATAAGAAAAATTAAATTAATTTTCTTATAGATTAAATTAATCGCTATAAGAAAAAAAGGTAAGGATGGTTCTTTACCATCTAACTTACGCCCCATAAGCTTACTATCCAATTTAAGTAAAGTATTTGAAATAATAATAAATATATCACTAGGCTCCTTTTGCACTAGAAACAATATTATACCCGAAAATGAATTCGGGTTTCGCCATAAACACTCCACAGTGCATGCAATAAATAAATTCACATCGGACATCTGTGGGGCTCTTAATTCAAATCAACGCGTTGCTGCTTGCCTTATTGACCTTGAAAAAGCTTTCGATACTGTATGGACAGAGGGACTTATATACAAAATGCTAAAAAAGAATTTCCCAAAATATCTTATAAAAACGGTCTGGAATATGATTTCAAATAAATGTTTCATTATGACAGAAGATACATACTCGGCGTCAAAAATATGCTATATAGCCAATGGCCTTCAGCAAGGTACAATTAACTCACCAATACTTTTCAATATATACAATAGTGACCTACTTAATCTCTTTGATCTAAATTCTTCGACACATAAACGCTCTATCGCATTCACAGACGACCTGATAATATACGTTACAGGACCAAAAATAAAAAAATTAGAATTAGAGCTTCAAGAACTATTTGAAAACATTAATGAATATTACAACACCTGGAATCTGAAAATCAATGCGTCAAAATGCGAAACCATTCTTTTCCATTCTAATCTAAGCGTTCTCGGACGATCCGAACGATTTCATTGTAAAAACTTCCAAATAAGTGAAAAAAACCAAAGATGAAACAATACCACATAAAAATTGTGTTTGTTATCTTAGAGTGAATATTGATAATAAAATTAATTACAAACAGCACATTACAATTCAGCTAAATAAAGCGAAAAACGCGTTTTGGAATGCGAAAAGATTATTTTACTCCAAATATCTGTAAAGTAGAATCAAAATTTTATGTTACCAATCACTGATAAGACCCATCCTCACATATGGATGCCCCATATGGTATAACATCTCAGCGTCTATAATAGAAAAAATCAGAATATTCGAAAGAAAGTGCTTAAGAGCTTGCTTAAATACCTACAGATCCGAACAAAGCAATTACAAAAAATTTATCAAAAACAAAACAATTTATAACCGCGCCAATATACATCGCATCGACTGCCATATTCTAAAAACTATCAGAAATCATTTTGTGGAAGTTCCCAAAATAAAAGAAAATAACAATATTTAGCTCTCTATTTCCTAATGAACTATATTTCGAATACACCCTAAAAACGGGTCTTATCCCCCCCGAAGCGTTCATATATTTAGACGAAAAAAACCTTCTACAAAATAAAAACAATATACAAAAGATAAATGTATGTATAAGCCGATGACGTAAACAAATTATCAGAATCTCAGTAATTAAATTACGACGATACTTTATACTGGATCTATTTTTCTACGCAGAAAATAATTTGTTTTACATGCAAAGAAGAGGGATATCTTGCACGTCACTGTAAAAATGTGTAGGCACAGCCACAAGCTATCGGTTCTCAAATAAATACAGAAGAAAAACAAACGTTAACACTTAAAAATGAGAAACCAGTACAGCATACAGACGTCAGCAAAAGTGCCGACCACTGAACAAGAAACACCGGAAAAAATAAGCAAAATTATGTCTCCTCCTACAAATCTTAAAAGAGCTCTTTCAAAATCAAATAGCTCTATAGCAAGCTCAGACAAAAATACAAACCCAATATGTAAAGAAAGCTATGAAACACCTAAACAGAAACCAAAAAAAGAAAACAACAGTGGAATCAAAAACACTAGAAGAAATAATAGAGATTTTGCGCCCGGCTGAAAAACAATTTATAAATAATGCTGAAATGTATCCAATAAGTTATGAAAATCTTGCAAAATTCCTACTTGTAACGCAAAACAGTTCCAATGTTTACAACATTGCTCTCGACTACACGCAGAATACAAATAATTTAATCAGCATGCTTACAGATATTTATCTCTTACTATCACACCGAGGTATAAAAACAAAATTTACAAAAATAAAGAAATTACTATCGAATTCTAAGTTTGTCGATAATAAACGAAGCAATCAGTACGGAATTAAGCTCAACCTAATACTTATACAAAATGGAGAAAAAATCAAAATCAAGCTGCCGTATACTCAGAATAATTTTTTGGATTATAAGAAGTTTATGAAAACGAAAAAATGAATTACTCTCTTTATTATTAAAAATAGATATTTTTATATGCATTGAAGCATGCTTATGAACTGAAACAAAATTGAACACAGACATTAATGTCCCGGACTTTTTTACTTACCGAAAAGACAGGCTTCATGCAAAGGGAGGTGGCATTCGACTGTTAATAAGGAAAAATATAGAATACACAAACTTGAACATTAATTCTACTAGTTTATCAGTAGAAATGTGTGGAATTTGCATAGACAATACGGATCCAAAGATAAGGATAATTTCCTGCTACAAAACTCCTGGACATATACTATCACAGACAGCATGGGACCATATTGCAGGAAATGTACCGGGTTTTGATAATTGCGGATAATCGGAGATTTCAATGCGCATAATAAAATGTGGAACTGCAAGAAAACGGATTCCAATGGGGAAAAATTTCAACGCAGTATAGCTAAGCACGAACTCTTTGTACATAATACAGATACTAATATCTATGTTAACTTATTTAATGGCACCAAATCTAACCTAGATCTATTAATCTCAACCTTAAATATTACAGACAAGATAGAATTTTCAATCTATTATTCATTAAAATCTGACATAAATATAACTAAAAATTACTACGAAAAAAAATCTTTCAATTAAAGTCATAACGCACGGACTGGTCAAAATTTAATTCAGAGTTAAATCGTAGATACAACGAATTATTTTTTTGATTATTATTTTAATCTAACAGGTAAAGAAATGTTCGAGTACTTTGTTGCAATTATCAATAGTTGGATAAAATTATATACCGCGAGAAAAAAAAACTTTGTAACAAACAAAAAACAAACAATCCAGTTTTATGGTGGAATGAAAATTGTAATAGAGTAAAGCGATTACGAAAAGCATCATACAAAAAATGGGAGTTTATAAAAAATTTGAAAGACCTAATAGCATACAAAAAAATCATGTCCAGAAGCAACTGGAAAATTTAGAAAAGAAGCTAAAGATTATTTTAAAAAATTTACGGAAACATTAAATTCTCAGGACACGACTTACATATGGAACAAATGTAGAATTTAAAAAAATAAATGGACCAAAATTCAGAAACCACATAATCCAAATAGTAGCCAAAGTGAAGAAAACATAATACGTGCTCTAGACAAAATATATTTGTATATGTTGAGTCTTGGTTATCTCTGGAAAAGAAATTAGAATTTCCCGGGTTTATAACATACAGAAAAGATAGATCCCAAGCTTCAGGTGGTGGAATTGCAATATTCTTACGTAAAAATTTTGCTTTTTCTGAGGTAACCAATCTCTTTGCGCCAGATAATAGAATTGAAATCTATGGAGTTTTTTAAAATAATGTTAAGCCTGCTTTTAATTTAATAGCATATTACAAAACCTCTGGTTCCCCTTTCAGTCAATCGCAATGGGATCAAATTATTAATAATGCGAATTTAAGTGAAAATTGCATAATAATGTGTGATTTTAACTCTCCGGATACGGTCTGGAATTGTACTATTTCTGACATTAACGGCAAAAGACTACTACAGGCTATCGATAGTTATAACTTATTTATATATAATCCAAATTCTTATTAACATATAGATTTTTACAGACATAAAAAATCTAGATAATACTATTCACTACAAATCTTGCAGATAAAATTCAAATCAAAATTGCAAAAGGAATAATTTTCCAATATATATAAATTTTACTGTTTGAAAAAATAATTATAATAAAAAATCATTTAAATTTAACTCCATTCGCACAAAATGGTATAAACTTACGAGTCACTTAGAAGAAGCATACACAAAATTTCTATCTACCGAATTCATTTTTTCTACATCACATTTAAATATAAAATTTAAATATAAAATTTAAATATGAAAACATTTAAATATAAAATGTTTCTAAGTATTCTCACTAATTCTATCATATTCAATACTCCCAAAAAAACGAATAGTCCATAGTAATATACACAGAAATCCTGTCCCTTGGTGTGAAGAAATTAATTTGAATTAAATGACCTAATCAATTATAAAAAGTTATTAGCTCAATATAGAAAACTATTTAAACAAAAGAAAAAAAAAAGTTTCAAAGCATTTGCAGAGCAAATAAATTTCAGAACAAATATCAATTTTGCTTGGATTAGAAGTAAAGTATATTTTTTTTTTATTTTTTTTTTTTGTTATTCAACGTCGCTCTATTTATGCTTCCATATATCAGTGCTAATCAGCGACGGAGGTCTACGATGTGTTTGTAAACAAAGCACATGAAAATTATTACAGCGGTGCTTGTGTCAATCGGCCGAGACCGGGATTTGAACTCGGATCACCAAGTTACTAGTCCTTCGCTCTAGCGATAGAGCCATCGTACGCCTCGCAGTAAAGTATTAATAAACAAATGGATTAAAATAAACGACATAAATACAACTGAAAACCTACAATTGGATACTAAAATACAAGCCGCACTATATAAAATAAGCCCACCGTAGGTTCCAACTGATCCACAGTATTTACCTAATTGCAAATCAAATGAATTTCTAGAAAAACAATTTGACTTCATTGAATTTAATACAGCCTTGCAATCGAGAAATCCTAAATCGGCTGCAGGCATCGACAGTATAACATACGATATCTTGCAGATGCTACCCATTAAATATAAACCTATCTTAATAGGCATTTTTAATGAAATATTTTTTACAAGTTACTTTCCAGAGGATTGGTCTAAAACATACATACATTTTATTAAAAAATCGGAGTGTTCGTCCCATTTCTCTCTCATCATATTTATGCAAATTGTTCGAAACATTAATAAAAAATCGGTTACAGTCGTGGGTAGAAAACAACAATTTAGTTCCAGCAAATCAAACAGGCTTTAAAAAAGGGCAATCCTGTATTGACAATTTGGCTAATTTCTATATAAATATATAGAAGAAGGATTATCTAACAAAAAAAATATTTTAGCCACCTTTTTAGACGTTGAAGGAGCATTTGATAATGTCAATAGCAACATTTTGATAAATAAACTAGCAAAATTAGGTTGTTCAATTCAAATAGTGAAATTTGTAAAATTTCTGACATACCAAACAGAAACTTTTGTCAAGATATTGAATCCAAAAAATAGAATAGTATTCGAAGGCGTTCCTCAAGGAGGTGTTTGAAGCCCTCTATTGTACATTTTATATGATTCTAATATCACAGATAACTTATCAAAATTTATATCCCTGTCTTAATTTGCAGATGATATAGCAGTTTATTGAAAAATTTCTCCCCTGAAAAAATGCAAAAAAATTATAGAAAAATCTATAAACGCCATTAAAAATAATCTCTTCACCCTAGGTCTCGACCTCTGCCCATAGAAAACGAAATTACTTCATATCAACAGAAGTAATATAAATCCAGGTGAGACTGTAATTAAAATAAATAATCATATAATAAAATCAAGTGAAAGTATTCAATTTTTTGTGTAATGTTCGACTATAAATGTACATTTGCGCAACACATAAATTATATACAAAAAAATGTATTACCGCAACAACTTTGTTCGCTCGCATATAGACTATGCAAGTTTAGTATACTATCCTAGACAAAAAGATCAACGAGAAAAATTAGAAAAAATGCAATGTTGCCATAAGATCAGATCTAGGTTATCGAGTAAGTATCCCTACAAACATTTTATTAGCCGAATCAAAATTACCGTCTATATTCTAGCGTACAAAATTTCTACGTAATAGTTACATTTATAAAATCATATCCAATTCATGCACTGTTATAAATGAATCGATTAACAAATATTACCTTAAATTAAAAAATAATAAACACAAACGTAAACGCCTATTTAGACAGTGTATAGAAGAAACTTTTGAAATGACACAAAACGTATATATAAGAAAACATTATAATACGTATATGTAGGATTTTATTCTTTATGTATTGTATACATACAGATTAGTGTTCTATGTAAGATAAAATTGGTATATTTTTAGATAAATTAACAATCTTTAAAAATAAATATAATGCTGCAGCGATGTTGCTTTCTGGGTGGCTGTATACATACTGTCAAGTCCTCCGGAAAAGCTGCCCCTCCTGCTTACAGGCAAACGTGCGGGGGATACCATAAAAGTGCAGGTATAGGAAAAGTTCTTAGATTTCTGCTGCACTTCTGTCACTGTACCGTGCGTGGATACAGCACATATACATATTATTTTCGTATAACTTTAACAGTAATTATTCCCATATAGTATATCTACAACTCATATACCACTTAATGTAGAGATTGGAATAGCTCTTCAAGAAGAAAGTAATCCTAATATAGCCTGGCAATAATTATTAGGAATAGACGATTCGCTCCGAATATTTACCGATGGGAGCAAAATACACCAAAACAAATTTGTAGGAGCATCTTGTATCTGTCCAGAATTAAACGTACAATATAGTGGAATTCTACACAAACATTCCTCAATTTTTACAGCGGAATACATCGTCATTAATCATGCATTCAACTTAGCTCTCAAAAATACAAATAGAAATATCAAAATTTTCACCGATTCTCTCAGCGTACTTCTATGCCTCAACAATCCTAAAATAAGCATTAAAACAAACCCGTATATCTTTGAAATAAGTCAAAAGTACTTAACATTTACAAATAATCTATTCACTAAAAAAATTGAACTGTTATGAATCCCAGCCCACACTGGAATCCAACTCAACAAAGAAGCTGATGAAATCGCAAAAAAAGCTACTCTACAAAAACATGACAATTCACTTTATATTCCATTTTCCGATTATCGAGAATCGTTTATAAAGTATTTTATTTCAAATACGAATAAATTTATACAAACTCAAGGGATAGTAAAAGGTAAAGGATATTTTAAATTTTATTTTACAAACAATACTGTATCATGGTACGCCAAAAAAAGATTATCGCGAAAGTTTATAACAACCATCAACCGATACAGGATAAATCACTACAATTTAGCAAGTTCTCTGTATCGCGTTAGTATAGTGCAATATGCTAAATGTAGGTGCAGTGCCGATGAAGAAAATCTCAATCATATCATCTAGCAATACCTTCTATACGACGTACAAAGATTTCAATTGTTAATAAAATTAAATACTTGTAAGTTAGATCGCCAATTAAATATGCAAATAATATTATACGAGCCAAATATAAAAGCCTGTGGCCAAATCGTGAAGTTCCTC
Organism: Sycobia sp. Sy_11; assembly: GCA_018907035.1. Taxonomy (NCBI): domain Eukaryota; kingdom Metazoa; phylum Arthropoda; class Insecta; order Hymenoptera; family Epichrysomallidae; genus Sycobia; species Sycobia sp. Sy_11. The sequence continues at coordinate 2,245,506 of JACCIC010000062.1, read as the reverse complement.
GGTAAATGTAATTTGAAAATTTGATGATAAATTACTAATTGTATAAATGTAATGCAAATATGTAATGTAAGTAATATATGCAATACTCTTCCGTACATATATTGTAATTAATTTTGTAGCTATAGAACTCTCAATAGACAGTTGAAATGCTTAAAAAAAAAAAAAAAAAAAGGAAGGGTACTAAATATTTTCAATATTTCCGAAATAAAATAATAAACCCTGATATACAAATAAAAAATTTAAACGCCGTGACATTGTTATCATTAACCAATGCTGCTCCAATCATTATAATCTTTCCAAATTACTTAACTGCAAGAGTGGTTATCATTACAAACTCCAAATGCAATTGTAATAATCTTAATGATCAAGAATTAAATCATGTTATAAGGCAATGTCTACTGTACAATAGAGAAAGATTAAAACTTATTCATAAGCTAATGAAAATGAATCTGTAATTACCGTTGTGCATAGACATATTAATAGCGAAGCCAAATATTAGGTTGTCAAATATCTCCCTTCCGCATTTCTGCTCTTCATTCAATGCTTTATAAAAAGTGCTACAGTGATCGGATTTACTTCAAATATGCGCCATTTTTTCGATAATCTGTTACCATCTAGACGGCAGCTTCATAATAAACCTCTCTCTTTATTTGCGAAGAACTCTGACAGCCACTTTTCACAAGCCTCTTTTGAGTCCAACTTTACACCACCAAGAGCGTTCGACATGGACAGGAATAGGTGGTACTCACTTGGCGCTATGTCCGGGCTATCTGTTGGATAAGATAAAACCTCCCATCCGAACTCCCTTGGCTTCTGTCGAGTCATCAACGAAGTGCGAGGTCTGGCGTTGTCCTGGTAGAACACTATACCTTTCCTGTTGGCCAATTGTGGATGCTTCTGGTCCATAGCCTGCTTCAAGCGCTCCAGTTGTTCAGAGTAGATGGTAGAATTAAGCGTCTGGCCATATGGGAGTAGCTCATAGTGGACGATTCCCTTCTAATCCCACCAACACCGATTTCGCTTGATATTGTCGTATGTGATCTATTTTCCATCGCCAGTCACCATCCGCTTCAAAATGGGTCGAGTTCGTTCCGTTTCAGCAGCGCATCGCAGGCATTGATTCGGTCCAGAAGGTTTTTTTTGCGTCAAATGATGCGGCACCCAAATATCAAGCTTTTTTTTTTTAACCAGCTTTCTGCAGATGGTTGAAAATAGTTTGGTGACTAACTCTCATCTCCTGGGCGATGTCACGAGATGCCACATGTCGGTCTAACTCGATAAATTCCATGATTTAATCGGTATTCGTCGTCACAGGTCTTCCGCCGACTGGCTTATCCATGGTCTCGTTTTCACCGGCTCTGAATCATCCAAACCATTCCTTTGCGGCTCGACGTAATAGTGTGCCATCTCTCAAAACACCATTAATCTCATGGGACGGTTCTCTAGCGGATTTGCCTTTGACAAAGGAAAACTTTAAAATAGTGCGAATTTCAGAGTTAGTGAACACCATGTTTACACGTGTATAACTTTTGAACGCAATATCCAAACTAATCATACATATCGTCATTTTTTACGTTATGTTAAGACCTTTCAAATGATGTATAGTATTGCTACATACGAGCTCTGTAACGCTTTCTACATAGCCGCGAAATCATAAGACAAAAAGGCGGAAGGGAGATATTTGACAACCTAATATTACAGCATGCAAATACTTATGCCAATTCTTTGAAGAAATTAATATCCTGGTATAAAACCAAAATAATGCGTAAATTTACAATGCATACACTATTGGTAAATATCATTTAATGTACATATTAATGTATATAGCTAAATAAGCCTTATAAGTGTGGTGTGGCTTCCAATGCTTAATAAATAAAAAAAAAAAAGATGTAATTGAGGTTTAATAAAGAAAACTACGACAATTGAGCCAAATGAAAAGATGTTTTTATTGGCTCGTATAAAAGTCTTGAAATCAAAATTTGACTGTCTCGTAAATCAGATTTAAGATTTTAAATTCTATGAAATAAAATGAATTGTTATTTATAAAAATGTTATTGAAGAATGAAACGGCATTAAATTATATATCGCCCAAACATATTCCCCCTGTTACGAGAAAACGAACAATATAAAGATCCTTATTATGATAAAATAAATTATATAGTTTAGAATAAAAATACACTAAATACATTAAACAGTATTGGACAATGGACATAGAAGAGTAATATTCTTCTTGACAATGCCATTGGCGATTTTAATCGTTGCCACAAGAACTTCTCCGTCATCGCCAGTATGAATGTCTATCTCTCTGCCCAGCTACTAATGCATGCACGGCTGATTTTTGTCCATTAAGATTAGAACTGAACCTTCTTTAATCTCGCCTCGATATTTGGTCCATTTTTGGCATTTCTGCATTTTACTCAAATATGCTCTATGCCAAAAATTCTTGTTTTGCTTTTACAATAATTTGCCATGAGTCTAAGTGGTTCTCTGGAGCTGATAAACAATTATTTTCGTGCAGCATTGTAAGAAGACGACCGACTAATATATGTGCGGGCGTTAATGCAATAGGATTGTTCGGATCTGTAAAAATAGAAAGTATTGGTCTCGAATTTAAAATCATCTCAATTTCTATACTTAGTGTCTTTATCACCTCAAAGGGAAGAAGACGATCGCCGACCACTCGATTAAAATGGTATTTAAAAGATTTTACTGCGGCTTCCCTGATGCCGCCAAAGTGTACTCTTACAGACGGATTAAAGTGCCATGTGATGTTTTGTCGGTCGTCAAATGATTTATCCTATCTTTAGCCTGCTGCGATTTTAATAAGACGTACATTTCGCGCAGCTTATTTTTCGCACTCATGAAATTAGTACTATTATCTGAATATACACGTGTAGGAATACCGCGACGTCCGATGAAGCGTTTAAAAACACCGAGGAAACTTTTACTGGTCAAGTCACTTACGATTTCAATATGGATCGCTTTAACTAACATACAGACAAATACACAGCCATATGCCTTAACGCGGTTTCTATTGCGATACTATTTTTCCTTGTTAAATAGGGGACCGAAAAAATCCATGCGAGTATGAGAGAAAGAAGTAGCCTCTTCGATGCGTGATTTCGGCAACTTTCCCATTTTCGCATGTGTTGGGGATGGTCGAAAATGAATACATCGGACACATTTACGAACAATTTTCCGTACTTGGTTCATTACGTCAAGAAGCCAAAACCGATGACGCAATGTATATAAGGTACTTTAAGCACTCGTATGTTAAAAATGTTTGTGTATCTCGTAAATAATTAAATCGGATTCATAGTGATGCGTTGGCAACAGAATAGGATGTTTCTGCGAATATGAAATGTCGTCATTTTTTAGGCGTCCACCAATGCGAATGAGACCGTATTTGTCTAAAAATGGATTTAAAACTGCCAGACGGTTACTTTTTAATCCTCCCGTTTTCGAAATATGTTCGGTTTCGTCGCAAAATTGCTCCCTTTGTATAATGCTCAAAATTTTTCGCTATGCAGCGAGTTTCTCTTCTACACACAAATTTCCTTTAAAAATATTTATAGGGCACATATGTAAGCAATATGCTATTACACGGACAAGCCTAGAAAATGATGAAAAGTGATTAAAAATTTCACATTTATTAATTTTTATGGTAAACATGTATTTTTTTTCAATCCACGCAGCTCTTGAATCGGCAGATTCAAATTCTCGGTTCAACTATTTTTACTCTCGTGTAACGATATCGATCTTTCTCACCATAATTTATTTTGCAGAAATTCTGTGGAAAATTGGCCTCGCGACATTGCATCAGCAGGGTTATCCTTAGTTTGAACATGATGCCACTGAGCATCTTCGACGCGTTGCATTTCCCTAACCCGATTTGCTTCACAAACCTTTAAAACCAATGGAGATTTCTTAAGTAATTAAAGCACAATAGTAGAATATGTTCCAGAAATAAGTATGATTTATTAAAAAACTCAATACGAAACGGATTTCTCGATAAAGACGAATAAGTGTTAAGCACTGTAAAGTTCAAGCCGTAGAATAGTGGTTTCTTCGAACGGTGCGACTCGAGATTTTGCGCAACAAAGACGAATTAGAGTACGACGTTCATTATTACAAGAACAAACATAAACACATGCGCCATAGCCAACCTTGCTCGTGTCGCAGAATCCGTGCATTTCAATATTATTTGAATTATCCAAAACAAGCTTGCGGCTTACGGAGAAATTATTTAATTTACCAAGCTGCTCAGAAAATGACCTCCAATTAATAAATCTTGAAGAACAAATTTTGGTTTTCGAGTACCTTTGTATAAACAGTTTCACGGCTAAATTTATAGGTTATTCCGAACAAATCATAAATTTTTGCTATTTCTGGAAGGTGTTTATGTTCCATCCGATGCCAAATGTTTTTATTATATTATTGGAATCTATAGCGCAATCCAATTCGAGCAATTTGTCTTTAATATTATCAAGAGCATGGTTATGATTTGATACCCTTTCCGAATATTAAATTTTTCTGTTTTTAAAATCGCGATTATCTCGTCACGAATCTTAATTAATAAATCGTCGACGCATAAATCCCATTTTAAGATTTCAGATGCAAGAGGAAAATGACCACTCTTGTTATATGCGAGCATTTCTTAGTACGAATTGCAAGAAAACAGACTGAAGCAACACCAAACGTAACCATTTTGAATTCAAATGTTCGGATGCGATTATTACTATACGAAAAGATACGTTGATATTTGCAATCATCTGCGTGAACTAATATTTGTCTGTACATTTTCCCGATGTCAGCAGTCATAGCCTACACATATGATCGAAATCTAACTAGCTGTGCAAAGAGATTACCTTGGAGAGTATGGCCTATCATAAGTGCATCATTATGAGAAATATGTTTGACTGATTTTGCCGAAGCGTCGAAAACAACACGCACTTTCGTAGTTGCACTTGTCCATTTGATAACGGAATGGTGAGCCATTTAATATGCATCTCGCAACTCATCATCGACTAATACCATTATACGCTTGAATTACTTTAGACTACTCATTTTTCAGGGACAAGTTTACGTTTAATTTTTTATGAAACGCTTGGAAACACCGCCAAGCGCATGATCGCGACTCACCGAAGTTTAGTATGCCGAGTCGAAAAGGTAAGCATAAGACATAACCTCCGCTTTAGTCGCGAGTTGTATTTTCGATATAATGATTTTCACATAAAGTGTCCTCTGATAAAGATGCAGTCCTTGTGTTGAGATCTTATGCAAAATTAAATTACAATCATCGTGAGATAAACTGATTTGTCCTATTGATAATAAAGATAATGTGGTGCCAGAACCAATTAAAATCTCTACAGCTCGTGGTAAGCGAAACGTAGGATCAGCAAGATGGATGTTTTTTGGAATTTCTATCCTTTCGCGCGGAAAACGTTCATCGGGAACAAAGTCTGCAATTCGCGGGACTGTTAAAAATGTTAATCTTTTTGAAATTCACTATAAAGTAAATGGAAACTAATTTCTATAAGATTCTTAGAAATCATTGATATCTTGTCAAAGGTCTTTATTGGAATTGAACGCTTTAATTGTCATGCAAATTTTTCAGTTACAAAATTGTTAAAGCGGAGTGAAAAGATCTACGAACACGGACCTCGGAGAGTGACCTGGAGGAACTCGTCCTCCGACAACCTCCTTGGCGCGTCTCTCGACGCACCAGTGGGTCTCCGGAGGGCTTGGGCAAACCTCTTCTTTGGATCTACTGGTTATCGTGCCCGTAACTCCTTTCGGAGAGATGCCCTACCTGGAGTCCACACCGCGGACGGCGTCTTAGAAGGGCCTACGAGGCAGAAGACCACCCGCAGGTGGGGGGAAAGAGGGGGGAGTGGGTGGCTTATCTTCTCACCTACGTACGAGACGGCCCTGAAAAGGGCCAATGAGGTAGAGACCACCGGAAAGGAGGAGGGGGAAGGCAGTGAGGTCAGCTTGGGCCTTCGGCCCAAGCTGTAGTGACCTCCGCCGTCCTTGCAGCTGATCAGCTGTGGTAGCGCTCACTGTGGTGGTAGCGGGGCTCGGTCAGTGCTCTCTCTCGAAACGCCGTTAGAGATACGTGCGGGGGCGGCCCGCTCGGCCGCTATTGGTGGAGCACCGTACGGCGGCGCTGCTCCCTCTCTTTCCGCTCGACCGCTATTGGAGGTGCCGCGTGCGGCAGCGCTGGCTCTCTTTCTCTCTCTCTCTCTTTCTCTGCTCAGCCACTATTGGGACGGCGGCGCTTGCCCTCTATTCCTTGGTCGGTCTGTGGCGCAGGGCTGCGCCGCTCTCTCTTCGGTTTGTGGCCTTAGGAGGTTTTGACGGGCAAATAATAAGGCACCTGTTTGATCTAAAAATAGTGTTTATTTCTGTCGTGTGTGTAGGCCATCCGAGATCCTGGGACGTCCGGATCTTTCTTCCTCCCGTTCCTTTCTGTCTGTTCCTTCCGCAACCCCTTTCTTTTATTTCTTTTGCGCTGACGACTCCTATAGTTGCAAGCGCTGATCGGCCCGGAGTCGCCACGGCGTAGAAAGGGGGTTACGGTGATTTTACGCATTCGGCGTAAGCGCGCGCAAGATTCTGAAGTGCCTATGCATCGGCATATAACAAAATGTGCTGTCACACAAGTGTCGAGTAATGCGCGAGCTTTCGTAAATTTTCTGTCTGCGCTTCGTACGCGAACTACCGCACTCATCATTCAATGTGATCTAGGTGCACGGGAAACCATAGTCAAAGCAAGAGTTTATTGACACAAATAGGTGCCTGTTATATTTAAATTATTTGCTTCATTTTTTTCGACGAATCTAGTGTTGCATCGGTTGGTTTGTAGCGAAGATATGAAGCAGGGAATGGTCAAATAGGTTGCATTATTTGCAATGCGATGGTTTGCATTCTCCTGAATAACCACACAGGCAGTTGCGGCAAAGATTCATATTTTTTATAAAATCACAACGCTGTGATCTTGGTAATTCTACGAATTTCGAGCATGTGTCAATAAAATAATTCTATGCGGAATACGAACAAGTAGAGGATATACCTGTTACGAGAGTGCGCATGCCAGATTCGTTTACTCGATCCTCCAAAATTTCTATTTTTTGATGCGGTCAACGTTTATTTGTTATTTCAGTTCCCTGTATTTCGTTCGCGATTTATCACTAAAAACGAGGTTACCGTAACAAAAATATACAGTTGATCTAATGTTAGTAGATCATCGAGACTTAATTTTTCTTACCATTCATAGCGAATTTCAGACAGTAATGCTGAGATATGATATTTTTATGTATAAATTTTTCACATCAAAAATATCAATTTATAAGGCAAAAATGCCTTCAGTCTAAAGGTTAAATATTATTCACCTGTTCAAGAAATCGATTAAATTGTTATCTAGGGCGATGCCGTGACACAGAATGTTAGTATATATATATATATATATATATATATATATATATATATATATATATATATAATGAAAATATATTTATATTATTTTACGACAGATTAAATTTTAGCATAGATATTAATTAATTAAGGCAGTATTCTACCTTAGACCCTCGAAAAAACGCTATTTTTGTGAAATTTTTCTGAGAATGCTATTGAAGATATGGATGTAGGTTTTAAAATGCTTAATAAATACACTTTTGAAGTACATAAAAAAATTTTTTTTATTTATTTTATACATTTTTTATACATGTAAAGTATGGTCAAAGCCAACACCTCAAAAAGTAGGTAAAGTTGTCGTGGTTGTAAAATCTTGCCGACGGATGGTCTGAAACAAAAAATCAAATAGTTGTATGTTCAGTATGACTCCAGAAACCGATCTAACTAGAATATTTTATGTACGTGTAAAATCAACAAAATGGCGGCTAAAATACGAAAGAAAAAAAGTTGCTTTTTTCCGTCTTTTTTGCAATAAAAATATAGTTAGAATTAAAATTTTAAATTGATTGTAGTTAGGACGGTTGATACAAATATATAGAATATGTGTTCAAAATTTCATAAGGATCAGTTCAATAGTTTTTTAGTTTTCACGACCACGGTACTTCAAAACGCTGTTTTGAGAAAAACGCGTTTAAAGTTTTTGTAAGTGAAAAATCGTAGAAAAAATTATTTTACGCTCAATCACCGATGCCTGGACCATTCAATATGCCTTCACCTTGTTCCAGGCGAATATTTTCATATAATTTAGCCTGTTTTTTTTTGAGTTCTGCTCTCCTTAGAAGCCTCAGTCGAGCGGCGATTCTCTCGAACGATGCGCTGTTGGTCGCGCATATTGGCGAACTGCATGGCAGTTCGGCCGATTTTCAGGCCCATATTTTTCATTAATTTCAAAAGTGGACTGAATCCTTCATTAAAAATGCAGGCAGCAGTGATGTATGCAATTTTAACGATTTTTTTCCATTATAGACGTGCTTCGGTGCCATAGCCCAAACTGTTGAATTGAAACACTCATTGTTATTTTGAGTGTTTCTGCCCAAACATCTCTCCAACAATTCCGTTTTTGTTAGATCTTCGTAGATCGGTTTCAGCACCTCTTATACGTTACTAGCGAGAGCAGGACGATGTTTATAATTGTTTAAAGCGTTGTTTGCTTCGGCCTTCTTATACTTCCACCAGCTGTCTGAACAGTACGTATGCTATGGTTTGGAGTCTGTTGAGATTTTGTGGTAATAGCCGGCCCAGATATCGTTTCGCATGCCTTCTACTAAATTTGAATTGCTTTCAACTGCAGGACTGTAGTTTTTAGATAACTCCTTCATTAATTTGATACTTAGATCAGCAGTCTTCACGTTTTTAATCACGACTTTTGGTTTCTTCACAACTTTCTTCGAAATACAGAAGCAAAATTATAAAGGGAAGATAATATTGAGAAGCAAAGGTATATATTTTGATGAGAATATATATAGGTGTAATGATTTACAATAGGGAAACAGCGGCTGCAGCGAACAAGGCCAAGTGCATAGTGCGTTCGAATGGGGAAAAAGTATAGTTAGACTACCTGAATCTTTCTAAAATTTTGAGCTAACATTCTTGAATATATTTACTTTCGAAAAATGTAAAAAAAACATTTTATAAAGTTATAAAGTAGAATAGCCTTAAGACATTTCCAAAAAATTTTATTTAAATGGGTATAGTAGATTTTGAATTAGTTCTGGGCAAACATAAATATATCTGCAAAAATATCTTTTAAATTTTATGAAAAAAAGTAATTACATTTTGCATAGTAACATCAACCTTTATAAGAAGAAAATGACACCACTGTGACATAATTCTCTGTCATTTGATGGAAGTTTTATTCATGTCAGCTTAACATTTTCCAAATTATCGCTCGTTAAATTGAGTATCTCTTTATTCTTTGAAGTAGGAAAAAATAGATTTGCCGAACCTTTTAAACTTATATGATACTTTAAGTTAATAATGGTTACATTTTTTTAATGTAAAAATCTTAATTTTTAACATTTCTATATTTACAAAAAACAGTGCTGAAGCCCATATTTTTATTACATATTGTTATGTTTATGGTATTAAGTCTGCTCAAAAGTACAAACCAATTTTTTATGGATCTGTCAAGTATTAAACGGGTCGTCTTCTCAATAGTCACTATCTGGAACCTTTTCAGAGATTTTGTCAAATTTATAATACTTTGTCATAGTTGACTGAGTAGTAGAATAATTTTGATAAGAATTTTTTTTCATCCGGAAATTTTAACTATGGCGTTACATTAAGTAACATCTTGAGCGTGCAAAAAAATTAGGCAGAATTGATCGCGATGCTCAGATATGTACTTCGTTCGTTTCGGTTGCTTGTTTCCCAAGAAATGAATTGAGTAATCGTCACCATTCCAGCTGTAATGTATTTAGTTATAGATTCTTCTCGTGGCCTTACTTAACAATGGTAAATTTACAGTATTAATTTCGTGAACAATAAAATTCTATCTTTAAAATCTAGATCATTCTCTTTTTTTATAAAATATCTTGACAAGTTGATTATAGCAAAACTGAACTGAATTCCATGGAATATCATTATTTATTTTAAGCCATTTATTTTGCACTCTAATATGATCTACAAATCCTTCACGAGAAAATGGTTTTTTAAATAAAAATACTATAGGTTCTGAATCGTCTTTGAGTGGCAAATGGCAAGCTCTTTAAGTATTAGGAGAGGAACGTAGTTTCCGACCTTTTTAACGGAAAAAGGACATTTATGATGGAAAATGGATACAAGTTAGCTTAATCAAAGCATTTTCCGTCATTTCTACTACTTTTTCCTTTCCTTCTAGCAGTATGACGATACAGTGGCGAAAAAACTGTGGCGGTTTCGAGGCTATCCCATCATCCACAAATTCTCGCACTTCTTGAACATATTGGAAGTGCGTATCAACGAGATCGTGCTACATCGATTTAAGTGGGTGGTAATCAGAAGGCGCTATATCTGGCGAGTACACTGTGTGCGGCAACACTTCTTATTCGAGCTCCAATAGGATATTTTTGACAGCTTTCAATTGCTGATCTATGTTCGATCAATTTCTATTGCAAATCATTCAGTTAACATTTGTATACCTACGCAGTGACAGTTTCATTCTGATTTAGCAGATCGCAATACAGCACACCCTGTTGGTCCCACCAAATGCACAACAATATCTTTTGGTCGTGGATGTTCCGTTTTAGTGTCCATCTGGAGGGTTGGCCTGGGTCCACCCATGACTTTTTGCGATTAAGATTGTCATAGTAGATCCACTTTTCAAAGTCACAATACGCTACAGAAAACTCTTCCTCTTTTGCCTCGCAAGCAAAGATAGAGCAATGTTGTATCGATTCATAGCGGCACATTCAGTCAAATTGAGTGAAATCCGTTTTTCTTCTTTATGAATCTCTATTGCATGTATCTCCAGTTCTAAACGGCAGAAACCACTCTTTACATGTTGTAAGTGATGGAGCTTGTTCGCCATAACATTCTTAAAGCAATCGATAAGTTTCTGCGACACTTTTTTTCAAATCAAAATAGTGCATAAGGACATGTCGAAAAAACGATTTATCACGATTCATTTTTCACTGATCAAAAAAATTATAATGTTTACACAAATGATGGCTCCTGTTAAGTGAATTTTATTGTTCAATGCCAAAACTAAAAAATAAGTACTAGAGCCGACATATCTGACATTTCGTACTACTTATATCTAAACCTGAAGGTCGGAAACTAAGTTCGCCTACATGCAGAAAAATGTCTTGTTACGTGACGCTCAATGGTGCATCAATTTCTTCTTGACTCTGACTTGGATCTACATCGAGCAAAGCGTTTAATTCTTCCTCTTTGAAACTTTTTGACTTTTCTGAGCAGTCCTTGTCTGCAACTTCAACATCAACACTTTTGTACCGTATGAACCACTCGTGGCAGACCCATTCACTAATGTGTACAATCCGCCCCATAAATTCCCAAAAGCAAACGATAAGCATCAGCCGCACTATTCCTCATATTAAAGACTCGAAGCAGCGCTTTCCGCAAATGACGTTTATTTGGCTGGAAACCTGACATGATTGTGTTCGATAAAACAAACGATACCGAAAGAAATGATAATGTCGCTATGTGGCTAACAGATACATAAACTATAAATATAACACACGAGGTCCGACACTTCTGTTCCGAATCTACTGGTGTCTCCATCTTTTGAAAAAGATGATCAAAAAGTGGTAACACTGTGCACCTGCAACTCCGTCACCGTAACAGTAGATCCCTACTCTTTATTGAGATCTTGATGACCCTTATACGATCATTTCTTCGCCAGCTGTTTAGTGTTTTGTAACAACACGCGAGTTGTTCATGTCACGAAAATGGAACAGAGAACTTTAGAGCAACGGTACACGATAACATTTTGCGCGAAACTCGGAAAAACCGCGAGAGAAACTTATGAAAAAGTGTTTAAAGTGTATGATAGTGATACCCAGACTCGTAGTCAGGTGCTTCGGTGGCATGTCGATTTTAAAAAAGGCCGTAAGAGAGACACAAATAAGACGAGGTACAAATGCGCAGCGCGTCAGCGCTCCTGTTCGTCAAGACTGGCGACTAACCATTCGAATGTTGGCTGAGGAGTTGAATATTGACCGGGAAACGTAAAGATTTTAACCGAAGATTTGGCCATGAAAAAGCTGTGCGCGAAGATGGTACCGAAGAACCTTTCAGATGAGCAAAAAACCCACGGTATGAACATAGCTCAAGATTGTCTTGAGCAGGTTGAAAGTGATTCTACTCTTTTTGATCGAGTTATTACTGGTGATGAAAGTTGTTTCTTTAAATACGATCCCGAAACTTAACGGCAAAGACAACAGTAGCTGTCCTCTGGATCGTCAACGCCAAAGAAGGCGAGAATGATTTGGCGATCTCCCATATTATCTTTGCTAATATTGTCGTTTTCTCGGTCCTCCTTCTCCCTACCGTCTATACCTCCTATACTCACAGCTTCGTAGTATACAGTTCTTTCATCCCCTCTCACTTCCTTTTGTACACTGGAAGAATAGAGAGATAGCGAGAGAAAGAAAGACAGAGTGGGAATGAGTAAAGGTGGACATGAGAAGTGAGCGAGAGAGAGAGAGAGAGAGAGAGAGAGAGATGAATGGAAGTGCAAAGAAGTGGAGGTACCGGAAAACTGCGGTACTTCCGTTACGCTCTCAGTAGTCGGCCTAAAAATTTTTCTGTTTGGTCTCTATTCGAACCGAACGGAGCGCGTCAAAAGAAGTATTAACTTTTAAACCTTATTAATTTTTTTAATAGTACACTATACTATAGTATACATGTGTGACAGATAGTAGTTTAACAACGTGGCTCTTTTTTTTGGTAAATTTTATTGGTTAATGCAAAAACTAAAAAATAAGTACTAGATCCGACATATCTGATTTTCCGTACTATTTATATATTGCCATCCAAACGTGAAGGTCGGAAACTAAGTTCGCTCCTAATAGATATCCACTGTCACCCTGCTTGAAGCCATGTATATCAACGACATGCTCCATCTTGACTGACAACTTCTGATAAAAAATTTTACTTATATATTATCTTATTTCAACGACTTTACAACTTCTGAACGTCACCACTTATAAGATGATATCGCACAATACGATCATGCAAAATTAATCAGAAAGCGGACGTATTTCGTAGAAAATTGTTTTTGTGCACTTTTGAAAGACTCAATAAAAATTTTGTATGATTTTTAGTAATATCAATATTTAAATTTCCGTATGGGTAGTTTTGAGAATCGAAAAAAAGTTGCACATTTCTGATATACCAATGTCAAAGCGACTGGAATTTGTATATTTTTGTCCTTTTTTATTTGTTTGAATATCAGAATGAGGAATCGCGGCTTTTCCAATTGATTTGCCGTTTTTTGCTGTCCACACATGCTTGATCGTAGAAGGAAGGAGTGTATACATGTAGAGCTCCCAAGTACGAAAACTCATGGAAATGGATGATTTTTTTCCAACTATCTTAGTAGTCAAAGCTTGTATTCATCTGATACTACGATGTATGGCATCAACCATTCGATCTTTGTAATTTTTATCATGAAATTTTCATATAGTCGTGCATTATTAGTTAATCTCCTTCTTGCTATTTGCACAACAGCCTTTAAATCGTTGTGTGATCTGACGAGAAGAAGTTCATGCTTTGTATTAATTATAATTTTACGGGAATGTCCAGTGAAATCGAAAATCATGTTGAAGGGAAAGGATACATCCAAATAGCCTAAATTATCGGCGATTGTATTGGACTCTTTTATATCTACCCACCCTGTATTTTCGATTATTAAACTTTGATTTGGACTTGAAAAAAAGCCAACCATTCATAAGGCTTGTAATTCTATTATTTTTACACCTATCATATCGAATATTCTGAAATAAGTGACAAATGGTGTTGTTTACAAATTTCGTATTTTGCAATGCTGTAGCATTATTTTAGTAAGTTTAGTTATTAAAAGTTTATTTTAGTAAAATAATACTGTAGCATTATTTTAATAAGGTAGAAGGTACAAGTCTTGATGTTGAATAGATATACGAATTTAATCATGGTTACTAAAATTAGTTGCTGTGTATGACTGGTGAGGGTGACCCTCGTAATGTACAATTGAATTATCAAATGCGACAGGAGATTGTATACTTAGAACGTATGGAAATTTAAAAATTGATATTACTAAAAATTTATATTTGATATTATATGATATGTGTGCAAATTTTCAAAATGTTTATTGAGTCTCTAAAAAGCGCACTTGTTGATGTACACCTAGAATTTGAATCAAAAAATAATTTTCCACCAAATATGTCAGTTTATTTGTTTCTTGGAACTGGAATCGTTTTCGGATCGGGTGGTTTGGTTTAGAAGAAAGTGCCTTTATTAACTAAAGTCGACGCTGCAATAATAATTACAGTTAATTCTTGCTTTCGGTATGCTTACAATAATTTTTTAAGTCTATCCATGAAATTTTACTATAATATTATTTCACAAATTTTGTAACTTCCGCAATGGATTTCTCTTACCTAAATTCTTGAAGTTCTGTATTGGACTTCTATTATACATTATAGATCACGCCTGGCGATTGAACAGGCGTAAGTATCACTGTCGGAATCGAACTCAAGCCGCCGGTACATACTTCCCTTGTCGTGCTCCCTTTGTGAGATTTTTATCACTTTTATTTTATTTCCTCAGGCAGCGTTTCTCTCGATCGCGCACTCATCTGCTTTGTTCCCAATTCGTACATTTTAGGCGGCGCTACGAGAACAATTCTGTGGCAAGCGCATATCATCGCATACACATCAATTTGAGTGCGCCAATGTATACCGACTTAATTGCTGGAGCAGATACCTACACATATATGCAACACATCTATGTACTCCTGTACGTGTGCGTATTATTTGGTTCCGGTGAATCTCTACATACATGTAAAGTATATTATTTTATAACATTATTATAACATTTTTTTAACATTTTTTTTATATTTTTATAACATTATTAGATTTTGATAACATTATTATTTGCTTCTTTCAAATCGAAGATTATGAGAGAGCTCATTTTCGTGACTTGAAAAGTCCTACGATGCTTTTTGCAAGGTTTAGCGCCTACTCGACTGATCTTATTAGATAGAATATATTGGCGTTGCAATATGCTCGATTTTCGGATTTTTTAATATTTGGCAGAATTTTCCGAAATAAATTACCGACCATTGTTGCATATGATTACTCGTGGGCAACCAAAATGTTAAACTATGTTTTTTTACCGCTTTCACGATGGCGACAACTGTCAGTTTTCTTAGCGATTTCACTTCAATTCATTTATAATCCAGGCGAATTAGGGATTTGATTCAATATTCTTTGCAACAGCTATTTTTTACACTAAATGATAGCTGAGGATATGTAGAATAAGACACTACATTGTCAGGATCGTAATCCATCGGCAACGTGTTTATTTATTGCAAAATAGCAAAAATAGCTTTTTTTTACTTTTCCTTCAATAGCTTAAAAAATATTTCTCTAATCGAAAAATGGTTCTTATATCGTATAAAATGTGTGCTGGATATAATTCTGAACAAAATTAGGTACATTAAAAACTTAAAAAGTCAATTTTTTTATTGTCAAATAAACAATGAAAATGGAAACATTTTCGATATTCAAAGAGCTATAAACTTTATTTAAACAATTGAAATTCAATAATAATGGCGCAAATAGATGTTTTTTATCTATTCATAATGTGTTACAAATTAGAAAGTGGAATTTCAATATGGCGACCATAGTTGCAAAATTATTTAGATTGAAAATTAGCCATTGCGCAGTTCGCCAACGAATTCTTGATTGTAATACGGTAATTCTATTATATTCAATATATAAGAACTTAATTTACGATAACATTATATTGAATCGTTTTATAATTTCGCATTACTTTTACTTCATCTTTTGTCGTTATATTACAATATTAACGTAATTCAATATTAGTTATGAATTTATATGTTGCATTCATTGTATATATTATATATTAATATATTATTATATTATTACTGTAAATTATATATTATTATATATTTCACATTCATTGTACAATATATACTATACATGATGAATTAAAATGTAAAGTCTAATGATAATAAAATTAATTAAGTTATTGTAAACATTAATTGTAAGTGCTAAGTGTAATACGGACAAAAAAATTGGATATAGGCTTCAATATTCATAATTGTTTATTACAAGAGAGCAGAACTAATATGGAATTACGTTAATATTGTAATATAAAGACAAAAGATGAAGTAAAAGCAATGTGAAATTATAAAATAAACCAATCTAATGTTTAAAAGAAATAATTTATGTTATTATACATTGGATATAATATATTTACCGTATTACAATCAGGAATACTATCAAGATTAGTAAAAATAAAGATAAATTTTTAAAAAAATCATCGAAATAGTTGCTTTTATGAATAAGATATTTTATTTTACAACTAAGATCTAAAGCGCCATAGATGGATCCGTCTGTGACGTGTGTCCGAATGTACGCATGCTCAGTAGGCGACGCCGCGATGTTAGTGCGCGAAGAGATAAGCCGCCGCCGGTCGTCACATGCGTATAAATTTTTATAAATGTTTCATTTTAAGAACATTACTAATCGCTTAGAATGCATTAATAAATGTCTTACGCTTTGCCAAAGTGGAAAATAAAATGTTAATTATTGTTGTTTTAACAAAATTGTTTTAACAAAAATGTTCTCAACTTCTATTGGTCGTATGAAAATGTGCGAGGGCTCAAAGTTTTTCTTTTTTTAAACGTAATAAAATGCATTTTGTTTCAATATTTTAGCGCTAAACACTTCGGAGATATTGTCCCTAGCAACGGTATTTTGCACTTTCAACAATATAAATATTTAGTTTAATAATCTGGTCTTTTCAGCTTTGATTACTATTAATATTCTCTAACGAATGTATTTTACTGCATGAAAAAATTCCCAGCCGTTGGCGAACTGCGCAATGGCTAATTTTCAATCTAAATAATTTTGCAACTATGGTCGCCATATTGAAATTCCACTTTCTAATTTGTAACACATTATGAATAGATAAAAAACATCTATTTGCGCCATTATTATTGAATTTCAATTGTTTAAATAAAGTTTATAGCTCTTTGAATATCGAAAATGTTTCCATTTTCATTGTTTATTTGACAATAAAAAAATTGACTTTTTAAGTTTTTAATGTACCTAATTTTGTTCAGAATTATATCCAGCACACATTTTATACGATATAAGAACCATTTTTCGATTAGAGAAATATTTTTTAAGCTATTGAAGGAAAAGTAAAAAAAAAGCTATTTTTGCTATTTTGCAATAAATAAACACGTTGCCGATGGATTACGATCCTGACAATGTAGTGTCTTATTCTACATATCCTCAGCTATCATTTAGTGCAAAAAAAGTAGGCGTTAGAAAAAATGTTGATAAGTCGATCATGTTGGACCTAACTCGTCTGGACTATTAGTGGGACGATACTGCATCACTAGAAATATTGTACACCTGTACTGGAAGAGTAATAAAACCCTAAGAAATATTTCATAATACAAAATACAAAAAATATTTTCTATTCATACTGGATTTGAACCATCTGTTGTGAAAACTATTCCAACCTGATATATCCAATAAAGTAGTTGACACCTCTTTCAAACTTATGGTAGATTGAGATAGTTGGTAGAGGAGACCCAAAACCTTTGGACAATAAGCTTTATATATTGAAACAGATTCGTTGACGGACTGAGCAGTGACGGGCCGAGACGACATCGGCCGGAGCCAAATACCGTATGCTGGAAACGGCAGATAAATAACAACGTTTGTTACACATAAACTTATTAATAATTACTAATTAGTTCGATTACCGACAAAGAAAAGGAAAACTGCAAATTTACATAAATTAGCAGACGACACACAATAACACATAGAATCATGGTGGTAATGATGAATCTCTTGTATAAATTATAATAGTAATAGAATTTTCTTTAAAACATAGTACAAATCAAATTGAATTTTTAAAAAATCATTTATTAGTTAATAGCATACATCAATCGATTTCTATTGATTTTTTTTATTAAATATAGTATGTGGAATATTAAAATAAAGATACACGAAATAATCTTTTAACATGAACTTTATTTCAAACGAGGAAAGAAAAGACGTCTGTTCAATCGAAAGTACGACACAAGACTAATTACAGTACTCAAAATGGAAAATTCTGTAAACCCTTGTGAGAAGCTTAAAATCTATAAAAAAAACTTCAGGCATCTAAACAATAAACTCATAAATCATTTGCCGTGTAGGACAGCAAAATTCGCAGACCGTAATATAACCAAGTGGACACATCTATTTACAGACCTTTTACGATACTATCCAATATTTAGTTTCAAGTTTTTTTAAATTTATTATTTTACTAGCATCCCCCCATCTCTGCTTCACTCGAGATAATAATGTAACCAATTTCTTAAACAATTCAATAATACCTAAGTAAAAGTACTCTATATAAAAATCTATACTACTATAAATAATTGACCGTAATTTACCTATCGTCGCTTCTGTATACAAAGCTGTTTCAACGCAGCGTCCACTTCAATAAGCTAATATTTTGCAGACCATTTTATACAATATACAAATATATATATATATATATATATATATATATATATATATATATATATATGCATATTAAATACGGCTTCTATGGGAAAAATTGTACTTTCAAGGTCAAGTGTTTTCGGAGAGTATCATGTTCGGACGGAAGGATATGTCTCGAGACGACTATTATGGAGAGTTTTGTGTTGGAGAGGTAGAATACGATGTCTAGGTATCCCGGTTTGACTTTTACTGGGAGTGTGCGTGTGTGAATGATAGAATACGAATCTCTTCATAGAAATTAATAAATATTTTCATTGATCTTGCAGTCCAATTAAATCGATTGCAAATAATACGTAACAATATCAATATATATATATATATATATATATATATATATATATATATATATATATATATATTATATTAATATTAATACATCAATATGTAAAAATAATAAAAATAAAAATAAAAATTAAATATTATAATAACAGACTGTCCTTATTTATAATCACCCCCGTAGACTAATCGAAAAATAAAATATTAGTTGAAAAAATTCTTTGTTAGTAAAGTGCAGTCTGACTGTCCCCAACACTCTTACCGAATTGAAGACGTAGTCCAACGTTTCGAGCTCGTTAAGGCTCCTCATCAGGGACTAAACTAAACCTTATATTAATATTCTAATTTACATATACCCCTATCCTCACTACCAAATTTAGTAAATTAAATTTAAATTCCCCCTCTACACAAATTGTTCAAAACGAATTAATTTAATAAGGAATGATAAATGTTGTCTAATTTACTAGACTCTAACATGAAATTAACATTATTCCGATTCTTGGAAATGTGAACACTTTCAAAATTTTCCCTTTTATACTTATTATCAATACCATGCTCTAAAATATTCACATTCATAAAATCAAAAGAATGTAAAAACTTTAAACAATAAGGTTAATTCAAGTAAGGTTAATTCGGTATAAAACAGGCATGTTTTTAAGAATTTTTTCTCGCGACACAGATATAGCCGGATTATGCAGTCAGTTTTCATATAATAATGTATCATTTGAACAATATTTTCCTAAATTTTCATTGATAAATATTATTAAATATTATTATTAAATTAAGCGAATGACAGTGAATCTCCGGAGGCTCCTCGAGAAAAAGTTGTTTTGGGATGTGCACGATTACGCACCACAAAATCATCGGAATCGCAAAAACCAAAGTGCATTCTTCAAAGGAGATGTTTCCTCAGGTAACGCTATTGAGTTTTTTTTTTTTAATTTTAGAATTTTTGGTAGTCCTAAGAAGTCAAAAATCCGATTTTTGTTATAAAAAATCAGGTTATTTGTTACTGTAAAATTAAGAATCAATAAAAATAACCAAAAAACTCGACAGCGTTACTTGATGAATTATATAAAGATGTACTGTACAAAATGTCAAACCGATCGGTTCAGTAGATTTCGTGTGAGGAGTACACCGACTTCAAAAATGGCAGTTTTCAGGAAACGGCTTAAAAGTTTTGTAAACTAAAAAATTCAAAATAAAACTTTATAATTTTTTCAGGTTCATATAGAATCGTCAATACCAGGTCCATATAGCAAAACGCTTTCATCAACATAATCTAAAAAATCTTTTTGTATTTGTCTACGTACAACTCTTCCTTCCTTACTGTCGTTTCACGCTTGTTCCTTTGCTGTATTTATTCGCAATTCGTCAACTTGTCGCGCCCATTCGTGGGAACTTGACCTTGTACTGATTTTCATCTTTTTCATAATAGCTAATAAAGCAAAAGAACCTTCATTGAAAATACATGCAGCTAAATTAGCTGCAATTTCAATAATTGTAGAGGTGCCACTCACTGACTTTCGAGAGATTTTCCAGATTAGCTGATTGAGACTCTCATTATTATTTTGCGTGAAACCTCCAAGACGTCGCTGCATGAGTTTGTCTTTACACAAGTCCTCATAAATGGGTCTAATAGCTCTAAGAACTTCAGTAGGAAGTGTTGTATAGCAGTCTTTAAAAGAGTTTAGAGCATCTGAAGCTGCAGCTTTCTGACATTCGCACCAAGAGTCTACGCCACTTGGGCATTTGTTGTGCTTCGTCATTTCTACGCTTATAAGAAGGATCTATTTTTTTCCGTCAAGACAAGATCTTATGACTTTTTTTCGATCTTCTCTAGTAATTTTTCGAGGCATTTTTAATGCTACTTAATATATATAGTAACAGCAAGAATTAATTTACCGTTGAAAATTTCCGGAAACCGAGCGCTTACGAAAGTAAACAAAGTCAAACTTTTAGAGTAGCTGATGTACGTATATACTGGCTGTATGGCTTAAATATACAAGAAATGTCCAAAAAGATGCTTTCAATAAGCAATGAATGTAGGATTTATAAACCGAAACAATCGCTCTCCAAGTAAGCGCGCCGCACAATTGTCAAGCAGAATCACGAATATGTAAAAATCCTACTTGGAGCAACGAATGTTCAAATACTCACAACTATGTCAAGTTTGCTCCGAATAACTTCAAATTTCGACACAATATTCTTGAGATCTAAAGCATTCATTTAAAAAAAATTAAAAAAAAATGGCCAAAAAAAAGTTTAAATATCTTACTTCCCCCTTAAACCGGAAGTAATGTGTGAGCTACGTCAACTATATTTATGTTCATAAATTTTCTTTTTTAAATATTTACCTGTTTGTCCAATGTAGTATTTATTACAATCCATACAATTAATTTTGTAAACAACTCCAAATTTTGAACATAAATCATCCCTATCTTTGCAATTATTAAACAACTTACTTAAATTATTGCTATTTTTAAAGAAATTTTGAATGTTATATTTCTGAAAATTTCTTTTAATTTTTTCAGATAATCCTCTAACATATGGTAAGACAATAATTTTGACTCTGTTAACATCAACTCGTGCATTATGTCTATTTTCGGTATTATAAATGCCAAACAATCTCTCAGCAATTAATCTATTAATAAATTCAATTGAATATCCATTATTAATGAAAGTTTCTCTTACTATCTGTAAATTATTTTGTTGAAAAATCTTTATGTGACAATTGTATTGCTCTGTCAACGACACCCTCCAGTGCTCCAATTTGATGAATTCGGAAACAAAATTAGGTAAGAGTGATGGAGACAGTCAGATTGTACTTTACTAAGAGAAAAAAATTTTCAGCTAATATTTTATTTTCAGATTTTCTACGGAGGTGACTGTATACAAGGATAATCTTACTGTCATTATAATTTTTAATTATTATTTTTATTTTTATTATTTTTGTATATTGATGTATTAATATTAATATAAATATATACTGATTTTATTGCGTATCATTTTCGATTGATTTAATTGGATTGTAAAACCAATCAAAATATTTATTAATTGGTATATAAGCAGTTGACAAAAGCACAATTAAAGTATTATATACATATATTATATTTTACAGACATTGAACAATTAGTATGTACTACCAAGCATAAGTACCGATGGAGCTCAACACTCGTATGTATAAAATAGAATTCAGATAAGGAAAGCATCATATACATAGTGAATGATGCTTTAGGAATAAACTCCTAGGAGTTCTAAGGGAGATTATTTTATATGCAAAAATTAAAATGTAAAGATTGTAAGAAATTAATTAGGTTAGGATGAATTTGTTAGTAAGTGCTTTACAAAGTAGTTTCAGTAATACGATCAATTGATGGTAATCAAGATCGTCTATTTAAAAAGAAAAATATGAAGTTCAGCTTATGATTCAATTCATCATACTCAATTCATCCATTGATCTCTAGTTTTTATACGCATTTATCTGCACGTCAATAATAAAAATGGTAAAAATCAATGTCATGCGCAGTATTGTCTTGCATAACTCCTCTAAAAATTCAACACCATTTCACAGTTTGAACTCTGTACATTTCTCTTATTATTTAACATATACATACAACTTCATAAAGCAGTAAAAATTTAATTAATTTCTAGATCAACTAAAGTATTCTATTGCACTGGATAAAAACATCAGTTCATATTTTGAAAACTTTCGTTGAAAATTGAGTAAATGAAGTCTAAATAGTAACGAATGAAAATATTACTGTCAGCTTATCTAAAAGCAATGCATAGTTTAATTTTATTAAATATCAGTTATGGTTTAACCTTTAGACTGTCGGCATTTTTTCCTTATAAATTGATATTTTTTATGTGCAAAATTTATACATAAAAACACCTCATATCTCTAGAGTAGCAAGGTCACAGGTGGCTCATATATGAGCCAGTCCGGTAGTCTAAAGGTTGATGTCGTATACTAGCTATACGAAAAGGAAGAAGTTTGTCAGTATATACATTTTCCGTGTCAATTAATTAAAATGACAGAGCAAAAGAAAAATATAGGTCTACTGACTATGTGCAAAGTGAACCTGATACAGACTCTGGATTGAATATTTTATTTGAAATAAACTAAGAATTGTTTAAAATATTTTCATCGTATGCAAAATTAGCAAAATTCGCAGTATTAACGCAAAAAGAAAAATATTACGAATTATCCAGCCAATAGCATTTTTTATGTTACTTAACGTTGCTTTATTTATGCTCCCAAATACTGGTGTTCATCAGCGACGGAGGTCTACGACGTGTTTATAAACAAGGCACATGTAAATTGTTACAGCGTTGTTTGTATCAATCAGCCGAGATCTGAACTCTGATCACCGAATTACTCTAGTCCTTCGCTCTAGCGATGGAGGCATTATAGTCAATAGCATTTATAGAGGACATTAGAGATTTACATATTCAAATATTAGATTACCCTAACTCGACAGCGAATGTATTCTAAAAAATTCGATTCTGATATATTGATAACAGAAACCAATACTACGTTGGTTTAATTATGTTATCGGTATTATTTTTTTGGGTATACTACTTACGAATATCGCAGTCTTCGTGCAGTCTATAATTTTTGTTGTATTGATGCATTTTTGTTAAATGAAATCACTTAGATAGACCAGATTGAAACTTGTGCTCGTTCACTAAACATCATTAATCAACATACTCGGATTGTTGTTTGTAATACATTTTGTTACTATCTTCGATTAAAACTAGTTATTCATTTTAAACTTGTGTTCTTTTTGATCCTTAGTCATATAACATTAATAGAATTGTTCGTGATTAAGGTTCGCGTTCAATGTAAGCATACTTAAAAGTATTCTTTCACAAATTTACTTTGTAAATCAATGTTTTATTTTGCTTACGCTATAAACATTGGTCCTTCGAGCCGGATTAAATAAACCAAGTGTTGCAGATAACAGTTTATATAATCGAAATTGAGAGAAAACAATCATCATCAAAGTTGTGTATTCATTATACATTATAACTAAAAACAAATTAAGTGCATTGTGCATTGGTTGGTCGATAAAGCAGCCGAATAATCGGACAAGTGACTACAATAACAACTTCCGAGGACATATTTTTACCTATCAAAATTCAAAATGTCAGCAAGGTAAAAACATAATTATCAGCACTCCTTGTAGTGGAAAGCATTCGAGGAGCAAAAAATACATACATCATTATATTGAAGCCAGTAATCACACTGAGTACGGATACTTCAAGCAGCCGTGTGATTTACAGTGGATGATTTATCGCAGCATATCTTTTATCAAATCCAGCATCCTACCTGTTAATTGTGAAATTTAGTGATTGAACATTAACTGATGCAATTATTAAGAAGGTAGCTGAGCAACAATTCAATTTATTAAACCAGTCGACATATCAACTATACAAATACACGAATCGTCAGTATCAAGGGCAGCAGTTGTCGTCAAGCATTTACAAATTGACAGAAAGGCCGTCTTATCTGTAAATCAGCCAACGAACGAGCAGCAGCAGGCTTATATGTAAGTGGAGAATCTCCTCTCTTTATCTGACCAATCCTATCACCCATGCGATTTAAGATCGATTCAATTAATTAGTGTTTTAAAATATATAACGTTTATTTTGCGAAATTCGGGAGAGAATATTGTTTTTATCTTTAGTAACGCGTTTTAAAAAATGGCTGAAACACAGTATAAGACACTTGTTCAAAACCGGGCGTATATTAAGGGTAACGTTACACGTATCATTAATTATTTTGAAAAGAATTCCGATTTTGATATTGACAGCTTAGAAAACCGTAAAGCTAAATTAGACGAAGCACATGCTGCATTCGAACGAGTGCAATTCGAAATAGATCAATTGCTAATAAGTCAGACTAATAATCAAGACATAGTTAATGCCCAAGAAGGCGAAAAGGTGTAATTTGATGAAACGTATTATAAGGCCGCGAATTTTATTAGCAAAAAACTGCGAGAATTAACGAATACTAACAATGCAGTGCATAGAGGCGTAAATGTGGGTAATGATATAATCACAACACAAATGATTTATCATGAAAATAACAGTTTATTACCAAAAATCGAGATACGTCCGTTGGATGGAAATCCATTAGAATGGATTAGTTTTCGCGACACTTTTGAATCGGTAGTTCATTCAAGCACTATTTTACCGTCGGTACAAAAATTTCATTTATTGAAAAATTCTTTGCGCGGAAGTTTAACAACAGTTATTGAATCATTAAGTGCGTCCGAGGAGAACTATAATGTAGCGTGGGAATTGATAAAATCTAGATGTAATAAGCCGCGACAAATAGTGTTTGCACATATTAAATCGATTTTAGAATTACCAGAAATCACAAAGGATTCGCCTATAAATATTAGAAATTTGCAAGAGAAAGCAATGATGCATTATCACGCCTTAGAAGCTCATAAGGAACCGGTTGAAAACGTCGAACTCGGTGTTGGTGTATATTATAAGTCAAAAACTTGACAAAAACACACGAAGAACATGGGAGCGTACCCTTGAAGAAAGCGATCTCCTTACCTTTACAGATTTTATGAATTTCTTATCAAAACGGGGTCGCGGCGATGATACAGACACAATTGAAATTCTTACAAATAGAACAAACAATCATAAAATTAGTAGTAGAACGCATCAATCCTTAAATAATCGCAATCAAGCATTTGTTAGTACACAAAGGATCGAGTGTGCATACTGCAATGCTGCGCATTGCATATTTCAGTGTGAGAAATTTTTACAGTTATCCCCTCAAGATAGATGTAATGCGGCTAGGGCAAAGCGATTATGCATGAACTGCTTGCGAGCAAATCATATAACGATTAAGTGTTTATCGGCAGCATGCAAAAAATGCCATAAAAAGCATAATACCCTACTGCATTTTAATAATTCATACACTCTCGTGAACACGCAAGAAATTAGATCGGAAAGTTCGAGATCCAACGAAACGCCCAAACTAACATGTGATGTTCTGCACGATTCAAAGGTGTTATTAGACACAGCGCGCGTAAAAATACTAGATAAATTCAATCGCGAACATGAATGTAGAATATTGCTGGATGGATGCTCGCAATCATACTTTATTACCGAAAGATTGGCGGAAATATGAAATTTGACAAAAACAAAAATTGATTTGCCATTCGCTGGAATCGGACAAATTACTACACACGCTAAATTTACTGTTAAAACAAAGATATGATCGCGCATCAATTCATTCGAAACTGAATTAGAATTGGTAGCATTACCGGACATAACAAATTTATTGCCTTCGAAATTTGTAGATAAAGAACTTATATCACTCCCGCGTAACGTTCAGCTCGTAGATCCTGAATTCAACTGTTCGTTAAAAATTGACGCGCTAATAGGTACGACTGTATTCTATAAATTGCTTTGCAATGGACAGATAAAATTATTCAATAGCTCGAACATAATATTACAGAAAACGTTGCTTGGCTGGATCGTGACGGGTGAAGTAGCGATGCAGGATCAGAGTCCCGCGGCTAAAATTTGTAATTTAATCACACTTGAAAATCAGATTTCACGTTTTTGGGAAATAGAAGAAGTTCCTAAAAAAAAATATTTATCCCCTGATGAGAAATCATGCGAAGACCTATATGCGGAAACCACCAAACGCGACGCGACCGGTAGATATATTGTGAAACTACCATTTCAAAAGAAAAAACACAACATTGGTATATCATATAAAACTGTACTTAAGCGTTTTTATTCGTTAGAACGAAAATTATCTAAGAATATCGAGCTGAAACAAAATCATAGTCAATTCATTAAAGAATATCATTCACTAAATCACATGGAAGAAATAACGTCGAACGATAAATCAGATGAAGGTTATTATATACCACATCATGCGGTTATTAAAAATTGCAATGAAACAACAAAACTGCGCATAGTGTTTGACGGGTCATCAAAAAGTTCGACTAACACATCACTAAATGACGCACTATTAACTAGTCCCACTATTTAGGATGAGTTGATATTCATTATTATGCGGTTTAGATTAAGAAATATTGTTGTTGCAACCGATCTGCAAAAATGTACCGGCAAATCCAAGTTGATCAAACAGACACTAAGTATCAAAAGATACTTTGGAGAGAAAATAGCAACGACACTATTCGCGTTTTTCAGTTGACAACTGTAACACAAGGTACAGCGTCAGCTCCGTTTCTTGCCGCGTGAACATTACATCAGCTAGCGAACGATGAGGGAGGTGCATATCCGTTGGCTGAGGAAGTATTACAAAATAACTGCTATGTTGTTGATTTACTTGTAGGTGTCGATACAGTTAGCGAAGCATTAACAGTAAAAGACCAATTAATTAAATTGTTAGGCACTGCGGGGTTTACTTTGCATAAATGGACCTCTAATAACTTAGATATTTTTCATGATTCGCATAATGTAAATAGTTCCAAAAAATTATCTCTAGACGCGACACAAAAATCTTAGGAGCTCATTGGGACCCCACTCAGGACATAATAAAAATACTCGATAAACTCACTTCCGAATTTAAATCAATTCACTAAGCGGACGGTGTTGTCAAACATAGCCCAACTGTTTGATCCGCTCGGAATCTTAGGTCCCATAATAATCGTAAATAAACTCATTATGCAAGAATTATGGAAGCTAAAACTTAATTGGGATGAATCATTACCATTGAATATTCAGAATAGGTGGATAGAATTCAATGCTCAATTGCCCATATTAAGAGAATTCAAAATTCCTAGGCAAATCACAGTCAGTGAAAAAACCGATTTTGAATTGCACGGGTTTTGCGATTCAAGTGAACACGCTTATGGCGCGTGCGTCTATTTGAAATCTACAAATAAACATAATAAACGGGTCGTAAATTTAATATGTTCAAAGTCCCGCGTTGCTCCCTTAAAATCCGTATCGTTACCGAGATTAGAGCTATGTGCAGCTCACCTATTATCAAATTTAATTAATAAGGTCGCGGAAGCTTTGAAAATCAAAATTACAAAAATATATATGTGGTTAGATTCGACTATAACACTCCATTGGATACGAATGTCACTGCATCTACTAAAAACGTTTATCGCTAATCGAGTCGCCGACATTCAATCTGTAATACATAATGCGAAATGGTTACACATAGCTAGTGCAGAAAATCCAGCCGACTATATTTCGCAAGGACAAAATCCTTCTGATTTTATAAAAAATAAATTATGGTTTCACGGACCCTCATGGTTAACAAAGAATGAAAACGACTGGAAAATTTTGCAGTTATCAACGGTAGACATACCTGAACAACGTACGAAGGTTGCGTTAACTACACTTGAAATGAAAAAAGATTAGCGTGATAACGACACCCTTACGAGATTTTCGTGTATAATAGCGTTAAAACGATTTGTCGCGTTGTGTTTACGTGCTATTAAGAACAAGGGGACTAAGGAAAAAATAACAGGCAGTTTTACAACGGACGAAATGACTGAAGCGCATAATCGCATTATAATGATAACACAAAATCAACATTTTACGCGAGATTTAAAAACTTTAAAAGAAAATTCATCTCTGCATGTTAAGAGCGAAATTAAGTTTTAGATACATTCTTAGATATTAACGGTATTATTAGAGTAGGCGGAAGAATCATACACTCAAACCTCAGTTATGTTAAAAAAAGGCATCCAATTTTATTACCGCGCAATGGCCATATAACGAAATTAATTATTAAACATGAGCACATAAAATGTTGGCATTCGGGTACTCAAATAACCTTAAATTCAATTAGAAACAAGTATTGGCTGATCGAAGGCAAAAATGCGATCCGACATGAGATACATAAATGCGTCAGATGTTCAAAGTTTAGCCCGAAATTTCCCAATTACGTTATGGGCAATCTTCCAAAAGAACGCGTAACTCAATCGCGCCCGTTCGAAAACGTCGGAATTGATTATTGCGGTCCTTTCTTTATTAAAGAAAAAAAAGCATCGTAACAAAGCAAAAATTAAGGCGTATGTCTCCGTCTTTGTGTGTTTTGCGGTCAAGGCTGTACATTTAGAATTAGTCACAGACCTAACAACCGAATCATGTCTAGAAGCTATAAGAAGATTCATTGCTAGACGGGGAAAACCAAGAAACATATTTTCGGACAATGGAACAAATTTCATAGGGGCTAAAAATAAGCTGTTAAAAATGAAATCATTTTTGTTATCCGAGGAAAATCTAAATAAGTTTTCTAAAATTATGGCAAAGGATGACATCAAATGGCACTTTACACCTCCTCGATCTCCTCATTTTGGGGGGCTATGGGAAGCAGCTGTAAAGTCTTTCAAAAATCACTTCTATTGTACAGTGGATGGAGCGTGATTCACTTATGAATAATTTAATACATGCATAATAGAAATAGAGTCGATTTTAAATTCTCGTCCTTTAATACCTATATCAAATGATCCCAATGATTTTACCGCACTCACTCCCTCTCACTTCCTAATTGGAGATAATCCACAAAACATATTAGAGTACAACATAGAAAATTTGCCCATCAACAAACTCTATGTGGCAGCGAATCCAACAGGTGAAACAACACTTTTGGATTCGGTGGCATTAAAAAATATCTCAATGAATTGCGAACCAGAAAGAAATGGCACATTGGAGATCAAAATAATGTTAAGATTGGCACGTTAGTAAGCATCAAAGAAGACAATCTTCCGCCAATGTGTTGGAGCATTGGGCGCATCGTCGAGCTGCATCCAGGCGCTCATAATATTGCGCGTGTAGCAACAATAAGAACATCTAATGGACTGTATAAGCGTAGTATCAAAAGACTATCGCCTCTTCCTATCGAAACATAAAACTACAATATAAGTAACATAATACAGCTTTTAATTGATCTAAGGCAAGATAAGAATAAAAAATATATGTTGTAATTAATTGTAAAGGTCGATTCATCTATTATCCAAATTGTATAATTATAATAAATTGTACTCATTCCTACATCGAACGCAATCCGTTCAAGGCGGGCGGCATGTTGAGATTCATTACGTATTTTTAAGAATTTATATTATATTAAGTATAAATGTATTCGTATATGAGTTGAAAGCAGTGTAATTATAGTAAATATTTCTACGCAGGTGCATACATGTTCACTCTGTCACAAATATATATGTATAAATTGTATATGTTAATATTGGGGAAAACACCCGGCACTTTACCAATTGTCAATGTACCTCGCCCACTAGGGACAAATATGCACGAACACACTAATGCGAATATTATAACGAGATTATTGTACAACTATGTTTAACCCCCCCCCTTTTCTTATTCTCCTCTCACGAAATATCATCTTTGCAATAACTTTTTCGATAACCAATAGTGGGAGTCTCCGCCTAAATATAACTGTACATTCTCCCACGTCGGTACAATCGAAATTATTTTGTTAAATGAAATCACTTAGATAGACCAAATTGAAACTTGTGCTCGTTCACTAAACATCATTAATCAACATACTCGGATTGTTGTTTGTAATACATATATTAAGTGTTAGTATCTTCGATTAAAATTAGTTATTCATTTTAAACTTGTGTTCCTTTTCATCCTTAGTCATATAACATTAATAGAAGTATTCGTGATTAAGGTTCGCGTTCAATGTAAGCATACTTAAAAGTATTCTTTCACAAATTTACTTTGTAAATCAATGTTTTATTTTGCTTACGCTACAAACAAGCAGTTTTGCTATTTACGCGAGCGTCTTTCTATTAAAAAATATTTCTAATTAAGTGGGAGTGTTGAATTTATTTATAAATTCCGAATATAATTTAGAAATGTATTGTATCGGGTAATTAGGTTAATATTGTATATTAACCTAATATTAATGTAACATCTGGTAAAGATAGCTTATACCATTATAAATTGCATTTATCGGTTACAATTTCTAGGTAGATCGAATTAACGTAATAGAATTAGCGTATACCTTGCGTATACCTGCTCGAGAGAACGATGCATATTTATACCTGCAATTATTATATAACGGTAAATGCAGCGTCACCAAGGTAATGTAATGCCCTCAGCGGAGGACAAAGTTTAGTTCTTGTTTTCATGTTATAGCGCGAGGTACTATCCTCACTTATATGTAACTTATATTATTCTAAATAAATAAATTCATTAAAATAAAACTTTATATAAATTAATAAATATTTTTTTATTGGTCTTACAGTCCAATCAATTCAATCCAAAAATAAAATAAAAATAAAAATAAAAATAAAAAATAAAAATAAAAATAAAAAATAAAAAATAAAAAAAAAAAATAAAAAAAAAAAAATAAAATAAAATAAAAATAAAATAAAAATTAAAAATAAAAATTACTCAATGCCACTCTAGTCCGATTGACGTCCCTGAGCGATGATCTAACTTGTGCACCTTTGCCTACACACACACACACACACACACACACACACACACACAGCAGAGTTCGAAAAAACAGAAATAAAGCGCTGCTTCAGGTGTTGGCAGATTGGCCATTTAGCGTCCGTGTGCTCGGGCCCTGACAGAACTAAACTTTGCAGGCACTGCGGTGGAAAAGACCATCTATCCAAGCTGTGTGTAAACGGGCCCTGTTGTTTACTCTGTAAATATGAAGGAAAAAAGGAGATTAACCATCCAGCATACAGCTATAAGTGCCCGATTACCGTGGAGTTTTTAAACAGACATAAAACATGAGAATACTCCAACTGAATACCAACCATTGCGTAGCAGCTCATGACCTGCTGAAACAGACAATAAAGGAGCTAAGAATAGACATTGCTGTAATCTCCGAACCATATTGTGACAGGGTCAGACCACAGCGCTGGATAAGTGAAACAAGCAATTGAGCTGCCCTCTGGATTGGTCAAAATAGGCAGGTACTAAAGCAGTCGAGTCATCGGAGCGAATTGATATCCTGGGCTAAAATACAAGAAATATACGTCTTTAATGTATATGCTCCTCCAAGCTTGACGGACAAGCAGTTTGAAATCCTCGTAGCTAAATTAGTTGATGAAGCCATGGACAAGAAACCATTATTAATCGGTGGCGATTTTAACGCGTGGTCCACAGCCTGGGGAAGCCGTTCAACAAATAACAGAGGTAGTATGCTGCTTGATGGCCTTAATTCTCTTCAACTCCACGTGGTTAATAAGGGATCTGAATCTACTTTCATTAGGGGTGATAAACAATCAGTCATTAATGTAACATTCGCCAGTGATGACTTGATTCAGCGGATCCTTAATTGGAGAGTAAGCGACCTTTACACCCACAGTGATCACAGGGCGATCTTGTATGAGATTGCAGAGAAGAAAGTAAAGAACAAGTGCAATGAGTGGATGCCCACACGGAAATGGAACATCAGATCGCTAGACTGTGAAGTGTTCGCCACTATAATATCAGAAGAGCGTTTAGAATATGGTGCACCAGGCCATCTGGCAAATGCACTCATGAAGCATATCTCTGAAGCATGTGATGCATCGATGACTAGGACTAAGAGCGGATTTAAACATCGTCAATCTGTCTACTGGTGGACAAATGAAATTGCAGAATTGCGCAAACAATGTCATCGCGCACGTAGACTTGCCCAAAGAGCCCGCACCCATCGTGATACGTTTAATAGTTTATTTAAAGAAGCACAGAGAGCGCTTGTCAAGGCCATTAAGGCAAGCAAGCGTCGATGCTGGCTTGAACTGTGTGCAGAGGCCAACAATGACTTATGGGGACGACCATACAAAACAATCATGGCACGATTGAGTAGGGCACCAATACAACCCACTAGCACGGTATTGATTGATAAGATTGTTTCCGCTCTCTTTCCCAATGACATCCGTGGGACTGTACTGCGCACGCAACACTCGGACGATATACCTCCTATAACAGAAATGGAGCTACATAATGCTTACGCTAAGACTAGAGACAACGCTGCCCCTGGCCCTGATGGTATCCCTAATGCGGCAGTTAAGTTGGCGATACAGAAGAATCCAGCTATATTTCTAAAAGTATATAATGCTTGTCTTCTTGAGGGTATTTTTCCTGATTGCTGGAAAACTCAAAGGTTAGTCCTGTTACCTAAGGGCAATAAGCCACTTGATGATCCTTCATCATACAGGCCATTATGTATGTTCGACATGGTAGGTAAAATATTTGAAAAAATAATATGTAGCCGACTGGAAGCATTCACTAAAGGATTGCACGGCTTATCCTCACGCCAATTTGGATTTCGGAAATCAAAATCAACAGTCGATGCCATTAAACTGGTAGTGTGTACCGCAAGAAATGCAATCAGTGGTAAGAGATGGAAAGGTAGCACTAAACAGTATTATGCCATTGTCGCTCTAGATGCCAAGAATGCCTTTAATTCAGCGCGCTGGTCTTCTATTATGAGTTCTCTTAAAGAGTTCGGAGTACCTGGTTATTTACAGAATGTCGTGGCCAGCTACTTTGAGAATAGGACAATATTATACCGAACGGATGAAGGCACTGTATCGCATAAGGTTACTACGGGAGTCCCCCAGGGCTCAGTTATGGGACCTATATTGTGGAATATTATGTTTGATGGCGTGTTGAGGATTCCACAATCGCCTGGTTCAATAACAGTAGGGTACGCCGACGATATCGCTCTAGTAGTGACGGCTAAGACCCTTGATGAACTTACTGACAATGCCAATGAGGCAATCAGCAACATCAGTAGATGGATTAAGACGGCTGGTCTACAATTAGCGGAGCACAAGACAGAAGTAGTTCTTGTCAGCAGTCGTAAGAAGGTAGATAGTATTACTCTTAAAGTTGGTAGCTGCCGCATTAGTTCTGCGCCATCCTTACGATACTTGGGTGTCCAGCTTGATGCCAGGTTAAATTTCAAAGAACATCTAAAGATATCTCGCGAAAAAGCGCAACGAGTTTCAGCTGCCTTGTGTTGGCTCATGCCTAACATTGGTGGCCCACGTCCACCCCAGAGGAAACTATTAGCTTATGTTGTTAATTCTATCAGCATGTATGCAGCACCAATCTGGCATCATGCATGCGGAATTAAATCGTATTGTGAGTTGGCCATTGCGACCCGTCGTCGCTCCTGTATACGTATTATTAGTGGTTACAGGACGGTATCCACCGACGCAGCTGAGGTACTTGCCGGAATTCTTCCTTTCGATTTAGCTGCAGATGAACTGGCTTGGCTGCATAACATATGTAAGGCCGCAGTGGATTCCCTACAAGGTGCTAAAAATGTGGAACGTCATCGTTCTATAGAAATATGGCAAAAACGATGGACCGATTCTAGCAAAGGCCGATGGACTTATCGTATCCTTCCAGATATACACAGATGGATCAACAGGAAACACGGGGAATTAGATTTCCACCTAACTCAGTTGTTGACTGGACATGGTTGTTTTAGGTCCTATTTCCACCGCTTTCACCTGGATAATAATGATCTCTGCCCCATCTGTCCGACTTTGGTCGAGGATGCCGAGCATATATTAGTGAGCTGCCCTCGTTTTAGAACACAACGTGAACACTTGATGAACATCATCAATAAGCCAATAAGACCAGAGAGCATCCTATCAATAATGCTGGAATCTTCTAAAATCTGGAAGGCAGTAGCCAGTTTTGCAAAAGAGGTGATGACCAAACTTATATATGCCGATAGAACTAGGCGAATGGCCCAGGATGAACCAGGCCAACTGATCCTATTTTAAGATACAGAGGACGAACACCGAACCCCTGATCACCTGTGTGGATGGGAGACGTAGGATAGTGTCATAAGAAGAGGAGTCGTATAGGCTAACTAACAGCCCCGCCGAAGTAATATTCCCGGATAGTTCCGGCGGGATGCTGGTTTCGAGAGGCCACTAGTGCAGAGCTTGCTCTGCCTACGCCTAATAAAACACACACACACACACACACACACACACACACACACACACACACACACACACACACACACACACACACACACATATATATATATATATATCTAACCATTATATATTATACCATTGTATTTTTGAGACTAAAAAGTAACATCAATTTAGTATATTAAAAATTAGTAGTATCAGTTTACTATAAAACAGACTGTCCTTGTTTATTATCATTCCTGAATTATTGTCAATTTAGTAATAGAAGAATTAGTAAATATTGTATTAAATAAGTTAAATTTTGATTTAAGGGCGGTGGAATACGACATCCCGGTGACTCAAGACGATTTCTACTGGGAATTTTGTGTTTGGATGGTAAAATGTGATGTACAGGTGTTTCCGAACGATTTCTAGAGGGAACATTGTGTTTAAGAAACGATGTCTAGCTTCCTCGGGAGAATTTCTCCGGGAAGTATCGTGTTTAAGTGGTAGGAAAGGATGTCCAGGTATATCGGGATGACTTCTACGGGGCGTTTCGTATTCGATTGATAGAATACGATGTCCCGATGTTTTCAAACGACTTCTACGGGAAGTATTGTATTTAGTTGGTAAGAAACGATGTCTAGCTTCTTCGGTAAGACATCTACGGAGAGTATCGTGTTTAATTGGTAGAAAACGATGTCCAGGTATATCCAGATGACTTCTACGGGAAGTTTCGTGTTCAGACGGTAAAAGACGATGTCCAGGTGCTTTGGGATATTTTCGACGGGGAGTTATGTGTTCGGACGGTAGGAAACGATGTAAGAATATGTCGGAACGACTTCTACGGGGAATTTTATATTTGGAAGATAGAATACGATGTCCAGGTGTTTTGGAACGACTTCTACGGGGAATTTCGTGTTCGGACGGTATAAGATGATGTCCAGGTATTTTGAACGACTTTTACGGGGAGTATTGTGTTTAGTCGGTAAGAAACGATGCCCCAGTATGATGAACTGACTTATATGGAAGGATTCGTATTCTGTCATTCGAATACCCAAACTCCCAGTAGAAGCGTCCCTAGATGTCTAGAGATCGATTCTACCCTCTCAATATAAAACTCTGTATAGCAGTCGTCCCGAAACATATTCTATCGTCCGAACATGATCTGTACAATTTTCCCCATAAAAGCCGTATGTAATGTATATTTAATATATATATATATATATATATATATATATATATATATATATATATATATACTAGCATCCGCCGTCTCGTCTTCGCCCGAGATAATAATTTAATCGATTTCATAAACAATTCAATAATATCTAAGTAAAAAGTACTCTACATATAAAAAATATATATTACTATAAATAATTAACCGTAATTTACCTATCCTCGCTTCTGTATAGAAAGCTCCTGCAAAGAAGCGTACACTTCAAAACGTGAATATTTCGCCAACCATTCATACAATATATATATATATATATATATATATATATATATATATATATATATTCATATTACAGACTTATGGGGAAAATTTAACTTTTGAATTCGGGTAGTAGAAAAAGATTTCAGAGACGACTTCTACTGAAAGAATAAAGTTCGGACTATGAGAAATGTTTCGGGACGTCTGCTATAGAGAGATTTGTGTTGAGGAGATAGAATACAATATCCAGGTATCCCAGGACGACTTTACTGGCAGTTTGCGTGTTCGAATGATAGAATACGAATCTCTTCATAGAAGTCGTAATGAGATACCTGGACATTGTTTCCCACTAACTATACATGACACTCCCCGTAGATGTCGTTCCAAATCATCTGGAAATCGCATTCTACCATCCTGAAATGAAACACCTCGTAGAAGTTGTCTCGATATACCTGAACATCGTTTTCTACCAACTAAATACGATACTCACCGTAGAAATCATCCCGTTATACCTGGACATCTTCTTCTACCGTCCGAACACGAAAGTCCCCGTAGAAGTTGTTCCATAACACCTGAAAATCGCATTCTATCATCGGAACACTAAACTCCCCGTAGAAGTTGTCCCGGCATACCTAAACATCGTTTTCTACCAACTAAACACGATAGTCCCAGTAGAAGTTGTCCCGAGAAAGCTAGTATGGCTTCCTAACGACGAAACACGATACTCCCCGCAGAAATCGTTCGAAAAGAGTACCGTCTCAACATGAACCTTCCCATAGAAGTTGATTTCTTCATACCTGGACGATGTTTTCTAGCAACTAAATACAATATTCCCCGTCAAAATTGTCCAAAGATACCTGGACATCGTATTCTATCATCCGACCACACAACTGCCTATAGAAATCGTCTTGAGGCAACGGGATATCGTAATCTACCGTCTATACACGCAAATACAATATTGCTCAGTAGAAACCATATTGAAAATGTGTATATATAATATGTGCAATGTAATATATATATATATATATATATATATATATATATATATATATATGCATACATATTTCGTATATTTCTGTTTATTCAATT
Source organism: Sycobia sp. Sy_11 (assembly GCA_018907035.1). Lineage (NCBI taxonomy): Eukaryota > Metazoa > Arthropoda > Insecta > Hymenoptera > Epichrysomallidae > Sycobia > Sycobia sp. Sy_11. The sequence goes on along the minus strand of JACCIC010000062.1, from coordinate 2,208,115 downwards.
AAATACCGTGAATATTTTCGTAGTGATTCCAACTGAAATTCAAGCAAAATGTTGGTATGCAAATAGCATATTTTTTAAGCAGACAATGGATATTGCCTTTTTATGCAGAATTGACGATATATTTTATTTATACATACATAGTTTCGAGGTTGTTGGTAAAAACCCTATTTTGCCATCACTTCTTTTGTACAAACTAAAACAATATAGTCTCTTGTCACAATTCTATAATTAATATAATGTATAAAAATAAAAATATAATTTGTCGTCATAAACTATATTCAGTATGATTTGACATACGGAACCATTTTATAAGAGAAGGAGGAAAGAAAGACAAAAACAGAGAGAGAGAGAGAGAGAGAGAGAGAGAGAGAGAGAGAGAAATAAAATTTATAAAAATAAGATATCCACAAGGTGTGAGAATTAGTGTCAGATTAACATGAACAACTAAAAGGATAATACTCACTTATGCCACACCTCCTTTAGGATACGAATCCTAAAGATGGATATGAACATTCGTTTGAGCTGGCCTGGTATTAATACTAAGCGGACTACTTTGAGTTGATGTTCGTGATTCAAGACGCCACCTAGTGGCCGCTGGTGAAACTGATTGTTAAAACCATTAACTTAATTTATTGATGAAAGTAAAATGATTTTCAAGAAAAAACATAGCCTATGTCCTTCCCAAGATAATATAGAATCTATATGTCAAATTTCAGAACAATCGGTTCAGTAGTTTTTTCTGTTATCGTGTACAAACAAGAACACGCTTTGTCTTTATAAATTAGTATATATATATCATATCATATCATATATCATAAAGGGTCAGCAAAATATTGATTTGATGTGGACGCTTCTTTGAAGCAGCTTTTTTATACAGAGGCGACGACGGGCAATTTACGTTAAATTATTTATAGTAATATAGATTTTTTATATATAGAGTACTTTTTACTTAGAGATTCTTATAGTGTTCTTATAGAAATCCGTTAAATTATTATCTCGGGCAAAGTCGAGGCGAGGGTGCTAGTTGTAGTATAAAGACTGTAAGACCGATAAAAATATTTATTAGTTACATTATTAAATTATAACTACGATTATCGCAAGATATATTATACTATAATATACTATAATATGCTATACTATACTATACTACATTAAGCTCTATACCAAATTTAATTATGATACAGTACACAACTCCAGTACGATTGCGACACGATTTCTGTCGACCCGCGCTGATGTCCAGCAAGACTGCCCTGTTCGTCCATTCGGTTCGATGCCTGAGGCTGCTCTTCCCCTCCTCCACGAACCTCTCCCAATGAATCCTTCTCATTAGGTCTAATGCTCTTTTCCCGGATTTTCCACGAGACCTTACACATTGTTTTCGTCTGCCTATTCCTACCGGACGCATACAAAGAGAATTCTATCTTAAATGAATGAAATTATGATAGAATTGAATATGAATATGATAGAATAAGATTCCTATTAAATTAACACTTCTAAAAGATTAAACTGGCAAACCAATTGACTCTAAACACACTAAAATAATTTGAATGTAAAGTAGGTGCGGACTTCAGAATATATCTCACTATTTTTCAGAGTTTATTGACAAAAAAATACTCGTGAAAGCTAATAAATTATGAAAATGTTTTTGAAGTTTTGGTTAACTCGACAAGATATCCTTAAGCAGGGCAATGTCTTTGAAAGAGCCAAAAGCGAATAAATCCTTTCGTAAAGGATAAATCTTGATCATTGCGTTAATGTTACTTTTGCAACAAAAAGTAAGAGTAAACATCACTTAATCTTTTACTGTACCATACTGTTAAACAGAGAAAAACAACATTTTGGAAATCATTTAAAATGGAGAGAGTATTACTACTCAAAAGGAATTATGATACTAAAAACAAATAGTCTATCAGTCTAACTGAATAGTTATTATTTTAATATAATATTACACAAAATAAACCTTTCTTACTTTTTTATTAACAAAATTTTTTAATAAATCATTATAATATAGAGATTCAGCAATATCCTTCTCTATAGTTAACGTTCCTAAGCTTGACAGTTTTAAGACATCGTTGATCTTAAGTAAGATAAGATTAAGTAAGATTTTATGAGTTTTAATTTTAAAAAACTTCGTTTGAAACTTGCCACAGAACTGGAGTAGTTAAGAAAATTCGCAGAGTGATCCACGTATTTCAAGAAAGGCCGTCTAAATGTTTTTCTTTGATAAAATTTTAAATATATATAGGATAAATTTAATTTTTATTTTGAATAGTTATAAGTGATGAAGTACTAACGAATTCATAGCAAAGTATAACGTCATACATATCCGATTTTGAATTTACTGCAAACTGATTTAGTAAATTCACGCAAAATTTTAAATGCTTACACTTTTCTGGTAAACTTCCTAAGTTGTATAAAAAACTCTAAGTATATGAGTAATTACTGAATATTTAAAATGTCTAACAATTGAAATTATAATTACATTTAAAAGAAAATTAAACAATTCGATTTCAAATTTATTTTTTGGAGAAAATAAATGTTCATCAGCAGAAAGCTCATACATCAACGATTTATTCGCCTTATTTCTCTGATGGTTTTAAATATTGGTTTAATAGTTAAATTTTCAACTAATTGTTTATCATTTTTTCTGTAGTTCCTTGAAAACACTCTACAAGTTTTCATGAGATCTATATGTATAGCAATATCCACATCTTTTGGTTGAAATGTTTTACTTACAATATTAATTTTAAAAAATATATTATACAATACAATTAAAGAAACAAGATATCTAAAATATATTAACTGATCTATGAAACTATTAGCTTCATATTTTTGACTAGGATCACATGAGTTACTATCAAATAAAGCAATAAAAGTATCATAAACTTCAAAAATTTGATAATGATTGAATACTATATATTTTTGCTTCCTTTCGCAAAGTCTTTTGAATGTCCGATTTGTAACATCAGTTTTTAAATTATCCGTAATTGATAGAAGCATAGAACAAAGTAAATAATCAGTGGAGATGGCCAAATTAGTCAACAGATTATACTGAAGATGACGTTGTGTCATTTACAAGGAGGGACCCGAGAATAACGGAAATCGGGCTGTGGGTGAGGAAAGAGGGTAGGGATAATCATTGTTCGAACAGATATGGATTAGGGAAACGTCTCCTGAGTTAGTGTTTGAAGTTCTGTTGCTGTAAGTGTATCGATTCGCAGGAATATTTGTTGTGAAACACTTTTTTCCATTTCAGCGAAAACGTGATGGCCGATTGTCGATAACAACGCGCGGCTGTGAAATTTTGTTTCCTGTTGGAAAAATCTGCCACGGAAACTATTTTAATGTTTAATTTTGCTTATGAGAATACTGCCCTCAGAAAAACTAAAGTCTACGAGTGGTTTTCACATTTTAAAAATGGAGAAATGTCAGTGGAAGATGAACACCGTTCAGGACGCTCTGCAACGTCTACAAATGACGAAAACATTGATACAATCAATACTCTCGTGCATGAATACCGATGGCAAACCATTGATAAACTCAATGAGATTAGTGGAATATCATAGAGTTCAGTTCAGAGGATTTTAGTCGAAGATTTGCACATGGGAAGAGTTGCAGTCAAATGTGTCCCTCGCATAGCAATGCACCAGTTCACATCGCTCTCAAAGTAAAGCAGTTTTTGACCAAAAACATTATTACACAAATCATTCACCACCACCCCCACCCTCTACGCACCGGATCTGTCCTCCTGTGATTTATTTTTGTTCCCCAGACCTAAATAGGATATAAAAGGAGAACGTCCAATCACTGTAGAGAAGATAAAATAAAAATCGCAAGAAGGGCTCAATAACATCCCGATAAATAAATTTCAAAAATGTTTTAAACAATGGAAGCATCATTTGTAGAAGTGCGTTGTGATCAAGGGAGAATATAATCGATGTGATAAAAATTTGGTGTAAAAATATTAATAAATAAAGAAGTTTTGACGACTTTTCAGTTTTACTGAACCCCCCATCGTAGTATAAGATTAAATTATGGTAACCGCAAGATGCATATCTAGCCGAAGAATTCAGGCCAAACATCTTCTTTTGTATCCCATTACATTTACATTTCATATTTGATACATTATCATATCCTTAACATCTGCAATTAGTTTTTTCAAATCCATATTTTACTACTAGAATTTTTTTATACAAAAGTGACTATATATATATATATATATATATATATATATATATATATATATATATATATATACATAGTTTTGAACTTCTTGATAAAGTCACTTTCTATTTTGATATCATTTCTTTGTTGAATTTGAGAAAAAATAATAGCTTATGTCTTTCCGACGATGATATAGAATATATATTTTGTATTTCAGAGCAATCAGTTCAGTAGTTTTTTTAATTAATGACTACAAACAAACAAAAACACGCTTTGTCTTTATAATTTAGTATCATATGATATAAAATATTTATTGCAGTACGAACTTCAGCTTTTATTTTCAATACTTACAATCATTAAATAAAGCATAATTTTTATATGGATTTTACATCGCATTCTTCGTGAAAATTCGTTTTTTGACAAAAACCACTACTACATTTGTAATCAGAGCCTCACAAAACGCAGTAGGCTAATTTTCATCTAAACCCGATATGGGTGTTCATTTCGAAACTAAAGTCAGAAACCATTGGAATTTTTATGACATTTTATGAATTTTGATTTTTTAGATGTTTCTTATGGTCAGAAAACTTAAAAAACTTATGATGTTTTATTGGTTTGTACCATATAAATTCAATTAATAGGATCTTCGTAATGAGCATCAAAAAAGTACAAATATACAAATAATCAACAAAATCAAGTAATTTTATACTTGATCGAGTTATGTATTGTTTCATTTACATTAGAACTGTAAAAAAGTCGATTGTAAACTGATCTATATCTTTAGTTTGTCTAGACAATAATTTAAAATAAATAACGAATATTTAGTATATTTTTCTCAATTATTATATTCAAATGAGTCATTACGATCATTATGACATAATAATTATATTTAATATATTATAATCCAAATAATCGCGATGGTAAGATTAAAGCAAATTGTTAAATAATCATATTTATTTATTACATAAGTTTTCATTTCAAAAACTGCATGAGTTGAACACGAATACTACATACGATCAATCATAATAGCCAGAATTGATATAGCTAATGAAAGCTTAGAGCAGCGAAATTCACACTTTTGTCTAAAGCTTTTTCTTTCACTTCTTCGTCCAAACTCATGATACATCTTAACTCAGAGCCAGTCGATCGACTATCGCATGCTGGAATCTCATACATAATGTATTTGTCTAAATAAAGTGTATTTATAGGCCAAAACCGTTGAATATTTTGTAAACGCAGAAAAGATAAAAAGTGATCTTAAAATACACGTGTTCATGCTTCGATTCACGTTTTTAGACGCACCAATGCACTGATATACACGCGCGCATGCACACAATAATGCCGAGCATAGCAGTATTGTGTGTATACAGCTATATAGTATACACAAAAAATCAGGCGTTGGCAACATGGCAATATGGCATGTGCCGGTCGTATATACGTCTTGTCAAATTCACGCCCGAGACACGTGATAAATGGCCGTGTCGTGTATTAGGAAAAATCTTCTTCCCTCCCCCTCTTCTTACGCTTTCATAAGTTTGACCGAGTTCTGTTGTAAGATATATTCACGGCGCAATATTTACGTGGATTACATGCTCATGTCTTATATTGATGGAGCAGTTTTGGATATTATGAAGGAGGCCAATCGCGAGCGCTACTATATTTGTAAAAGTTAACAGGTCAAAGGACTTGTGATAGAACAATACGTACATAATCAAGACTACAGTTGTCGCATTCCTAGAAGCGGTAAACAAAGCCCACATAAGAGATTTAAGAATCTGTTACTCGATCTTCGATTTATTTACGATGTGTATTAGATAGTTGATAACGATTGTCTGCATTTTTAAAGAATCACTTTTCCCGTTTATTATAGAATGATTGCAGATTACAGACGTTATCTATTATTAAAACAATTAAACTAATAAAAGATTAATAATCGATAATACATGGAATTACTGTCTGTGCTTCTAAGATTAACATACGGTAATCAAGCAATTAGTCAATTTTGAAATAATCATTAATTTCTTAAAAAATTTGCATATTATAATGTGTTATTATTTGTAAAAGGGATATCAACGCATGATAACATCTAACTTATTCTGTAATAATATTTTTGTATTTGTTGAAATGTTTGTGAATTAATTTAATTTTTATTTGGTATTTACCACAATTTAAATAAAATCTTAACGTTACATTATTCGTTGATTGGAATATTACTAAAATTTATAAATCAAAATATATAATTTTATAAAAATTTTGCTTTTATTAATACAATGACGAAATGTATCAAAATCTTTTATTTTGGCTACATTGAATTTCATAATATTAATTTCAATACGCTTTATGCATAGACAAATCGAAAGCGAAAGTAATAAGTCGAATATATAATTTGTTCAACCATATATCAAAGCTTAAATTAAATTTTAAATTATAATTATATGTATTATTTATTCAATCATTTCAATTTACTTTAAATAAAATTAATCTAACAAAAATTTTAATATTGTGAATCAATAATTATATATTAGACAAAAAAACTATATGCAAATCGTACCTAATCCTAATATTTTACCGTAATAAACTTTTTCCATGCTTGTTTATATAATTCAAAACTGAAAAAGAAATGTAAACTTATTAAATATGTATGGCGTTGTATCTTACGTAAAAATCAATATGCTATGATGAAATAATAATTAAGCTATTTCTTGATAAACATATTTTTTATTAATAATTTTTCTTTGTGTACACTATCAACATTTTTGATTTGCAATTCGATTAAACGTTACATGTTTAAAACTAAAATGTAGATCAATATATCTAAAGAATAGATGTGAAAATAATTTTTCTACATATTATATATATATATATATATATATATATATATATATATATATTTAATTGTGTACTTTTAGCGCATAATGGTATTTCATTTTGTTTTATATATTACTTTCTGACTATCTCAGTCACTATTCTCACTATTCGCTCCGTACACGTCTACTGGTACACCCTCTGGTGGTTCGAAAAATAAAAAAACACTGATAAAATTTTCTATATTTTACAATTTGTATATGCATATTTTATGATATTTCATCGCAAGTGGATTAAAAGCTTGTTATTTGAACGTTTCACGTTATTCTATAATAACGTTATTATATAATAACGTTTCACGTTATTTTATACTGTAAAGTCTGTATTATTATATATATATTAGTATATTTATATATACTAATATGTAATTATTTGAATGCATTTATATTAATATGAATCTTGAATAATTTGTACATATTCAAGCAACTGGTAGTATTTTGAATCATGAATGACGTAATGATACCGGTCAGCTGCTAGCATTATTTTATATAGATGAAGCCTATGAGTTCTGCATAGAGAAGAAATATTAGTACTATTTAATATGCATAATCTTTACTTTAAAAATCTGTTTACAGAAACATTTGAAGGTATTTGCTTTGAAACAATTCTTATAAATGAAAAAAATAGTTCATAACATTCTATCACCAGCGGCCTAAAATTGAAGCTGAGACGAAAGATCTATAAAATTAATTTTAACAAGAAAATTATTAAGGATCTTTCATAAGTATTTTTTTTTTTTCATTACTGTATGCTTTGCAATGTCTCTTTGCAATATATGATACATTTGATACAGGTATACCATCAGGTACATCGCATATTACAATTAACTTTATCTTCGTCACTTATGTTATTGATTAATTTGTCCTTTCCATATTTTACGATTTCAGAAATAAACAAAAATTGCCTAATTTATAAATTTCATGTTATATTTTTATAATTTCACTTTGTATACAAAATTGGTCAGTTTTATTGCCAATTTTCGTCACACTATTCTCTGAGATGAATTTTATTATCCCCTTTGAAGAAATATATAGAGTGAATACTTATACCGTTATACCTATTTACAAAAATCTATTACTAATATATGTACAGAATTAACCATATAACATTGATTCAAATCAGGGTTTAAGTTCAATCAAAACTGAGTAATTAATATTTTATTAAATATTTAAAAACTCATTATTATTTATTATAATATTATTTAGAATATTTTGTTATAACTACATATTTACTTTTAAAAACAAAGCATGAAACTACATATTATAAAAATAAATAAAATTTAAAGATAACCATAAATTTTATTCCTTAATTTATCTAACATGATTAAAACATTTATTTAAATATTTATATTAAATGTTTTTTAAAGCAATGAGCAATGCAATTAAAACATTATTTTATAACTTAAAAATATATTACTTTTCTGTATATTAACAGTCTGTACGTTTACTCACTTTATACGTGAAAATTGATAAGATATTTAATAAAAATGAGGAGTTTTTTATTAAGTTTTTATTTATTTAAGTAGAAAATTAGTTTAGAACTTGATTTTGTCAAAGGAAATGGCTAATTAATCTTATTGTTTTTTTAATCATTTTATTCTTCGTCTTCCTCTGTAACTTTAATCAGCAAACTTTCTAAATATAGACTGCTCAGTCGTATGTTTTGTGCCATGATATTTAATACAGAGTTGTAATAAGTACATAAAAAATATTAAAATAATTTATATTGCCGAGCTTCATTCGTTATTTAAAAGTATTGTAGCAAAACACAATCTAGATCTTTGTTCAATTTCACTAAATTTTGCTTATTTAATTTTTTTAAGTAATCCAAATATTTTGAATATTAATATATTTTTACTCTCATAGATTTAACCACTGATATAGCACTTATACCTATACAATAAACTATATAATAATATAGTTTATCTTGCAGCATATAATCTTGATATCTTCTTAAATGAATAAAATTTTAACTAAATACAAAATTTTTTTCTTAATTTGCCGAAGAAATATTTACGAAAAGAGGTGCAAATATCTGCAAATATCGCTTGCTTTATATACTGATTTGTTGAATGAAATGTATATTATAAAATTAAATATTCAATATAAAATCATATTTTCTTCTTTAAAAATGGGATCTCAAAAAAATAACAAGTTATTGGAAATTGAATTTATATTCTTTCTTGACAGTCTAAATAAATGTATAAAACCAACTTTATCAAACAAATATTTAAAATTGTAAGTGAAATAATTAAAGTTTCTTTGATAGAAGCTCTAAACATGAATACTTTCAGATGTCTTTTGTAACAGGAAACTCTAAAATTAAAAACAACACATCTAAATAATTCATAATATACACATAATAAACCATAATTTCAATGAATTTTTTTTAACGACTTACAGAACTCCTTACAGATAGCCCTTTCATCTGATTTTATTTTTTTTTGTTTGATACTGTAACGGGGTTCTTAGACACTACAGGGGGATACGTCCCTGAAATTAATTGTTATATCAATTGAATGTGTACTCGGTATTATGTCCCCGTAAACTGAGGAGAAGGGTCCCTCAATGGGTTAAGTTAATTTACACATAACCTTTTTAAATTGTAGGGCCCTTTTATAGCCCCCCCCCTATAATCCTTTTTCTTAGATTAATTATTTTAATAAGAAAAATTCCTAAAGAGAAAAAGAGGTACACCGACGAATTAACAAATCGGGATCTATATAAAAGAAAATAACAAGTTAAATAATTTACATATAAATTTCTATATTAAAAAGAAACATATATTTATTCAAAAATAAAATTATAATAAATTTGATTGCCTATCCCTACCTATATTGCATCCGCGAAAATCTATCACACGCTACACACAGACACCCGCGCACACGCACGCACGTACGCACACACAGGAAGAGCACCACCTAACGGTCGGATAGTGAAGCGCTCCCTTCGCAGTATATACACGCATACGGCGACTTATCTACTAATACGTTTGCGGAGTCAAATTTCTTTCCTATACACATATAGAAGAGACATCTCTGTATCCAAAAAAGCAAAGTATAGGGAAAGGGGAAACGAAAGAAAGAGAGAAAACAATTTCAATCAAAATAAAATATATAAAAAAATAAATAAATAAATAAATGATTCCATCAAAAAAAAAAATTTTATAATGACGGAGATATTTACGCAGAACTATCTATCTAACTATTAAGAAATTAAGGCATTTTTCTGAGGTACTTGTGGACGCCACGATTAGGACATTTTACTTCTTTTGTAACGTCCGGTGGACCACGGAAATCGCACCTATGGTGCCAGTCCAACCATTCAGTTGGGTCCTGGACATAATAGAACCGGAAGTCCCTTAGTGGCGGCTGTGACACACTTTTATGCCGAGGTGCCATTGGAGCCCCAGGCCGAGTGTCCGATCTGTGTGGGGCACTCGGGGGTCTTTCTCTGCGTCTATCGACAGGGGCACCAAAGGTACGCCTTGGTCGCTCTCCACCACACGTCCCTCCGGGTTGCGGAGTACCATTCTGAATCCTCAGTTTGGCATTGACTACCGTTTCTGCAGATTCCCGGAGGGAAGAGGAGATACCTTCCTCTAACCGACGGGTCCCTTGAGCTGATGAGGATAAGACACGGTTTTTCTTCCATACCAAATCACCTACTTGATACGGAGAGCGATGTTGTTTGACATTATAATACTCAGGCTGTCGACGTTCTTGTCCTTGCGTCCGTGTTTTTGCGATCTCTTGGAGCTCTTTAAGCTTGCTGAATTTCACTAGCCAAGAACTCTCTCTTTCTTTTTGTTGAGTTTCCGCCGTAGCTTGATCTTGGCTGCGGCGGAGAGTTCCTGGCGGAATCAGCTCTCTTCCAAAATTTAACGGAGCCGGAGTGTATCCAGTAGAGCTATATGGCGTCGTATTTAAGGAAAAGTTTAACTCGAATAGTTTCTCGTCCCATGTTTTATTGGACTCTTCTACGAACTACGTCACAATGCGGGTCTTCAACGTCCTGTTGATCCGTTCTATGGGATTAGCCTGCGGATGATGCGGTGGGGTAAGGGTATGGAATATACCCGCTTCTACTAAATAAGCACAAATGAATCAAACGACTTGTAAATTCCGTACCAGTATCCAACAGCTCTGGCGCGCCGAATTTGAATACGATCTTCTCTTTAAATTCTTTAAGGATCGTCCTGGTGTTTGCTTTATGAATGGGGACACATTTTACCCACCGTGTAAATACCAAGATCTTGAAACACCAGGATATACTCAAATGCATAGCGACTCTTTACGAATGGTCCGGTAATGTCACCGACGACCATTAGCCAGGGTCTTTCTAAGACTCTCTGGTCCATCAGTTCGACAGGTGGTCTTTGATCTACCTTGAACTGTTGGTATATAAGACAGTTCTTCACATAATTTTCAACTGTCTTATAAAACCCAAACTAATAATAGAATTTGCTGACTCCGGCGAAAATCTGTTCTCGACCTGGATGTCCGGCTGTCGAGTCGTCATGAAACTCTTTAAGTACAGCACTACGACGCACCTTCGGCACAACGATCTTCCAAACATCTTCATCGCCTAGAATGACCTCGAGAACTTCATTCGAGCGATAGAAACTGTCCTGTGGAGCAGGACGGATCGTCGTCCTCGGACATCCTTGAAAGGGCGTCTGGCAGATTGTTTAACGTCCCTTTCCGATGCTCTACTTTGAAACTTTGCCCTTGCAACCTGAGAGCCCATCGAGCGAGTCTGCCGGTGGGGTTCTACATTGTACGAATCCACCTCCAACTACTGTGATGCGTAACGACGCAGAAATGATATCCTTCTATGTATGGTAAAATTTATCAATAACCCACATGACAGACAAGCACTCTCTCTCAGTTACCGAATAGTTTCTTTCGGATTGAGAGAGCGCTCTACTCACAAACTCCAATACTCGTTCTTGTCGGTCGACTTCATACGTCAAAACCGTTCCAATACCAGTACCACTCGCATCTGTTTGAACGGTGAACTGAACATCAAATAACAATCGATGTAAGACGGGTGCTGAAGCGATCATCGATTTGATCTTCTTGAATGAGGCTTGTTGCTCCTTGGTCCACTCGTATCGGCAATCTTTCCAAGTACGACGCGTAAGTAGTTCGGAAATAGTGGCAAAGTCTTTCAAAAACTTTCTACACCACGATGCCGTGCCGAGGAAGTGCCTAAGTTCCGCATATCGCATCACTGGTCTAATCTTCTCGGGATCGGGGCAGAATCCCTCACGATTAACGAGAACACCTAAATATTAAATTCAGTATGTCCAAAGACGCTCTTTTCTTGGTTAATCGTGAGTACAGCTTCAGATACTCAAGTTAGAATACGACTTACCCAATCTAAATGTTCTTCAAATGTCTCCGTTGCAATGATAATATTGTCGAGATACGAGAAAGCGTTCGACTCGAGGTCTGTTCCGATTATTCGGTCTATAAGTCACTGCAACGAAGCTCCAGCATTATATAGATCGAAGAGCATCCTGGTAAACTGGAACAACCCCATTGAAGGTAACGTAAATGCAGTAATGGGTTTGGATTCCGGATGAAGTGGTATTTGATGATATCCGCTACTGAGATCCACTGGGTCATGGATGGTTTCGAACGCACGCGCGCAATTGGCACCTAAGTAGCAATTTACTTCTAGGTTTGGAATTACAGCGACCAATACATTGCGCGTGATACCTGCGAATTTGAACGGCAGTTCGACGTGACCCGTGATGTAAAACGGGGAATTGTCTGGGCCTATTGGACCAACTCCAGAAACAGGATAGAACTCCCGTTAGCAAGCACTGGCTAATTGCAAGCCAATATTGACCAAGACATTACGTGACGCGTCAGTGTCATATAATGCACGAATCCGGTACTCTGCAACTTGTATCGAAATCTACCAGCGCACTTCCTTCGGCCGTGCTGCAATTTGGCCGGGATCTAATTCGCCACTGTCATTTTCTTCAGTCGGAATTTTTTCCATCTGTTTGATTCGAGCAAGAAGTTATATTACACTTTAGGTACTTTTCAAGGTATATTTATTTTCTTTGCATATTCTTTCTGAAGATTTGAATAATCTGTTCCCATTGAATTTTAATTTAAAGTATATGTTGCTTCGAAAGGCGTCGTTCATGCAGCTTCAATAAAGAGAGTAAATGTTCACTAAGCCCCTTGGAAAAGTGCAAATGAATGCCGCTTAGGATATATAATGTACAACATCTCTGTGCCACCCAAAGACGCGGAAACACATATTTTAGTGAAAACGAATGGAGGATAGGAATGTTTGTAACGGTTTTAACGATTGGGCTCTTATAACTGTTTAGGAATAAAACTTTGGTATATTGCACATAGGAAACAGATAATCAATAAATATTTAATTGCATTTACAGAATCAGTGGGGTGTGTTAGATATGAAAGTCTTCCTATTGCTACATTTCGGTGGTGGGAGAGCCTGACGTAGTTTTATGACTTATTTTCCCTACTAATGGCAAGCACGGGGACAAAGGTAGTTTCTACATTCCATTAGATTATTAGTATCCACATTATATGGTGAATATGATAACAGATTATGAAAATTCTTCCCGCAGAAAGTGAACATGCCATCCTTTACCGCAACAAACTCTCCCATATTAGCGAGATACAAGATTTTTTAATACTAAAACCCTTCTATATTTATTCTATACAAAATTCGATTCTATTTGTTTGTCAATGTTCGCAAAAAGGAAGCCGATTTTTTGCGCCGTATTATAACCATGCATGAAACATGGGTCCACCACTTCACATCCGAAACAAAAGAACAATTAAAACAATGGACTCAAAAAGGAGAATCGGCTCCAAAGAAAACAAAGGCCGTTCCATCTGTAGGCAACGTTATAGCGTCGGTTTTTTGGGATGCGTATGGGATAATTTTCATTGACTATCTTGAAAAAGGGAAAACTATCAACGGCGAGTATTATGCGAACTTATTGCAACGTTTGAGCGAAAAAATGAAGCAAAAACGGCCGTATTTGGCTAAGAAGAAAGTGTTGTTTCATCAAGACAAGCTACCAGCTCACACATCCGTTATTGCAATCACCAAAATTAATGAATTAAAGTTTGAATTGCTACCTCATGCACACTATTCGTCAGATTTAGCTCCCTCAAATTGTATTCTGTTCTCAGACTTGAAAAAATGGCTCGGTGGTCAATGATTTTACAATAATGAAGAGATGAGACGGCAGTTAATGGCTATGATGAGGAGCTTGACAATTCTTATTATAAAAAAGGTGCCGAAATTATTGAACATCGCTAGGAAAAGTGTATAGAGCTGAAAGCAGATTATGTTGAAAAATAAATATATTTTTTCCCAAAATTTTTGAGTTATATTTGTTGGGCCAGGAACTTTTGGGACCACCCTCGTATAACGAGCCGTCTGCGCATCATTTTGCGATATAATTTCCAGATGCGTTTTTCTGGCTTCAAGATTGCTTGAAATTGATGCGTAATTTAAATGTTCTAGATGGACTGACGTTACAATAAGTTTCGTATAATTAAATACACACCATTTAATATACATACAGATTATACTTAGGGTAGTAGAGAAAATAAAGAAAAATATTCAAATATCTTAACTATACTAAATTATGATAACAATTCTAAAACTTCAATCGCACAACTAATTCATAAAATTTTAACGGATTCACACTCGAATACACACTTCCATATATATATATATATATATATATATATATATATATATATATATATATATATAATAAACCTATTTGTTGGTTTCAAAACAATAGTTTATTTGAAATTACAAACTATTCCTTCATTTGAAATATGTATATTTTTTTTCACATAAATAGAATTTAAATAAATATTTGTTGGAACCAAGTAAATACATTTTGGCTAAAATTGAGTTATCTGCATTTACAATTTTTTCTCTCAATGTTATTACATAATTAATTTATAGAAAGTCGAATTGTTTATATCAACTTGTAGTTTTATTATTAACTTTTAAACAGAAAGTAAAGTAAATTATAAGCTATCTAATACCATCTATATGAGACGGTTGATATAATAACACATGAATAAAATAAAAAATATTTCTTAAAAATTTTTTGATGAAATTATTTTTGAAAAATTATAACTTACTATTCCATTATATTATTTTCATATTCGTTTGCATATTTGCTCTGAATTAAGCGCGTTTAATATTCTGTATGTGATTTTTTTTCGTTTCACAACTTCATAATTTATTTATATATTCATCTTTGTTTCATTATTTCATTTACTTATTTCAGGATTTATATTGTCTTATGAAGTACAGAAAATCTCACGAGAATTTAATATTCCCAAACCTGCGCGCAAAGGACCTTAACGAATTCAATTAAGGCTACTTTACACCACCTCTGGAGTTCGTACAATCGAGTTTGTCGAGTGACATCGAACCACGGGGTGCAGGTGCAGGAGTGTACCAAAGAAGTAACGGAAAGGGTACAAGTTTCCCTTTGGGGAAGTACCCTACCATGTTTCAAGCTGAACTCGTGGCAATCCTGCGGGGAGCTGAGATGGCGCGGAAGCGGCCCTTGACACCCACATTTGCCTCTGCTCAGACAGTAAAGGTGGACTGCAAGCTTTAAGCAGCTACACTACTAGATTCAATCTGGTAAGAGACTGTTACGAGGCCCTCAATAGACTGGCAAATAAGGCAAGGGTCACGCTACTATGGGTACCGGGCCATTATGGAATTAAAAGGAACATGGTGGCAGATAACCTTGCCAAAATAGGAGCTAGAACTCCCTATAGCGGCCCTGAGCCGACTGTAGGACTCTGCAACACTCTCATCAAGGGGGAGATAGAGAGGTGGATAACGGAAGAAAACAACCGACTATGGGAGACAAATGGAGAGTGCAGGCAGGTTAAAGCCTTCACCTCCACAAATAATATAAAGGACTGGACCAGGGTAATTCTTGGCCTCAGTAGAAGAAGGGCAAAATTGCTCATCGAGATCATCACAGGTCACGGTAAGATTAACGCCCACATGTGCAGAATGGGTCTCGTGAGAGATCCCTTTATATATCTGAGCAAAGGCGGCGACATTTGGGGGCTGCCTACTTAGAGATTGAGGACATTAAATCCAGTATGACGACCAGAATAATTTCATTCTGGTAGGCCTGCCGTTTATAGCGGCTGCTGGTCAAGGGAGGGACGCAAAGGGTTTACCCATGCGTCCGGAGGCCGGGAAGGCCCAACTCCTTAAAATAAAATAAAATAAATATGTATAATAAATATTCCATTATAATTAACAAAAACTCCTAATGATGAAAATTATAATATCCAGTAAGCTTCCAAGAGACAGAAAGAGAGCGAAAATGAGTGGGAGTAGCGACCAAATACATCACTTCCGTCACTCTCACTACTTACGTTACGCTCTCAGATAGCTGGCCCGAAAATGTGTCAGTTTGGTTCCCATCCGAATCGAGCGAAGCGAGCTGCGCCGTAAGAAGTATTAACTTTAAAAAGTGATATCCGAACGTCCGCTTCAAAAAGGTGTTATTTCGAAAACCACTTTTTTGTTTCCTATTTCAGTATATACAAAAATATACTAAATATAGATTTACATCTTACATTTGGCTTCTACGGCAAATTATTGTTGTTTACTGTTCGGACGTTAGAATACAATGCCCAGGTTTCTCAAGATTCGTTTGCGGACGGTAGAATACAATATTCAAATGTCTCGGAACCACTTCTACATAAAAATTCGTGTTTGGACAGTAGAATAAGATTTATTTACCAAGATAAGGTACCTTGGGACGACTTTTACAGATATTTTCGTATTCTATCGTTCAACACCTAAATATGATATTCGATTGCCCAGCAATGAAAGTAAAATATTTCCCCGTAGAAGCCATATATAAATGAATATATAGGTTTTGTCTATTTTCGTATTTTCAATTAAATACAGTGAATATTTATTTACTGGTACCGACTGCAATTGACAGAAAGAAATAGTCTGAAAGATACTAGCTTTTTGAAGCGGACGTTGAGATAACAACTCTTTATACGGAAGCGACGATAAGTAAAATTATTTTCAGAAATATAGATTTATACATAGAGTATTTTTTACATAGACATTATTATCACTTAAATTATTATCTCAGACGAAGTTGAGACGGGAGATGCTAGTGTATATATAAAGATATATATATATATATATATATATATATATATATATATATATATATATAATTACTAGTCGTGCCCTTGTAAGTCTTATTCTTACGCGTCTTACATCCGTTTTTTAAGCACTATCGGTTATTGATACATTTTTATATTGTTAATATGAAATAAACATAGTTTTATTCCACCAGAATCAAAGTAAATTTATTTATTATTATTAATAAATAGTGTGCCTGTAAATACTTAATTTATTTTAATATAACTATATCCGTATGCCAATATATTTTTTTTGGTTGCTACAAGTACAAAAAAAGATAATTGCACCATTATGCAACAATAACGTATATTAATAACTATAATTAATTTATATTTTTATTAAAATTTCATTGTTATTAAATGTGTAAATATTATTATAAGAATACTCATATTTTATTTAAAGTGACGTTTAAAAGATTCTCTAATTAATAGCTGATAATACTTAGTATTCGCGTCCAAAGTGATATTGTATCAGGTTTTGCACACGTGAAAGCTACATCAGCTCGTACAGTAAATCTACTTTTGATAATCCGTGACAAGTGGAAAGAGTCGAATGCATAAGAGGTCGAGTTTTGACGGTCATAATTTTTCTGATGACTTGTATACAGCTTGTAGAGTTCTTCAATTTAGGTCTTTTAGTAGAGCGTTTGATTTCGTAATAGTTGCGATGCTATATTTTCTCAATAAATACAAGTCCTTTCTAAAGTATTCAAGTTCGTTTTAAGCCAATGAAATCAATCTCATTATTTTTAAAAAATATATTATCAAAAGTAAAAGCACTATTCCCATGAAAAATTCTTTATTGCGCATATTATTTGTCTACATTATTAAAATCCTACATTTTAATATATAGTTAAATTATTTAATGATGAATTTAATCATGCTTAGATATCTGGTATTAGAATCTTCCGTCTAAATTCGCATTACTTCTGCGGCAACATTTATAATATAATTGAGACTTGTATTCAGAAATGATTAATATTGAATACATTAAGTCTACTTTTCCGAAAAATTCTTCAGACATAACGACAAATCCAAAATTCGACAATTAAATCTCTTACTTATTTGGGTTTTCTTTGTTATAATATAATTTTACTTCTGCATTAGTTATACCATCTCAGTACATTTAACCTTAAACTTTAGTCTCGCTATAAAATATCTACAATAAAATTTTGCTTATAAAAGCTTCGTAATTAATCCATGATAGACGTGAATAGTCTCGAAAACTAATATAATTTCTTAAAAAATTTTAATCATCCCCAGACTTGTGCAACTTGAAATTTTTATATATAAACAATATGTGATGAACATATATTTTTTATTTGTAGCTGATTCAAATTTTTAAAAGGGAGCAATGTTTTTCTAGTTAATTTTTAGACAATAATATGTGCAGAATTGTTATGCTATTATTTCATAAATAATATAAATGTTTTATAGAATTAGATTAAATGTACCGGCATGTTGTGTTTGCAAAGTATCTATACTAAAGCAGTGATAAAATTTCTGCATTTTGTTTTTTTTCGTAAAAATGATGGGCTGCAAATCAAACTACTGTGCGACTATATAGCTGTGTAGCTAATACGCGGCTTAGATGCACAATATTTTAATTTCGAATAATTGCTTGAAATTAAAATAATCGGCCATTGATAGAAAGTATACACTGGGATTTGCGACTCCGGTCAAGAAATCATAATACGCGGCCACGTAAATAATTAGATTTATTTAGCCCACGAACGATGGCCAAGGGAGAGCAGAGGGGGACTTGCGCGCGTGGCGAAAGAGAGACGGAGTAGTCAATGAAGAGATGTCCCATGCTCACGTACTCTCCGCGTCCAGGGACTCGAAATACAGTGAAGGCCCTAGTCGCTGCATTTCCGATGCTCTGTTTTATATAAATAATAAGACGTTATGTAATTTATTCTTTTATTTACATGAATCACATTGTACTTACATTTAACCGTGCGAACAAATAATTATTGCTCGAATTAAGTAAGTAATCACGTGTGTGTGAGCGTCTTCAATGACAAAATACTAGATTAATTATTATTTATTATAAATATAATTATTATAATAATTTATTTTAATTAATAATATTTGTTTAATAAATAAATACTATTTATCAACCGTGTGAATTTGAATTTACTCAAGGAGAAAACGTCGATTAAATATTATAACAACTTAATGCGATTATTATTATAATTTATTAACATTCTTTTTCAGCGGCTCAATATGAAATTAGTCAAGCGGTAGCGTAAATGCCCGATCGAATAATTTTTCGTGTGGAAAAGGGAGAGTTTTCCGCTACAAAAACAGTATTCTCTCGGCCTTACGGCCGAAATAAGCTGCCTAGAGCCATCCTGATTCCAGAGTTCTAGAAATCTGTCCGAAAAACCTCATAGAGTCCTGATTCTCGTTCCCTGGTGTACTATCAAAGATCAAGAGTCTCTACTATCCTGACTGAATCCGAGTGAAGCTTGAACCTGCTTGCTTGGCGCACCATTAAAATTCAGCGGCTTCACTAAATTATTCTCCCTTATTTCTTCATCAGACTTGATGCTGTTTGCGCAGCGTTCCACTAAAGGCTAATAGGCTTAGTTCATTCAAAAACTCCCTCTAATCCCAGCAAAGTACATATGCAAATAGTGCGCGAGAATATTATAATATGTGCGTGAATATTGTAATTATTATAATAAGGATTAAACTAAATAATTGTGAATAATTGAAAGCGTGCATTCTATGATAAATATATATAATTTATCTACTTGCATATATATTAATTTAAGAAAGTACTTTGTATTATTTTGTAACTGATTTTTTTCCTGATTTTATCGTAAAATTCCCTATGTTCTCAAACTGATACTGGCGCTACCACGATATATATTCCAGACGGAAGAAGGGAAACGTTACAGCTGTACTAAATCATATACGAAGGGGTTTAGAATGTTTAGAATCGTTATTGAATCAAGGAGAAGGCAAGGCTTCAAAATATTAATAGAGAAGATTGAGTTGTTATTCAATTTATATTCAATTGAATAATATATAAATATATCAGGTGTGCAAGTAAGTTTTCGCCGTTTTGAAAAGATGGCGCCACCGATAAGATAACATCGAAATTGTCAGCTGTAAAAAGTCATATATTATATGTTAACATCTGGAAACAGTATAACCTTTTAATACCTCTGAATTTTGCTAACATCACTTAGTTTTCATCGTATTAAGATGTCAAGTTTTGAGCCAAGTAAGCGTCATTTGTAATTTACTTCTGTCATTTAAAGAAATCTGCAGCTGAAGCACATCGGCTACTCATAGACGCATATGGTGATGTTAATTTGAGTAAGAGAAGTTTTTGGGAGTGGTTCCAAACATTTAAAAGTGGTGATTTTGACGTAGAGGACAAAGCACGCAGTGGAAGGCCCAAAGTGTATGATGACAAAGAATTGCAAGCTTTACTGGAGGAAGATCCGTGCCAAACACAAGAGTTAGGAGTGACTCAGCAAGCTATTTCACAATGTCTCAAAACCCTGGGAATGATCCAAAAGCAAGGAATCTGGATTCCTTACGAACTGAAGCTAAGAGACGTCGAGCGTCGTTTATTCGTTTGCGAACAATTGCTCAAAAGGAAAAATCGCAAAGGATTTCTATATCGAATCGTGACGAGAGACGAAAAGTGGATTCACTACGGCAATCCAAAGCGTAGGAAGTCATGGGGCAAGCCCGGGCATTACGATGGCCAAGCAAAACATTCGTGGCAAGAAGCTAATGCTGTGAATTTGGTGGGATCATCTAGGAGTAATCTATTAAGAACTACTCCAGCACAATCAAACGATCACCGGGGAATGTTATCAACATCAGATGATGTAATTGAGCCGTGAATTGAAGATTAAGCGTTCACAATATGCCAAAAGGCACAATAAAGTCATTTTTCAACATGACAACGCTCGGCCACATGTTGCAAAAATCGTAAAGGAAACGCTAGAAACACTGAATTGGGACGTCCTACCCCATCCGCCGTATTCACCAGATATTGGTCCTTCAGACTACCACCTATTCCGATCGATGACTCATGGTCTAGCTGGGCAGCACTTCACTTCTTACAGGAATTGAACAAATGGGTCGATTTGTGGATCGCCTCAAAAGACGAGCAATTTTTTAGACGGGGTATCCACTTGCTGTCCGAAAGATGGTCAAAAGTTGTACACCCAATATATCAAATTATATATTTAAAAAACTGAGATAAATATTTATAATAAAGGCTTTTTTGTTTTTCTTTCAGACCCATTTTATAGAAGACACATGATACAAGACTGATTCAAGTTTTCGCGCCTAATTGGCACCGAATATGTCACATTCGTTTTAGAGACTATATTTAATACCCCTAATTTTAAAACTTTGCTTTAATAAACCTAATTATAATTCTATATTATAATATAAAATAGGTATTTTATTTTCGAAATATGTTATAAATATACATTTAAATTTAAGACATCTTATTAGATAACTCAAACTATACACTATGATCTTTTTTCCTCTCTCTCTCTTTCTCTCTCTTTCTCTCTCTCTCTCTCTCTCTCTCTTTCTCTCAATATAACATGTGTGATAATATGTTCTTCCTCTTTAATCTTTCCTGCTATATTTTTCTCTCTCAATATCTTCAATTATTTTTCCATTCTTTTTTTAATATTAGAGTTTACAGTAGGATAAATTTAAAAATTGCACACAAAAATGTATAAATAAACTATTTCAGGCAATAAATTATGTAATAAAAAATCATTTGTCAAATTTTTTATTTATATAAACTATATAAATTACTATAATATCCTAGTTTTATATGGTATAGTCGATGATGCTACTTCTGCTATTATTATAATTAAATATCTTAAATTTAATATTTAAGAAAACGCATATCTCCTTATAAATAAACATTATTTTAATTAATTATAAAATTATAATGTTTATTTGCTGTAATTTAAATTATTTTGAAAATATCAATACATTTAGTTTATGTAAATACTTCAACTTATTGATATCAGTGATTCAGTAAATTTTTTAAAAAAGTTTTTAAAAAGTAAAATATCTGTTTCATTATAAATAATAAAAAAAGAGAACAAAAAGAATAAAAAAGTTCATAGAAATTCAATAGAATTTATTTTAAACGACAACCATTTATTTGAAGTAACATAGAAATTATTGTAATGATTATGTTAATAGGGTGTTATTTTGTATTAACAAAAATTAAAATATACAAATTTAAATTTTAAAATAATAAATAGTATTATTTATTAGTGTCTCCTTTGCTTCCCAATGCCCTACGTGCTCGTAATCATGGTATAGATAAATCACCCGTAATTGGACTGCTTTCGGCACAACCAATCTCCACGGATCCTCGGGCCTATCTCTCATCCAGAGAGCGGAGTCAATCACAACGTGTTTTACTTGGAAGACCTCATCGTAGCAGCAGATGTTATCCCTACGCGTAAGATTAAGGCGTCTCTGCGTAAGAATGCAGCATTTCTTTTCTTCTTACTCTGCCACTCTGATTTCATTAGCCTGAAATTGCGATACTGCCAGGTATGCTATTGGTGTTGCAGCTGTACTGGTCCTCTGTTGGTCGGGTTATATACATCTTTCCTGGTCGTCCAAGATTTTGGAATATTCTTGCTCGGGCTGCTAGAATAAGGTGTCTAGTAGCTCGTTTTTCTTTCCCGGTCAATAGTTCCAGTGAGAAATTGAACTCTTACAGAAGCAGGCCTAATGCGTCAGATTAGGACGGGTATTTTTAAAACGATCTAGCCAAGTCAGAATCTCCCTGTCTTAATCCGGCTTTCCTTTGTAAAGCATGGTAGACCCAAAAGCAGAAGGATCCATAATCTCAGTACAATTGAAACGGAGAGTTCAAAGATTTTTTTTTATTCGGAATCGAAGTACCGCTTGGCCAATTATGTCCATCGTCGATCCTCAGACTGCGAGATTGGTGTTGATTAACAGCCTTATGATGGCGACCTTTGGAAGTAGATGATAAAACTATGAGTAGCTACGGAATTAATCACGGCCGTCATGACCTTTCCAAGAAGCTCGAGATGGATCTGTCGCAGTTGAGTCGTACGTATGAGGATACTATTTTTGGCCGTCTTACATTGGTTTCGGCGAAGGGTGCTGGTGTGTCCCCCGCTGTTCGCCATTTTTCCAGTAGTTGCTTTCGCTTTTTTAACACTGGGCAATCCCGATAGAAGTGGTATTCCAGAAAATACCAGCTTTTAGGCTTATTATTGTTTGCATAGTCTTTTCTTCGGATTACTCCTTTTTGTTTCTGTTACAGGCACCATTTTTTTTCTTCATCAGCATCCTTTTCGGCCCGTAAGGCTTTTCAGAAGTTCGGAGAAGTCAGGATCCTATGTGGACATAATGTTTATTCAAGCTTGGAGGAAGTACATTTACGATTGTATTCATACGGGTATTTTCTGGCTCCATCGGTCGGACTCATTCAGTACTGCAAGAAGGGACCAATGGATTTCTTTTTTCGATGTTACGTTCCGTATAGGTTGGCTACCACCTCACCTTTGATCGTCTGACTGTTAAAATGATTAAAATGTTTTCAGCTCTGTCTATCGCGACGAGTCTACTCCCACTGATTTGTAGCACTGTCACCACTTCTTGGCCTCTCCCTTGAAGCCTTTCTGCAAGATCCGCACTCGTTACTGATCGAGTAGAGTAAATGTTGTGATATATTATAGTCGAAAGTTCGTGGCCAAGACTGTGAACTTCTGGCCGGGAGAGTCTATGACCGAGTAGCGTCTGCGTATTTATTTAAGAAAAACATTATGCACTTGTTTGGGATCAAGGAAGTTCGGATTTCCACTATCTTTTACCAATCCCACCGCACTCCTTATTATCCTTCCGTGACCACCAGACCACGTGGCGCCGAGCGTGCAAGTCTCAAGTTTTATGCGTCGACATATAACAAAGTAACTTTTGTCAAGCAGCAAATAATATTCAGAAGTATAATACGACGGTGGTCCTAGAAGTACCTAGTCTGACCTGGAGGTGGCGGTAATTGCTCAAAAAAATACCACTGTATTATAAAGTACACAATCTATAAAGCATGTGTCTCAAGTCTAAAGATGCCATGATGTTTAGTATTTGTTTGACAGTCATCAATGGTGAATGTTTTCAGTGAATTTGTAAACATGGAAAAAGTGGTCATCGTTATGTGATACGATACTTTTATTTAAAAGGCCTCAGTCCAACCAATATAAAAGCTGAACTAGACTGTACTCTGGGTGAGACTGCTCCTTCGTTTGCAACAGTAAAATATTGGGTAGGAGAGTTTAAACGAGACCGTACGAACTGACAAGACGAGCATCGCAGTGGTTGACCAAACGAGGTGACGATTCGAAAAATATTGAAGAAAATCCACAAAGCGGTACTGGATGAACGTAGACTGAAAATCCGCGAGGTAGCAGACATGGTAGGTATGTCTGCTACCATAAAAGTGCGGTGCATCGCATACTGACTGAAAATTTGAAGATAACAAAGCCTTACGCAAGATGGGTGCCTCGTTTGCTCACAATGGAACAAAAACAGCATCGTCAAGATGTTTCAGTTGAGTGTTTGTAGCGTCGGTTTTTTGAGATGCGTATGGAATAATTTTCATTGACTATCTTGAAAAAGGAAAAACTATCAACGGCGAGTATTATGCGAACTTATTGTAACGTTTGAATGAAAAAATGAAGCGAAAACGGCCATATTTGGCTAAAAAGAAAGTGTTGTTCCATCAAGACAATGTACCAGCTCACACATCCGTTATTGCAATCGCCAAAATAATGAATTAAAGTTTGAATTGCTATCTCATGCACCCTATTCACCAGATTTAGCTCCCTCGGATTATATTCTGTTCCATGACTTGAAGAAATGGCTCACTGGTCAAAGATTTTCCAATAATGAAGAGATGAGACGGTAGTTAATGGCTATTATGAGGAACTTAACAATTCTTATTTAAAAAGGGTATCGAAATTATTGAACATCGCTCGGAAAAGTGTATAGAGCTGGAAGGAGATTATGTTGAAAAATAAATATATTTTTTCCACAATTTTTCAGTTTCATTGGTTGGGCCAGATACCTGGTATCTGGGACTGCTCTCGTACATAACTATCATTAGTCTATCTTTCTTCTTTCAGACAATAGTTTTCAAATTACGTCTTTGTGTGAAAAATTAAAAAATAATGTTATCAACGTATGAAAACTGCTGTATAAACAGATATAGTCCGAAAAGCGATATTGAAAGATTCGTTTTTACCGTACTCTTGTATAAAATATAGATTATTCTAACATTTTGAAAAATAATCAAATAAATGCCTATTGTCTAAAAATATAATAAGTTAATGAATAAATACATGTTACTTAAATCTGCATTATTATTAATTTTTTTTCTTAAGCCTACAATTACGCATTTATTTTTAAGTTTATTTTTATATATAATTTGAATAACACGGTAGTGGAAAGAAATGATTGAAATGCAGAACTTTTGAAGTAATTTTTTGTTGGTTTGGTAGTTTTTTGTAGTTTTTGTACTCTTTTCATTGACAGTATAAAACTCATCATAGTCGTTTTAGAAACATGTTTAGTAAATCGTTATTAGAAACGTAAAATATTTCATTAGTAACGAGTTGATAATTATTTGATTAATTTAAATTTATTAATGTAATAATTAAATATTTGGTTTATGAAAATTCATCTTATCTTATATTAGGTTGTGAAAGATCTCCCTTCCGCCTTTTTGGCTTATGAAATTCACGGTTATGTACAAAGCGCTACAGAGCTCGTATCTGGCAATACTATAGATCATTTGAAAGCTCTTGACATAACGTATAAAACGACGCTATGCACGATTAGTTTGGATATTGCGTTCAAAAGTTATAGTCGTGTAAATATGGAGCTTACTACCGCCGAAATTCGCGCTATTTTTAAGTTTTCCTTGGTCAAAGGCAAATCCGCTAGAGAAACGTTCCATGAGATTAATGGTGTTCTGTGTGCATGGCACGCTATCACTTCGAACCGCAGAGGAATGGTTTCGACGACTCAGAGCCGGTGAAAACGACACCATGGATAAGCCAGCCGGCGGAAGACCTGTGACGACGAATACCGATCAAATCATGGAATTTCTCAAGTTACACCGGCATGTGGCATCTCGTGACATCTCCCAGGAGATGAGAGTTAGTCACCAAACTATTTTAAACCATCTGCAGAAGGCTGTATACAAAAAAAAACTTGATGTTGGGTGCCGCATGATTTGACGCAAAAAAAAACCTTCTGGACCGAATCAACGCCTGCGATGTGCTGTTGAAACGGAACGAACTCGACCCATTTTTGAAGCGGATGGTAACTAGCGACGAAAAATGGCTCGTATACGACAATATCAAGCGAAAACGGTCGTGGTCCAAGACCGGTGGACCGTCCCAAATAGTGGCCATAACCGGTTTGACGGCCAGGAAGGTTTTGCTATGTGTTTGGTAGGATTGGAAGGGAATCATCCACTAGGATCTGCTCATATAGCCAGACGCTTAATTCTACCATCTATTGTGAATAACTGGACTGCTTGAAGCAGACTATCGACCAGAAGCATCCACAATTGTTCAATAGGAAGGGTGTAGTGTTCCACCAGGGCAACGCCAGACTGCACACTTCGTTGATGACTCGTCAGAAGCTACGGGAGTTCGGATTGGAGGTTCTATCGCATCCACCATATAGCTCGGACATAGCGTCAAGTGATTATCATCTGTTTCTGTCCATGTCGAACGCCCTTGGTGGTGTAAAGTTGGACTCAAAAAAGGCTTGTGAAAAGTGGCCGTCCGACTTCTTCGCAAATAAGGAGAAGGGTTTCTACGAGAGGGGTATTATGAAGTTTCCGTCTAGATGGAAACAGATTATCGAACAAAACGGCGCATATTTGAAGTAAGTCCGACCACTGTAACACTTTTTATACAGCATTGAATGAAGAGCAAAAAAGCGGAAGCGAGATATTTGACAACCTAATATATGACTGAAACAATATCAGAATAGCTTCTAATTCTTTTTCCACCAATCACATTTACAATAATCGCATATGATTAGGCTATGATTATGAGTTAATACAATTCCGCTGCATTTAGTAGCATGAGGTATATACTGAATATAACATTTGTACTTTTTCCTGTTTGCATTTCAGAATGTTCCTAAAATTTATGTCAGGATGAATTTTGACATACTCAAAATATATAGTATCAGATTCATGTATCATATATACAAAATAGGATTAAGCTTAACATATGTTATATGATCTAAAAAAAATACCTTGAAGTCTGTTTCAAATATCTCTGAAAATTCTAATTTATTTTAGATGATAATTACTCAAACTTTTTCACTGAACTATTTTTTAATCTTTGATTGTATAGTAATGTATTCTCATGACTATATAAACTAAGCATTATACTAATGGCCTTGTTTGGTAACTTGTTTTTGCAGTTAAATCGTGTTGAATTATCGTGTAAATTATAATATAAGTTCTAATTTGAAATATATTTTTAAGCTTCTCCTTAATGTCAGATGTTTCTAAATTTGCAGTTACATTGAGAATAGTTAATAATGATTTATTGCTAGTATGAAGCTATGTATTGCTGACTATCTGCATAATGGTATTGATTATTAAGAGTGCAGTTCTAGACAAACTTGAGATCAAGGAAAAATATACATTCATTTCTAGAGCCTCAAAATATGCAGTCAAATTTAGTTAGCTAAAGTGATCAGTTGTTAAGTGAAGTGCTTTACTTTCAATTGGTACTATTGATCTAAAAGTTCCTGTATATTATCCTAGATTAATTCTTTGTAAGTACCATAAATAACTTTCATTCTGTCCTATTTTTATTTCGTAATTCTTTAACAAGTAATGGGCTTCAGCTACTTTTTACACTACAACATAATTTCATTTATATTAAATTAGATAATTAATTTTGAATTTTATACAAATTCTACCCATTCAATGTAGCCACATAAATAGCCATATAAATTTTAATGAAAACATTCGAAAGAATGCAAAAACTCAAGACGCCGCATATATTGCTCAATTCCACTATGGAACAGGATACGAGAAATCAATTTAAGTTGTTCAAAATGAAAATAGTCATGAGTCAAAAAGTGATGAATTTGCTTAATTCCTATCAATAAGCTGATAATAAAGTGAAGATAAATCAGGATTTCGGTGTGCAGAAATAATTCACTCAGAATCTCAACAATAAGAAAGAAGACAGCTGCTCAATAGAGAGAGGCTCAATTTAATAAACAGATATATAAAATCCAATTACGAACAACATACAAATTGTATCCATGTTACAAGAGAAAGTGACATCAAAATCAAATCTAGAGAAATGAAAGCAAGCTGTACGCAAGGAGATATTATTCTACGAAAGTGGTACGTGTAAATGCGTATCATTGCCAAAAGGTTAACGTGCAAACGTGCTATTAGGTGCAAATACCAAGTGGGCTCAAATTTTCGTAGGCTGACAAATAGATAACGTCATTTCATTTAAATCCAAATGATTTTTAGTTAGTACACATTTTCAAAAGATGCGTGTATAAATTTGGCAGCTGTTGAAGAATTGGTTCGTGAGATATAGCATTTGGAGTAAAGCGACTTTTGTGATTGTGGAAAAAATGGATAAAAAATATTATATATATTAATTACGCATTGCTTTTCCGCGAAAAAAAGACTGTTGATGTCAAAGCTTGGTTTGATAAACATTATTTGGATTCCACTCCAGGAAGATAAATCATTGAGAAATGGTCTGCTAAATTTAAACGAGGCTTATTGAGCATAGAAAACAATGCACGTATTGGACGTCTGAAAAACACTGTTACTTACGAAAATTTAAAAAATGTCCAGAAAATAATTGTAAATGATTGTGAAGTGAAATTGAACGCGATAACTGGGACTCTGAACAGAAAAAAGGAACGTTTTGAGAACTTGATAGAAATTTTTAGTTTTTTAAATATTAATTGCGTTTCAAAATTTAATTACACTTGAATTACAATTTTAAAAACACGGTAGGTGACAAGTGTGTACTTTTCGGTGCACTGATAAGTTTCAAAGT
Organism: Sycobia sp. Sy_11; assembly: GCA_018907035.1. Taxonomy (NCBI): domain Eukaryota; kingdom Metazoa; phylum Arthropoda; class Insecta; order Hymenoptera; family Epichrysomallidae; genus Sycobia; species Sycobia sp. Sy_11. The sequence continues at coordinate 2,178,736 of JACCIC010000062.1, read as the reverse complement.
TTTTTTTAATGGTTTATGTAAATGATGGTTTAGTAATTTCCAAGAGTCATTATGCAGTTAATGATGTACTACGTTACCTACCGAGTAGTTTTAATATAATTACTGGTTCGACAAATAAGTTTATAGGAATGCTAATTAATGAAGTAAGCACATTGTCAAAATATGCTGATCGTCGATCAATGACAATCTGTTTGTTAGATTTGGAATAAACAAGGCTAATCCATTAAAGTTATCTGCAAAATTAGGTGGTAATTTTAGGGCTAGACAGCGGTAACGAGCATATAATTCCACTGAAAGTGTTTTCTTTTAGTATATCACTTTGTCCTCCGTCGATGGAGAGCGAAACTAAGAGTTTAAGTAGGATTGTTAATAATATTTAATAATTTACTTCACAACATAAGTTAACATAAGTATAATTTTTAATCATATGATATCAGTTTAGTTTCTGAGCATGAACCGTAGCGGTTCACGTCGGACACCAAAGGTGAATCAAAATTTAAGGTAATGGGAGCAGTCAGGTTGTCCTTTATTAACATAGAATATTATTTTATTATTATTATTTTATTATTAATTTTATTTTTATTTTTAATTTTTAATTTTCAATATAATTTATTGTAGTAATAGATTTTATTTCAGATTCGGTGGTGAGTATAAACAAGGACAGTCTGACTGTCATTATTTTAGCTAATATATTATATTATAAAGACAATAAGATCGATAAAAATATTTATTAATTTAATCATATGATAATAAATTGATATCTGCTCCCTTCCGGTATTTTATTTCGTGCCACTGCGCCTTCTCCATCGGTAATCTTGTGAGCCGTTCGGAGAGGCTCTCGATGTGATCTAGCCACTGAAGCGCTTGGTGATCATTACACGTGTTTATTCTCTCGAGGTACTGACGGAATTTTCAAATGTTCCACGGCTAGATACTTAAGTTAGGTAGCGGGTAATTTTACTCAGCCTTCGTGAGCGTTTGACTGACGTCGACTATGATACACTCTCTGTCCACCTCTTGTTCAGTGGAAACCATCCCTAATCTTTGTTTAGTGGCAACGTTTTGCAGAATGAACGAACATTACATGTTCGTTCATTCTGACGATAATCTTTTTTAACTGGTCGAATGTTCACTGCTGCTTCATTCCGAACTCCCTGTTCGAGAACGCATTAGTTATATAGGTACAAAAAATCACTAATAGATGGCGCGATTATATTTCTGCAATATCGCCTATAAAAGGCGGGCCCGATTGGTAACAAGGCTCAGTCTCTCTTAAACCTTCAGCCGAAGCAAACATCAAGTTCGCGTACGTTCAGTAAAAGTGTGTGATTAGTGATTAAACTAGTGCTTTAATTGGCGGGCTGTGCCCACTCTTAATCCAAGTTCGGTGATTGGCGGGCTGCGCCCACTCTTAAGCCGGGCTCGGTGATTGGCGGGCTGTGCCCACTCTTAAGCCGAACACGGCGATTGGCGGGCTGCGCCCACTCTTAAGCCGAGCTCGGTGATTGGCGGGCTGTGCCCATTCTTAAGCCGAACTTGGCGCTTAGCGGGCTGTGCCCACTCTTACACAACCTATAATTAAACAAGTATGTGACAGCGGGCGGGTGCCTTGTCAATTCGTCCTTTTTCATTTATTTCATTACAAAATAATTTATTTACTTTTCTTTACCTTATCAGTTCTACGCCACGCATAAATTATAAATGATTATATACTATACTTTATTTTTTTATATAATGTATTAATTGTAATATTGAATCTTTAGATCTCCGCAAAATAAATGAATAAGTTGTAAAATATCACTAACCAGAGCTCTTAATTTATTTCAGACCTTTCCCCTCTTGATTCCACTGGCTCATCTCTTATTACCGTTCAAACCATTAGTCGCTATAACAACACCTATATATATATATATATATATATATATATATATATATATATTATATATATTATATATATATATACTTATAATCTCTGTAACACTCCCATCGATGCTTCTTTGTGAGCAGTTTGTTTAGTGGTGCCGCTTGTGTCGACACATTCGACAACAACCGCCTACACCATGGTACGAGTCCCGGAAAACCATAGAGTTATTGCGTAGTCAATGGGACGTCGAGGTTAATGGCACGGTCAATTTGACTGATTTGACGCCGAGCTCGGCCTTGTCAACGTAATGAATAAGGTAATTCATCCATTACGAATTTACATTTATTCAAGTTGGTTAGTAACTTGAATCGATGCAGACACTCGAATGAAATTTTCAGTACCTTAATTTTTATTTGGATGATGTTGGTCACTATTGCGATATCATTGATAAATACAAAAGTTATTGATGACGCTATTCAGTAGTCTTTTGATCATGGCTTATGCGACTTATAGCTCAAAAGGTATTACTGTGAAGGCAAATAATCAACTACCGGATATGATAAATACTGTTGTCGGTCAGCTGTCAGATGCAAGCGAGATTAACTAATACCCACTCTCCTAAGTATGCTTTTTACTTTGTCCAGTTTGATGTTGAATTACGGAAGCGGGTAGTCGTATTTTTTCGAGATTAGGTGAAGTTGATAGGTGCCCTTTCTAGCCGTTAGAACGTTACATCAGTGAGTTAAAGATGAAGGACATAAGCACTGCAAGTATCCATTTGCTTAAAACGAGATTTCTATATAGATAATCTACTGGATGGCCTAAGAACTGTCCAAAGAGCTAAAGAATTTAAACGTTGATTAAATTATCTTTTAGGATTAAATGGCTTTGAATTGCACAAATAGATATCAAGTAAAACGAAAGTGATCGATCGGTCAATGAATGATAGTGACATTCTGTTTTTTAATTTCATAAGGAAAGTTCGCAAAAATTATTGGAAATTCATTGGGCGTGAGAATTGATAAAATAAAATATACTATCGTATGATATAATAAAGTTCTTATCGGAAGCTAAAAAACAAGAATTACAGAAAGAACAACTTTACGAGGGTGGATTGATAAGTTTCCGGACTGACCAAGAAAAACAACGTTTTTAAGAATTTTTTTTTTATTTCTCAACATAATCTCCTCCAAGGCTGATATATTTCTCAAAACGGTGTTCTAGTCTAGTAATGCCCTCTCTGTAGACTGATTCGTCAAGCTCCTCAAAATACCCATTTACAGCTTCGATTACTTCTTCATTGTCCGCAAATTTCTTACCACCAAGCCATTTTCTGAGGTTAGGAAACAAATAGTAGTCACTCAGCGCTAGGTCTGGAGGATAGGGAGGGTGTGGCATCAATTCAAACTTCAGATCGTTGATTTTAGCCATCGCAACGATTGACGTGTGCGCTGGTGCGTTATCGTGATGAAACAAGATTTTTTTCTTCGCCATATGAGGTCGTTTAATTTTCATTTCATGGCTCAAACATTGCAATAACTCTGTGTAGTATTGACCAATGATAGTTTTACCCTTTTCAAGGTAATCAATGTATATAATACCTCTTGCATCCCAAAAAACAGTAGCCATAACCTTGTTCGCCGAAAAAATTGTTTTTGCCATCTTTGGAGTTGGTTCCCCTGGTCCAATCCACTGTTTAGAGTGTTGTTTGGTTTCAGGAGTGTAATGGTGGACCCAAGTTTCGTCCACGGTTACGACTCGACGCAAAAATTTGCTTGGATTACGCTTATACAACGCCTAACTGGCGCACGCATTTTTAATCTGCGGTCTTTCATCACGATTTGATGGATTTTTTCGATCATATCCGGAGTTGTGACCTCAATGGGGCGTCCCAAGCGAGGCTCATCAGAGGTGCTCACACGACCCTTTTTAAACTCGGAAACCCACTGATTAACGGTTGAATATGATGGAGAGGATGTCCCCAGTGTTGAGTCCATCTCTTCTTTAATTTCTTTCGGCGTTAACCCCTTCAAATAAAAGTATTTGATGACAGCATGATTTTCTAGCTTTTCCATTTTTACGAAAAATACAGAGGCGTCTTGTTCAGCGTGCTCTCAAGCCTAACCTAACATGGCGATTGGACTAAAACTATAGTTACAAGCTGTCTAAATATGATGCTATAGAAGGCCATCTCAACGTAGGCCTAGTCGCGCTATTTCTTGGTCAGGCCGGAAACTTATCAATCCACCCTCGTATTAAAAATAGCCGATCTATTTGATCCACTAGGTATATTAGGGCTTGTTAGAATTATAATAAAGTGCCAAATACAAGATTTATGGAAAATTAAATTAAATTGGGATGAGTCAGTTCCTCAAGTAATTAATGAAGAATGAAGAAAATTTTAAACGTAATAACAGTTGATTACTCAATTACATAAATCTTGAAAGTTAAAGCATTATAAGTATTTTCAGTACTGAAACAACGGAGCAAAATTACAATGCATGTAATTGAAAATAACGATCGGATGAAAATTAATACGAATTTAAAAAATCAAATCCAAATAATTTCTCTTCAATCAATAAATAAATACAAATTAATAATATTTATATATAAGCAGTCGACAAAAGCAAAATTAAAGTATAATAAATAAATACGTTAAATAGATTTTTGGCTTTATATGTAAGAACAATACACAATAAAAATCATTAAAAAAATAAAATACAAGGTAACTACAGTCTTCAAGAAATTTATAAAATCTGCACATGAACAAATCATAAGAGTGACAGAAAAAATACATTTCACAAAAGAAATAGAAGAGTTAGAGGAAATAAAAAAATTGCACGCTAAAAACGAAATATCAAATTTGAACTTAAATATGTTCTTGATGCGCGAGGAATAATAAGAATAGCACGTAGACTTATTCCTGCACCGATCAAGTTTAAACAAAAGCTTCCTATTATGGTTGCCCAGCAATAACCATATTACGTGTATAAGAATTGAAAAAAATCACTTATAACTTTGGAATGGTAGACTAGAATCAATCTTAAATGCGGTCCTGCATAATTATTGGCCAATAGGTGGAAAAACTATAATGAGGCACGTAATTAAAAAAGCGCACGATGTCAAACATTGAAACCTATAAAAATAAATTATTCAATCGCTAATTAACCAAAGCATTTATTATTAATTACTGAATCACGTCTATTCCAAACTGTAGTGTTCAAGACTATAAGAGGTTTTTCAAATTATAAAATTGTACTCCTATGTATGGATATCTATGTGTATGTGTATGTATATATATATATATATATATATATATATATATATATATATCAGTGTGTATGTATGTATATGTCAGTGAATATGTATAGATATTAATATTATACTATATAGTTTTATAATTTCCCCACATTAACTTGATTATTATATACATTGACCATTGTCTCATAATGGAACAATAACGGTACTATAGCCGCCTGAGCTGTGCAGGCTGGCGCAGGAGCCCTAATAGCTGTGCATATATACTGGTGTAATTAGCGGTTGTCCTGTCCGTACCTGTCTCACTCAGGTTGACTACCTGCTTGAAGCGCATTATACACCTTGAAGGTGTGCTTCAGGAAGAACACAATTAATCGAACCTCCGGACAGAACGGTCGACGCATCAGCCTGACGAACTTCGTGCTAGTTTCGTACATACTTAACTTCACTAGTACATCATTTATTATAATCGTTCATTATCTTGTTACCTGTAAATAAACTGTTTTTTCCTATTTATCTTTTTTATTAAATAACGAACTTTAACACAAAATATCGGCGAATTCATCTTAAAACCCGATATTTAAGCAGTAGTATTTGATTATTCAGTCCATTTCTCTTAAATGAAAAAATGTATCAAACACATCAGCTGTTTTTGTATGCTTTGACATAAAAGCAATTCATTTGTAATTAGTCACATAATTTACCACTGATATTTTTTTACATGCCATCAAATGTTTTATTGCTCCAAGACTGAAGCTCACGGACGTTTTTTCAGATAATGCGGCAATCTTTATTAGCGTGAAAAATGAAATAATGAAAGTTAGAGCATTTTGGTGGCCTATGGAAAACCGCGGTAAAATTGTTCAAATATCATTTGTATAAAACGGTTGGCAATTCGATGTTGAAATATGAACATTTTAATACCTGTATAATATAAATTAAAGCTATCTTTAATTCTAGACTTTTGAATCCTATTTCCTTACATCCAAATAACCTTGACACACTTACCATTTCCATTTTCTGATTCAAGATTACCACATACATAAGCACCAGAAAATAGGATTTCTATCTGGCAACGTATAAAAAAAATTAAGCAGCATTGTTGGCCTCTGTGGTATATGGGGTACGTTCATGAACTTCGCCTCAGCAATAAATAAAATAAAAGTCATAACACCGAAAAAATAAAAATTGACATACTAATGAAGATGAAAGAAAATAATCTACTGCCAATGCAATAACCCCTTGACCACATAACTACTTTACACACTGCAGACGATAACTTTATGCTAGTAGATATAGGGAAAACACACAATAAATGAAATATTTTCCTAATTAGACTTCTCAGTCAATTATACGTAAATATGCGATTCTTAAAAATAAAGTTATAGACTAATATAGTAATAAAATAACATTTCAGGATTATATTCAATTATTTCTAATTTAATAAAAAGAAAGTATTCAAATCAATTGTTACATAATCAAGTATATGTAAATATACATAAGTATCAATTCGAGTAAGTTTCGAAATTATTCCTGATTATTATTCAATAAAAAAATTGCTTATGAAAAGTGTGTCATGCACTAACATATTTATAACGTGAGAATACAGTACTATAAAAATATTATTTAAAAATTATTTTGATATGTACTTGCGAGCCCGTCTTTGAAAAGTTTATAGGAATCGTAATAATTAAATATGTTGAAAATCATAGCTTTTGGAAAATAATATGCAAAATAAATTATAGTTCCAGATCATCTAATTAATTAAAATTAATTAATTGTAGGTTTAATATTTACGAATGTTTTTGAAAAAACATTGAATAATTTAATATATTTTATCTACGTAAATGCTTTATTTTATCAAAGAAACTTAAATCTACTTCAACACCATCAATATGAATTTGGAATCGATAAATAGTAGATCAATAGCTCCTAATTTAATCACATAAAATTATTAGAATTATCTACCGGTCCATACTAATGGCAAGACACGAATATCTTTATAATTCCTATCTATCAATGCAAAATTGCTTGAATATTCAAAGTGTTGTCAGTAAGTCCAGTTAATTTACCAAACAAAGACAACTTCAATAATGTTTGTTATTATTAAAATTTTTAAATATGTATCACTTTTTAAGATTTACTTCGTTACGTTGTTTTTTATAATATTATTTATTGTCAGTAGATAAATTTACATTATTTTTCTTAAATTGTTGTATTTTGCTATCTTCTACTTGATGTAATCTATCAGTTCTATGATCACTATGATCTTTGCTTAAGAGTCAATATCATTAGCATTTGAAAAATCATCATTATTCAGATCCGCAATTACATTCTCATAACATTACAATTACTTTGTTAGATAAATTTTCTTTATTCTCACAATATTCTGTTGATTTGATGTAAAGTATAATTTACTGCAATTGAAAACTGGTTTTCAACTGGTTTCAACATGAATAATTTTCTTCATAAAAGTGATTTAAACTGATTTTAAACTAAAAAAATTATTTCATAGAGTGCATAGCTTTCCAGTATAATTTTATGAGGGCAGATATTTTGGAAATAAAAAATTAAATAATTTAATATCTACAATTCCCTTGTTCACCAACAAACTTTTCAAATACGAGCTCGCTATCACATGTCAAAATAATTTTTAAATTATATTATTATAGTGCTGTAATCCCACGTTATAAATAAGTGAGTGCATAGACACACTTTTAATAAGCAACTTTTTTATTGAATAATAATAAGTAATAATTACGAAACTTATTTGAATTGATAATTATGTATATTTATTTCAATACTTTCTTTTGTTTAAATTAAAAATAATGAAATAGAATTCTGATATGTCATATTATTCTTAGAGAATTTCTATATAAAATGAATGGACAAAATTAAATAACTAGAAATATAATGAAAACGGAGTAAAAAAATCACTGCATAATAACTTTAATATAATAAAAGTTTTTAACATAAAACTTTTTTTGAAATGTAGTATAACAGAATAGCTTTCTACTAAGCAAAAATAGAAGTTACATAACGGTTTAATGTTAACACAATAACAATTTGAAAATATTGTATACCAATATCAAAGAATATAAAATACGGTTATCCGAAGGCTGTAGTACCCAAACTTGCTTTCGGAACGCGACCGCGCTCCTTTATATAGGTATATACTCCCTCGTATTACATTAAATAACAATTTAACTTAAATCCATTTATTTCTAAGTATTACCTTCAGTCAAATATAGGAAAGGAAATGCATTACTTATGCGCTCGCAATTAACGTTCACGTATGAAGTGAACGATATTTGAAGGTATCTTTCTATTGTTTAAATTATAAAATTTAAAGGAGAAACTTCGTTCACGCTTAAAACACATTTTTAATTTGAATTAATCCAATTTAATGAAAAAGCTTGTTTCACAAATTTCAATGAATCTATATAATTTCAATAATATATAATACATCTCTTACATAATATATAATATATCTCAAAAAATTGTATCATTATATATGATATAATGATACAATTAAAGTATCGATTAAAATATATGCAATTGATATTTGGATTTGGAACATAAAAATACTCTGCGTTTTTCGCATGTACTTTGATCTTGCATGAAATAAATAATATAAAAAGAAAAAGATACCAATTTACTGCTAATCTATAAAAAAGAAAAAAAATATCTTGCTAACTTTTAGATTTTGTTCCGTACTGCTGACCAAGTATTTATCGATAATTCATTGATGAAATTCCACTTTGCTCACTGAATTGCGAACGATAATAATATTTTATATCTCAGGAAATTCGATAACTCTAGTAATGCACTCGTTTCGATGCAATGAACCGAAGGAATTTTACTTATGTAAGCTGGGCGATAATAAAGATAAATTAACGTTACGAAGTTTATTTTACATGCATGACAGTCACTTCAGAACTACGCGAAAAAACCATCTTGCAGGCGTACTTTTTTCGTATATTTCGAACTTTTTTCGTATATTTCCTAATTTCCGTTTTTGAAAAGCTCAAAGTTAAATTTCAGTTTTATGTCTAGGCTCTTGAATAAATATTTATTCTTAATCGCACTATAAAGAACTACTTATTTATAAAATATTTGCATTTTTAATATTGTTGAATAATAATTTTTCATCTGAAGAAATAAGTTATGGCTCTTGTATTGATAATAAATTTTCCTTATGTAATACAAAGTACCGAGAATATTTTATTATAGCAAAATATTTTTATCGGTTTTTTCTTTTTCTTCGTTACGTTGACTAAAGAATTTGAAAAATTATTTATATATTCTTGGCTAATATTATTAATAAAATATATTGTTAATAAACTTAATAAAATCTATTGATTATATATTTTAGATTTCTGTCAAGGTAAAACAGTTAACTTCAATCAGAATTTGAAATTATTGAGTACAATATGTTGTACCAAAACTGGTCCTGGAATACGTAAATAAATATTTTATAAAGTATTTTCGCGTTATTAATGCATTATTATAATTCTTATAATCATAAATTGGATTATTTTTGATATAATAGAGTAATATTATATTCTATTAAATATAATTTGTGGCTTAAAAATGATGAAATCCTGACATAGTTTAAACCTAAGTTTTAAGAAAACCAAGAATTTTTATGATTTTAAACCTGTTCATATTTTGTAGTGTAAATAGAAAGGACAATATAAATTGAATAAATTGAATTGGAGTTTCCTACTAATACATAAAAGTTACACTTTTAAATTTGAAATATATAATACGTTTATTCAATCTATTAGGGGTGAACTTAGTTTCCGACCTTTTTTAACGGAAAAAGGACATTTGTAATGAAAAATAGATACACGTTAGCTTAATCAGAATATTTTCCAACCTTTTCTACCGTTTTTTCCCATGTTTCTGGCAATATGGTGATACCGTCGCAAAAGAAAGATGGCGGTTTCGATGCGATCCAATCATCCACAAATTCTCACACATCTTGAACATATCGGAAGTGCTTACCAACGAGGTCGTGCTAATTATCGATAAAAAATTACTAATTATCGATTCGAATAGGTGGTAATCAGAAGGCGCTATGTCTGGCGAGTACTGCGCTATGTTTGGCTGGGCATAGAACTCTTCCCATTCGAGCTTCAAGAGGGTGTTTTTGACGGCTTTCGCAAGATGTGGCCGAGCGTTGTCATGCAAGTGAATGACTTTGCGCGTATTGCTCGCGATTGCTGATCTATGTTGAATCAATTCCTGTTGCAAATTATTCAGTTGGCGCTTGTATACTTTGGAAGTGACATTTTCATTCGGTTTTAACAGCTCGTAGTACAGCACACCCTGTTGGTCCCACCAAATGCACAGCAATATCTTTTAGCCGTGGATGTTCTGTTTTGGTGTCGATGTGGACGGTTGGCCTGGGTCCACCCATGACTTTTTGCGCTTAGGCTTATCATAGTAGATCCACTTTTCATCAGCAATCACAATACGCCACAGAAAACTCTTCTTTTTTCACCTGATAAGCAAAGACGTTTTATCGAAGAAGCAAAGGATGTTGTATCAATTCATAATGGCACTTTGGGTCAAATCGTGTAGCATCCATTTTCCTTTTTTATCAATCTTGTCCCTCGCATGTAAACGTTTCCCAACTGCTCGGTTACTGACTTCTAACTTATTAACCAGTTCTTTCTGCGTTTGAGCTGAGTTTTCGTCCAATAATTCTTGCAATTTACTCTCTCCAAATTTTTTCGGTTGTCTAGAATATGGTTCGTCATTAACATCAGTATCTCCCCTTCTAAACCACTGAAACCACTCTTTGCATATTGTAAACGGTGGAGCTTGTTCGCCATAATATTTTTGAAGCAATCGATAAGTTTTTGCTACACTTTTTTTCAAATTAAAATAGTTCAAAAGGACATGTCGAAAAAATGATTTATCACGATTCATTTTTCACTGATCAAAAAATAATAATTTGTACACATAAGATGGTGCCTCTGAACTGAATTTTATTCGTAAATGCCAAAACTAAAAAATAAGTACTAGATCCGACACATCTGACTTTTCGTTCTACTTATAACGCCATTTAAACGTGAAGGTCGGAAACTAAGTTCGCCTCCTAATACTAAGGATATTGCACACCATTAATTACCGTCAGTTTAAACTCTATGTTTATCATTCGAAAAATTTTTAATGGATTTTAAATTCTATCGATGAACACAAATTACAAAATTATGTTGAATACATTTTCTCGGGGTCTAATTTGAATGCTGTTCATTTTATCCTTGATAAATGTTACGACGTTCGTTCATCATAATAGGAATATTAACGCAAATAATTATTCTCAGGAAACCCTTTTAGTTTCAAAATCTGGTCCAGTCAGATTTGGGTGTCATTTGTGATAAATTTTTTACATTTAGTAAACGTACCATATGATCAAATTTGACCCGGACTGGTGCATTTAAACTCCGCACGTAAGCTGAATCGGTAAAATTATTTATAAGAGTTGATAAATAAAGAGAAAAGATCTCTTTCTTGTCAGGATTTTTTATCTTAGAGCATGATTGTTTTTAAAAATGAACGTTTATATTTGAACGAATTAAACTTATTTGAATATTGAAAACTATATTGACAGCTAAAAATCTACTAAAATCACTTGCTGAAACAGTCATTAAATTATAATATAGTATACAACAATTCGCAAAAATATTTTTGATTCTATCAACGTTATTTAAAAATCTAAGATGGATATATTAAAAAGTATGAAACCTATACAGATGTAAATAAGAGGAAAAGTACATTATGAATAGCGTGTAGGACGTCCGTGATGCGCAATTACCGATGATACAATTGCAGCCGCTGAGAAAATTATTCAAGTCAATAGACAATGGATTATTGATTTTTGGAAACGATGTCTCCTGAATATCAAATTAACTGAACTCGAATATATACAATATTATTCAAGAAGATTGATTACAGTAAAGTTTGTGCCAAGAACGAAAAAGTCGTTAAATCGAGTAGTAAAGTAGTAGCGTGCGCATACGCTATTAACGCTCTTAGCTGTTAGTTTCTTCAGCTGGTAGTAGGCGGCCACTTGAACTATGCCAAGTATCAATTCAATGTAACCAACTTAAACTATTAATAAGGGGCCAGCTCATTCAAATTGTTAACAAAATGCTTTGGCCTAAAATTCAAAGCGACCTCGACAAATCGGCCATTAGACGCGCATCTCCATTAGACGCGCCATAAACACATTCTAAGTAATTCGCGTATATTCCTCTAATGTTTCCAGCTTCAGGCTAATTATCGAGAAACAAGAACTGGATTCGGTACAATATTCGAATTTAAACTCCAACAAGACCGTGAATGAACCGTCGTTATTAGAAGAGTTCATGAAGCTTTTCATGAAGACAAAGTTCTACAAGAATTATCATACGCCAGTATCCCCGTCCATCGGGTACACCGGATGGGTACCACGGACAAACACTGGCCTCTATTATCTTTCCACCTCGATAAACCCTCTCCAAAATCCAAGGGCATCTTCAATATTCGAATCTTAGGAGAACTGTGCGTCCAAATCGAGCATAACCGGAAAAACATCGACTTACCAAAGTGCAAATGCTGTCAAAAATTCGCCCATACGGCAAATTATTTTCACGAAGCCTGGGTATGCTCTTTCTGCAGGCGCAACTAGCCTACAGTCGCATTTCGCTCCAAGGAGAACAAAAACCCAAAAATCCATTTACTCCAACTAAAAAGGCGAACATTGGGCAATGTACCGCGGATGCCCTAAAGCTCCAGCAAAAAGATCCAAATTCGACTCGAGCACGCGAGCCAAAGTTGCAATCCGTGGCCTATCTTGATAAAAATTTCCGATGCATCGCCACGTAAAGTAATATATTTCTTATGTACAAGCAGTCAATTCAACTTTTTACAATCAACTTATTCCCTTCCTCACCAATGGATGCACTGCTCGCCACTTCCCTTTCCACGCCCGACATTCACGCTCTTCTCAGTCAACTGAAACAGCTAACCATTATTCTCAGCGCCTCCTTACAAAAGCCGTAGATGGATAGCACATATACCATACACCACAACTCGCAATCAACCTAGCTCTAGAGAAGACGGCGTTGCTATTTTAGTTAGAAAAAATACACGCCACAAAGCTCTTCCTTCTCCTTTATGCCTAATCAAAAGCTCCGGCATGGAACTTCCGCGCCCTAATGCATCCTGCAAGATTTTCGCCGTATATTCTACACCACGCAACCTTCTTAAATCATGCCATCTCATTCCTTTCTTCTCAGAGAACATTACTACAATTATCTCTGGCGATGTAAATGCCACACATTTCTCCTGTGCTGGAAAATGTACATATAGAAACGACTCTACACTTCTGCGCACTACAATCTGCCACTCGCTAACAAAGCTCCCACAAAACCTAAATTGGTGCCAAACCAACCCAATATATCTACCGACATACTCGATATTTTCATTACAAAGAATACTCCTCACTTGTCGGAAGCGAAAGTAATTCACTCTCTGAGCTTCTACTATCTCCCAATTCTATTGGAAGTCAAACAGTCTCCTGAGCCGCACGAAAATCACACCCACAAAATGGATTGGTTTCTGATTCGAATCTTCACACATGTCGTAAATTCCAGCATCAATGAGAAATTGATTCTACTGATTAACTCAGTTGTCATTCAGACTCCGACAAAACCACTCTTCTCCTCCAAATGTCCAACTACCTTCCCCTTGACATTATATCCCTTATCCGTGAAATAATCCAATCTAGACAAAACTGGCAAAAGTTTCGACTTTCGTATCTCCGCACAAATCTCTAGTCGTTACATTATCAAGTTAGATCAAAACTCTACGAATACTGTATTCACAATTGCAATAAATTCGTTAAAGAGATACAACTGCGCCACAACGGCATATGGAAAATGATCAACTTCCTCCAGAACAAATCCCCGTTACTAACCGCGTCCCCTCGAACTCAACGGTTAAAATCATCACTTTCCAGAGAGAAAACTAACATCCTAGTATCCTCCATTGTAAATCAATGTTTAGTCACACCATCTCCCGACGACCTTCTAACATTTCATCAATCTTATAAGAAAATATTAAAATCTCTACATTCAACAGCACGGAATTTCATTATGAACATCCTTTATGAAAATCCTTCCGAACAAATTCATTTCACACTTTACTAGCATCATCAATGCTATGGTGAGACTTGCTTATTTCCCCTCATTCTGGAAAAAAGCTATTGTGATATGTATTCCTAAAGTCAACAAGCCTCTCTCAGCTCCTACCTAGCAGTTATAGGCCCATCAGTCTTCTATCTTCTCTTAATAAAATCGCGGAAAGTGTGATACTATTCACACTGATTTCCAACACGGATTCAGGAGACTCGTGGCATGGGCTATCCAGTTTTCCGAACCACAGAAAACATCACTGACAATCTAAATCGAGAAAGATACGCCATCATGTTCCTTCTCGACACCAAACAAGCCTTTAACCGAGTCTGATACGAAGAACCCCTTCATAAACTTATGTCACTTAACTATCCCGACTACTTCCTCGGGATCATAAAATCCTTCCTTGAAAACCGTCATTTACAAGTCCGTTTTAAGGATGTCCTCTCGAAAACCAAACCCATAAGAGCAGGCGTTCCACAAGGCTCGAAACTCTCCGACCTTAATTTTAACATTTATTGTGCACATATCCCCTCCAAAAAGACCATTCTCATAGCTCCATACGCCGACTACATCGATTTAATTAACTCTTCAAAACAAATCCGAACAGCTTTGTTAAATCTGAACAGGTTTTCTCGGACCTTATTCTTATGATACAGGAAACGAAGACTCGCCATCAATTAAAGCAAGTCTACGACAGTTTTTTCTCCAAACGACAGAAAACACCTCCTAATCTGGTCATCAATTCAACCCATTTCCGATGGAGCTCTGCCAAATATCTCAGAATATCTTGAATCACAAACTCACCTGAACCAAGCACATTCAAGCAACAAATGACAAAATCACCGGCGCCTTTGTTGCGTTCAAATCCTTCTTCAACAATACAAAAATATTGCGTCATATCAAACGTCGCGCCGTTAAAGCTATTATTGGGGCAAAAACGACGCCATTCCGATCTGGGGATCTACCCCGTATGGATGTCTCCAACTACTCCAGAACACGTTCTAAAGAATACTTCGAGTCACACTCGAACTGTTCTGGTATATCAGGATCTGTTATTTACCGAATTAAATCTCCACACCGTAATACACACATCCTAATTAATACATACACATACATACACATACGCGCGCGCACACACGCACACATATACATACACATACAAGCGCGGGATTAATATCCGTTGGATTGGGTATCCCGCTTGGAGGAGGTTAGGTTTAGTCGGTAGAAATACGACACTAGATAATTTCTTCAAACACATGTGTAATTTTTAGTTGCTAATAAGATTGAATATGCGTAGAAATTTCATTATTTTTTTCATTATTAATATTAAATGTCATTTAATTTTTTATACTTATCTATAATATCAGAAATAAAACTATACTTAATTATATGTTGATTTTTAAATCAAATAATACTTAATATACAGCATATTAGTGAAAAAGCAATGGTACATATGTTTGATACATACGGTAGAAAATGTAACAATATTAATAAGTTTTTTTTATACTCTAAAATAAAAAAAGTCTAATAGAATATCAATTTAACAGGAACAATTATTATTTAACATTATCAAAATAGTTTAACTAAAAAAATATTTCTTTCACAGTCAAACAAATATCAACATCGAATTTGAGAGGATGAATGAACTGTTATGAACAAAAAAGTATTCTTTAAAATGTTTTCAGTCTCTTCACTTCCGTATACGAAATTCGATACATCGTAACGTAAATTATGGTATTAGAATTATTTACACGTACTTCACATTTCACACTTCTTGAAAATTAGAATGAATAGTACAATGAGGTATTTGATACACACATTAGACAATTCATCATCTTAACCTTTTGGTCATGCTTTTAATTTCTCTATACGAACTTTAATTTGTTAAAAATAATTTAAAAACAAACGAAAACATGTAAGGACACTAAACAAAGATCTATAAGCTTGTATTTTTTACTTTTCACTTATGTAAGATTTGAAAAGTGCATAAAGCACAATTAATTAGTTAAATAAGACAATACGCATCTAATTGAGCATTTAAAAATGTATTGCAGTCGTCCATTAATGTTTGAACGTTAACGTAGTAACTTAATTTAGTTTCTTAGACTAATTGTTTTGTTTTCGATCAGTTCAATTAACACTTATGCATAATCATATATTATACTCGTGTCGGTTATATATATACTATCATCCTCCGTCTCGGCTTCGCCCGAGATAATAATTTAACCGATTTCATAAACAATTCAATAATATCTAAGTAAAAAGTACTCATATATAGAAATCTATATTTCTATAAATAATTGACCGTAATTTACCTATTGTCGCTTCTGTATAAAGAGCTGCTTCAATGTAGCGACCAATTCAAAAATTTAATATTTTGCCGACCATTTTATACAATATATATATATATATATATGCAAATTAAATACGGCTTCAATGGAAAAAATTGTACTTTCGAGTTCGAGCGGTAGAAAAAGATGTGCAAGTCTCTCAAGACGACGTTTACAGAGAGCATCATGTTCGGACTATAAGAAATGTCTCGGGACGACTACTATAGAGAGTTTTGTGTTGGGGAGGTAGAATACAATGTCCAGTTATCCCGGGACGACTCTTACTGGGAGTGTGCGCGTTCGAATGATAGAATACTAATCTCTTCATAGAAGTCGTAATGAGATACCTGGACATTATTTCCCACTAACTATACATGACACTCCCCGTAGAAGCCGTTCCAAATCATCTGGAAATCGCATTCTATCATCCGAACACGAAACTCCCCGTAGAAGTTGACCCGCCATACCTGAAAATCGTTTCCTATCAACTAAACACGATACTCCCCGTAGAACTCGTCCCGTCATACCTGGACATCATCTTATACCATCCGAATACGAAATTCCCCGTAGCAGTCGTTCCAAAACACCTGGAAATAGCATTCTATCATCCGAACACGAAACTCCCCGTAGAAATTGTCCCGACATACCTAAACATCGTTTCCTACCAACTAAACACGATAGTCCCAGTAGAAGTCGTTCCGAGAAAACTAGTATGGCTTCCTAACGACTAAACACGATACTCCCCGTAGAAATCATTCGGAAAGAGTACCGTCTCAACATGAATCTTTCCATAGAAGTTGATTTCCTCATATCTGGACGTCGGTTTCTATCAACTAAATATAATATTCCCCGTAGAAATCGCCCAGAGACATCTGGACACCGCATTTTATCATCCAAACACACAACTGCATATATAAATCGTCTTGAGGCAACGGGATATCGTAATCAAGCGCCCGTACATGCCAATACAATATTTCTCAGAGGAAAGCGTATTTAAAATGTGTATATATAATATTTACAATATAATATACGTACAATATATATTACATGTTTCGTATATTTTCGTTTTTTCAATTAAATACCGTGAATATTTTCGTGGTGATGCCAACTGAAATTCAAGCAAAATGGTATGGCAAATAGCATATTTTTTAAGCAGACGATGGATATTTCCTTTTTATGCAGAATTGACAATATATTTTATTTATGATTAACAGAATTTTCGCTAAACACTTGGTGAAACATGTTTGAATATTATATAAATATTAAAATAGACACTTGGTTAGTTTCATATCTGTATAATATCTTGAAAATGGCTTAACCACCGAACCCAACAGCTGTCGATTGAATAAAATAATTTTGTGAAACTAACCAAGTGTCTATTTTAATATTTATATTTTATTTATACATACATAGTTTCGAGGTAGCACATACATAGTTCGAGGTAATACATACATAGTTTGTTGGTAAAAACTCTGTTTTGCCATCATTTCTTTTGTTCAAACTAAAACAACATAGTCTCTTGTCACAATTCTTAAATTAATATAATGTCTAAAAACAAAAATATAATTGTCGTTACAAGTTATATTCAGTATGATCTGGCATACATAACCATTTTATAAGAAAAGGAGAAAGGAAGACAGAGAGACAGCGAGAGAGAGAGAGAGAGAGAGAGAGAGAGAGAGAGAGAGAGAGAGACATTTTCTCACGTAAGAGAAAATAAAATTTACAAAAATCAAAAGATATCCATAAGGTATGAGTGTAATATCAGATTAACCTGAAGAACAAAAAAGGTAATACCGAATGATGCCACACCTTCTTTAGGCTACGAATCCCAAAGTTGGATATGAACATTCGTTTGAGCTGGCCTGGTATTAATACTTTAAGCGGACTACTTTGAGTTGTTCGTGATTCAACACATACCTAGTGACCGCTGGTGAAACTGATTATTAAAACCATTAACTTAATTTATTGATGAAAGTAAAATGATTTTCAAGAAAAAACATAGCCTATGTCCTTCCCAAGATAATATAGAATCTATATGTCAAATTTCAGAACAATCGGTTCAGTAGTTTTTCGGTTATTGTGTACAAACAAAAACACACGTTGTCTTTATAAATTAGTATGATATGATATGATATGATATGATACGAAGTATGATATGAAGTATGATACCATTTAATTTACTTCACCAGTTTAATACAATTGCAAACAACATTTAAAAACGAAATGTCATTTTTTGACACGTAGCACTTTTTTAACATAAAATTTTCAATTGCACCCTGTACTGCCAAATCCCATCGGATAATTTTAAAAAACCAAAGAAATAAGTTTGTTTTAGATTCGAAAAAAAAGAACTACAACATTGATAAAACTAATATAGTAGAAAATTTAATTTATATAAAGAAAAATATAAATTCATATAGAAGTAGTAGAATCACTGATGGAATTAATGGCTAAAATAAATATATCAATTTTTATAATTATAAATTAACATTAAAATTTGAATTTGAAATTTCGAAATTTTGTCATGATTTAAATAGGTTAAATAAATAATAGTTTTAAGGAGATTGTACTTGTTGACGTATCAAAGAGGGGCCCCAATAGAAATTAACTTCAATTTCTTTGCTTAAATAATTAATAATTCACAAATGTATATTATTAAAAACCTAAATCACAATTTATATTGGATACCACTTCTAACAATTTATATTGAAATTTACATTTTTGGTTATATGAAATGGTATATATAGATATATGTTAATTTAAATAATTTTAATTATTTTTTAAAATTAATTTTTTTAAATAAAAATCGATAAGACCACAACTCTACATATATACTGAAAACCCCTTATAATATTAAAATAATTTGATTTATGTTTGACAATTCAATAAGCAAGGGAAAAATCTGAAAATTGTAGACTTTGAACCCTTTTCAAAAATTATTTGGATATTTTGATGTTTTTCTGAACAATCGGTTCAGTAGTTTTTTCGGTTATCGCGTACAAACAAACACGCTTTGTCTTTATAAATTAGTATGATATGATATGATATGAAGTATGACTAGTATGATATGATATGATATATATATATATATATATATATATATATATATATATATATATAGACGCACTATACTTTTAGAAACTTTGAGAGAAAAATAAAGCCATGTCGATTGCTATAAAAAGAGAGACGCAGAGACCGGTTCTGTCAAGGACCATTGCTGTTCTGGCAAGTGCGCTATAAACCAGTACTCAGCGTTTCACCTGTCGCATTATATACTACTGTGTACAAATATGAGTAAGACTTTATTTATAACTTTTAAAATCTTTAATAATTCTTATAAATCTAATTCATCCCCCTCAAAATAATCCTTCCCGGATGCAATGCAACTATGCCAACGCTTTTCCAATTTTCAAAACATTTTTTATACTCCTATTCCTGAATGGCCATCAGTTCCTTCTTCGATTCGGCTTTTATTTCTTCAATCGAATCAAAACCGTGTCATCGATGTGGTCATTTGAGTTTGCTACACAGCCAGAACTCACACGGTGCTAAATCAGGCGAGTACGTTGCTTTCAGAAAGATATTGGTTAACATTTTGGTGAAATGTTCACGTAACATCAATGCAGTGTGCACTGGTGCATTATCGTGATGAAAAACCAAGAGTTGTCTTTCCATAAATATGGCCTTTTGAGACGAATAGCTCCACGCAAACGACGCATAGCCGTTTGGCCAGTTTGAAGGCATTCATAATGCACCACACTTCTATAATCGAAGAAATCAGTGAGCATAATCTTGATTTTAGAGCGACTTTGGCGTGATTTTTTCGGTCTCCGCTCTCCTTCGGCACAATATTCCTTCGATTGATCGGTTGTTTCTGGATCCTAAGCGTAGACCCAAGTCTAATCTCTTTTTTCAATACAATTCTCTCATACTTTTTTTCAAACCCAACGAATTACAATTTATGTTAGGACAACTTATTTCAGAGCGAGTATCATTTGGACCTTTAGATGTTATACCTGCTCGCTCTATCTAAGTATAACTAACACATGAGGAGGGGGGTTTGACATTCTTTAATTCTGTGAGTTTGCCGTTAAATTTTTTGTGCATTTCTTTGAGAAAGAAAAAGCGCCCTCGTATGGAAAAATAGTGTGTGATACACGGGAGCAAAGGCGTTTTCGAACTCGGGTAAT
This sequence comes from Sycobia sp. Sy_11, assembly GCA_018907035.1. Lineage (NCBI taxonomy): Eukaryota > Metazoa > Arthropoda > Insecta > Hymenoptera > Epichrysomallidae > Sycobia > Sycobia sp. Sy_11. Next base: position 2,157,897 of record JACCIC010000062.1, on the reverse strand, counting down.
TTGACAAACATACCCTCGTCCGAAAACGCCTATTTTGCTTCCTTGTATCACAATGTACTATTATGCAGATACACTTTGAAATGACTAAAAGATTTTGAATTATTTTCTTCTGAAAATCGTATTTGACATGTAATCACTCGTCCCTCTAAAGGCCACTTCTGGATACATCACTGCTCTGGTATGCTTTTATCACGTGCGTTTTTGTAGAATCGCATACCCCAGCCCCGGACTATCGAAGTGTATACTGTTTAAAACTATATAGTGCATCTATATAAGAGCTGCACAGATGAGCTCGATATTTTACGTCTATCCAAAGCTCGTCTTTCTTTCACGCATTCTCTTTATACTGTTTCGATTTACTTTTTGCCTTGTATACTTCGATGCGAAAACTATAAAAGGCGCGTATGGAGCGATGCGTGCAGTTTTCCGTGAAATCGCAGGCAAACATCTGGACTGGTTGCTCGACTATATACTTTGCAATCAAGAGGATATCATTAACTTGCTGGAAATGCATCACAGTTTAAGAAAGGAACAGTTCGTCTCAAAATAAAAATTCCTGGTTTTGTTATTTAAGACTATTCTTGATTTAAAAACTACATTAATAGTTTAGATAAACGTAGATAAAGTAACTATTTGGTAATATTTTTATGAAAAATAAATATTTATTAAGTTTGTTTTTTTTATGATTTTAAATGACAATACTTTGTAAATTATATAGAATTGGTTTATTTGTGTAAGAGCCAATCAGAATAGAACGTATTGGATGATTGTTTGGAGAGGTTTGGCTAGTCAGTGTCATCTTCTTTTGACATCCCACCCTACTTGACTGACTACGCGCTCTCAAGTTACACCGGATAACACTTGCAATACTTTCTAATGAAAAATATTCTTTTTTACTATTTAAATGTTAAAACATATCTAGTTGTCCGATATTTAATTTTTAATGCATAAATTTTCAAAACGATTAGACTGAAACTGCAATACTTTTTTTCAAAACAAAGGCAAGAATAATCCAATTCTCCGTTTTCCGATAAAAACGTACGTTAAATTAAAATGACTATAACTTTTAGAATGTACCATGAATGATTTTTAAATTTAGTATAGATTATTTTTTCTGTTTGAAATAGGAAATAAAATATTACGTTAAAATGAAAGTAAAATTTAGTATTGCATACATCTTCTAAATTAATATAGCGATTTTTAAGCTTACTAAGCTAAATTAATAGAAGATAAAATAATTACGCTATATCAATTAGGGGAAGAAACTTAGAAAATCAATTAAATTTTATAAACACTTATGTATTTACATAAAACAACGATTTACACTGGCAATTTTACTGGTGAGCGCAGGTTATCTAAGACGAAACATGCAATCGTAGTTGTTTTCTGTTTATTTACAATTATGTTTTATTTCATTTCATTCTTGAAAAACGATGTTTTCTCGCATACGTTTTAATAAAGAGTTTACAAATTTGGTTTAATCGTCTCTTTGCTGTGAAACTACTCAAGTGTTTATAAAAGTGAATTTATAATGAATTCTTACCTGTTCAATTGAACTCAATCTGTTCGTATTGAGAGTTATATACGGATTTATATTTAATTTTGTCAGGGCTAACACAATGATCTCATGTGGGGCCTCTCTACTGTTTTTCTCTGGGTCAATTTTGAATGATGTTGATTTTAGCCATGATAAATGTTATGACGTCCATTCATTGTAATGGGATTATCAACGCAAATAATTATTCTCTGGAAAGCCTTTTAGTTCTAAAATCTGGTCCAGTCAGATTTGGATGTCATTCGTGATAAATTTCTTACATTTCGTAAACACACACATATATATATATATATATATATATATATATATATATATATATATATATATATATATATCTTAAGTAATTGGATTTTCTCTGGAGAGTTTCTAACCGATTTAAAAATCCAAATATTTATGATATTTGCTTTTGCTATATCGTTTCTATATAATTTTTATTTAATTAGTCAGTTGGTTAATCATAGATTCGATAGGTTTTTTTCTTACTAATGTGGTAAGCACATGCTCGTTACTAATCATGAACACATCCCTATATTTAGGCAATTTAAACTATTCACAATTTTCGCCACTTACCAATATTATGATTTGATTTTAATTTATAAAATTCTAATTAACCATGTTTTAGCAGAATTTACTACTAATTTATTTCCTTCCAGAGAAATTACCCACCAGATTAGAATGCATAATGTTTTTCTTCAATTATCATATATTTGTATACATAATATACTCGTCCATGGATCTAGAAGATTGTGGAATTCGCTTTCACTTAAATTTTATCACTTGAAAGTATTACTAAATTTGAACAGACTGTTTCAAAACAAAGTCTGGATTGGAAATAGTAAATACATTTGTTAGTAATTATCACCTTATTACTACTGCATTGTATTTTTACTTCTAATATTGACAGATCATTAATCTTGTAATTAAAATTTTCTGTATATTTACTTCACTATATTGTAGTTAATTAAACCTTAATTGTATACATTTGTTTACGTAATTCAGGTCAAGTAAGGATCTTTAGATTGTACAAGCTAGAACAAGTATAGGGAAAACAGACAACACACACTACACCACTACACTGGCCAAAAATTACCGTGAAATAGCCTTAGAACAAGTCAATACCTGCACCGGGTAATTCATACAATGTTGCAGTATGCTCACGCACAAATAAGGTACCCTACTTCTCTCCTTGATACCGTTATAATATAAAACCGAGATATATTGCAATTTTCATGAAACTTAGGTGACCAGATTCTGTAAGGCAGTTGATCACACTTGTCACCTTGACTGTATAATTCACATGTGTAAATAGTTGTTACGTAATTGAGTATAATATTTTAAAAGTCTAAAACATTATGTATTTTTATTTATGCTATCATCTTAAATATCCCTTCGCGAACGAGTAATTAATTCACACTGAATAATATTAATTTTCAACGATTTATCATACTTATATAAGTTTTTTCTCTATTAATTAATTTACATTAATTATAAAATTTGCATTTTTAATTAAATTTATCCAAATAATCTTTATTTAAATTACATTGTATTATACCTATTATACTTTAATTATATTGTAAAAAAATATATGTCCCTATATACGATTAAATAAATAAATAAAATTATTATATATAAAAGCCATTGTAGAGTTATTTTGGTAATAAGTAATTACTATACACAAGTGAGTCTTACGTGCATTGATTGTTATCCCTTAAAATAATGGAAAACTTTGCTCAGTTCTTGATGATGAAACAGGATGAAACGTCGGACACCAAAAGTGAATTAAAATTTAAGGTGGTGGGGGCAGTCAATCTGTCCAACACTAACATAGAATATTTTTATTATTTTTTTTATTTTATTTATTATTTTCATTTTAATTTTTAATTTTTAATATAATTTATTGTAGTATTAAGTTCTATTTCAAATTCTTCGGGTGACTATAAACAAGGACAGTCTGACTGTCATTATTTTAGTTAATATATTATATTCTAAAGATTGTAAGACTGATAAAAATATTTATTGATTTAAGTCATAACAGTCCACATAAGTAAAATTTTTAATTTTAACTTTGCTCACGCATAAGCGTGAACTAAGTAGCGGATTTTGTTCGCAGAGTGCTATATGTTATGCCGCAATGGCGTTTTTAATTGTATAGCGTTTATTTTATATATTCTTAATTTTACATATATTTGGTTCTCAGGCACTCGTCCGTTTTGCAGTATAATTGAATCGTTTCTGATATATTGAGGCACTAAAGAAAATTCTGTCAGCTATTTAAATCATATTTATACACATCCGGTGCGATTTTATACATTTTGAAAACTGCTATGACACTTAAGCGCGTTTATGTGTTTATGAGTATTGTAGAAACTTAAGAAATCTGTTACTGCCGGGCTAGCCATCCCGCTCTGAAGGTTTATTGTTTGCAGCTGGCGGGTTAAGCCTGTCTAACGGGCGCCTCCTTTTACCTAGGATGCGCTCTCTTCCTGTACGCGTCTCAATAGATCCGTCCCTTCATCATAAACGTAACCCCATAGTCTTGTTTCTAGTGAAATAAACATGCAACGTTTTCCCCAATCGAGACCCCCCGTTTTGCAGCTTGAGAAATTATTGTAATCCTTTCTCCTACCACTCTCCTATATTCCAGCTTACCTATAATGAAAGTTTACCAACAAGACCAGATTTCTTTCGACCTCCGCGCGAGACACTTGGAAAATTGTCCGAGTGCTGAACATAAATCGTATCTATTTGTAAGTTCGTGTGTTACATTTGACAGTGTAAGAATTAAATAAAAATAATTCTAATTATACACGTGTACTAATACACCGTGGAATTACAACTACCTCCATCTGCGAGACAATAGGGGTTGAAATTTCCCTCCAAAAAGGTCCCTTGAGAGTAATTGCATGCTATAACCCTCCACAACTCCAAAACAACTTTAAAGATCTTGCCTTGCTTCTCAGCAGCAACACCCCCACAATCATCGCCGGGGATCTAAATGCTAAGCACCCCTCTTGGGGCTGCGGCTCCAGAAACAGCAACGGCCGTGCCCTCCTCAGAAAAACAATTCGGCATGATTTTACAGTGGAAACTCCTCCCTCCCCTACCCACATTCCGGGCTCCCCACAACACGCATCAGACATTCTGGATATTTTTCTCACCAAAAATATCACACTCTTAAGCGACCCCCGGGTTATATGTGCACTGAGCTCAGACCACAGCCCGGTGATCCTCGCCTTCCATGCATCACACATCTCTCTCCCGTCACACACAGAACACATCGACTAGCTACATCTCAAATTCAACCTAGAGACATCAGCCTTTCGATGCAGACTCATATTATCGATCTCTCAAATCGAGGAAGAGATCACCTCCCTGTCTAATGACATTACCCACGCTGTTAGAATCGCTACATTCTACCGTCCTCCACAGGGCACTAATAATAACCTCCCCGACGGTATTTTGAAGCTAATTAAGCAAAAGAATAGAATCCGGAAGAAATGGCAACATCTTAGAACTCCACTTCTTAAAACCCAACTCAACTCTTTACAAAGGGACATCCACTCTCGGATAAACGAGCTAAAAAACAACCGCTTCAACGATTTCATCACTGAAGCCGAAACTCACCCCAAAAACGTCTGGAAGGTGATAAAATCTATACGAGGCAGTCGCCCTTGCCTTCCACCACTCAAGCAAAATGGCTAAACCTTCTCAATCGCTGAAGAAAAGGCCGAGATCTTCGCATCATCTCTCAGCAATCAGTGCTCACCTCTACCCAGCACACCAGAACTCTCACGCTTTCATGAGCATGTCATCCAGACAGCTCAACACTTCCTCCCTTCAAACAGAGACATCACCCCTACCTCCCCCAAAGAGATACGCGACATCATTCGCAGTCTTCAAAACAAGAAAGCCCCTGGTGTTGACAAAATCAATAACAACACACTAAAAATCCTCCCCCACAAACACATCATGTCCATCTGCAATATCGTAAACGCAATGATGAGACATCAATACTTTCCCAAGGCCTGGAAAACGGCCATAGTGGTCTGTCTGCCCAAAGCCGGGAAGCCCCTCAACGACCCGGCAAGCTATCGTCCCATCAGTCTTCTAAACTCCCTAAGCAAAGTGGCCGAAAGCGTTATCCTAAAACGCCTCTCCACCTCGGTCACCAGAAAAAACTTCATACCTGATTGTCAGCTTAGAGAGGTGTCTTTAGAAGATTTCCCCTCCCCGCGTCACAAAAAAAAAAAAAAAAAGAAATTTGAATGGTCATATCCAATTTGGGATTAGTATCCTGAAGAAGTTGTATTTTTAACTTTAATTTGTATCTCGCATTAAGTCAGGAAGGTGGGGGTCCTGTAAATATTATACCAATAAATTTGGAGTGGGAATGGGGTATATAAAGTAGCATGCTAGGTTTTTCAATTTAGTTTATATCTTGAGGATGAACCGTAGCGGTTCGAAACGTCGGACACCAAGGTGATTATAAATTTAAGGTGATGGTTAATATTAAAGTTAACATAGAATATTGTTTTTATTATTTTTATTTTATTTTATTTGTCATTTTATTTTTATTTTTAATTTTTAATTTTAATATAATTTTTTGTAGTAATAAGCATTATTTCGGATTCTTGGGGGGGGGGGGTGAATATAAACAAGGATAGTCTGACTGTCATTATTTTAGCTAATATATTGTAAAGAGTGTAGAATCTTAATTGTTATGAACTGTAGAACTTAAATAGTTATAAATTGTATTCCATAGGCGATCATTTGTAATACTACGCAAACCTTCTTAGACGTACCTTATACAAAAGACAATTAGATGACCAATTTGTAATATGGTGGCTTTTAGTTCCAAAAATAATTATCTACTAAAGTGGAGATTTAAACATATCGCCCATCTTAAGAACACATTTTTTAAACTATGGTTTTATAGTTTGAACTTATAAGTAAAGAACTTAAAAATAATGAACAAATCATTCAAATTTCTAAAATTACTATTAAAAATGCAACATTATTATTAACTATTATACTTCTATTTAACTCTGTATATGCATGTAGATAGGAAGGATGTAAATCTTAGTATGGGTAGCCTTTACCATAATGAAACAAACGATATCGTCTTTACCGGGGTGGAGCTCGATAACGCGACCAAGAAGACACTGCAGAGGAGGCACATTTTCATCTTTAATTAATACCATAATGAGGTATTAAAAGTTGATTCCATTTTATTTAATTTAATCTGTCACACTAAGAATAAGTTATAAAAAGTCGTGATACATCTATCTGATATACAGTTGTTTATGGTGTTCAATACCAAACACGTTAATTTTGCAGAAAAATGTGTTATGCTAAAGCAGCGTTTCACAGTAATCTGTTGAAAGGCCTTTTTAACCCCTGCTGAATTCCCAAGTGTTGACTGTGTTTTCCGTATAGGTAATATATATATATATATATATATATATATATATATATATATATATAGTAATAAATAATAAATACTAAGTCGCTTACTTCATTCTCTTTTAATTATATGCGGCTGTAAGCAGAAATTCGATAATGCATGTTCAATTATTCATATACCTTCACGGTCTAGTCGGTAGATGTTATCAGTAGCTAGAAGTACGTGTTATTCCAACACTATAAAAAACAATCAAGTAAGTTCATTGCGGGTATACGTTCGAGGTTTCGACATACTGACAAGAGTTTTGGATGCCATTGATTGTACGATATTGTAGGTGAAGTACAGATGCTAAGTGTAAAAGGCTATTATGCTTATATCTACATGAGCGACAGTAACCAGTGGTACAATCTCTGTTATGATCTATATTACTGAAGCGTTTAAAAAATTTTCATAACGTTCTTCAAACCTAATTTCTTTTGTACCAATTAAATTATTGAAACTTTACTTAAATCATTGTACGTAGGTCGTATGGATATAGAACATTAATAGAGTTATATTATTTTGCGGACCATCAAATTATGATACTCTACACCATCAGTCATCCAAATTTAATGAATATCGAAAACGTAAACGCTGATTTAAAAGCTTCTTTTTCAATTTATAAAAAAGAAGGTGAGTGATATATAGAAAAACGAATTAAAGCTTGTTTTTTCTTAAAGAGAAATATAATTTCCGGGTCTATTGAATTGGTATATTTTTCTAAATAGAATCTACATAAAATCTTTTGCAATATTTTATCTCTTGCTGATATCTCGAAAACATTGACAGAGTCCAAAAACAGCATCAAAGTTTCGGAATTTAAAAAGCTGAGGGAGTAGTTTTGTATATCTATTTAGTGATATAATCTTCAAATCAAAATTTAGGTAGACAAAGATTTTTATAAAATTTTGTTTGTTGACGATATCTCAGGAACACTCAGGAAAACACACGAGTAAATTAAAAATATTACATTTAAGTTTACATATTCAAAATAAAGTTTTTGAATAATATGTTTGTTATATTATCATATTTTCAATGATTCATTTGAGTGTATTAACATATTCTCGTATATATACAAGGTCTGTTTCAAAAGTTTCCAGACTTTTGAAACAGGGGTTTAACCATTGGCGTCACCTGTTTATAACCATGCGTGTTTAAAGGGTTTTAAATTTATTTAAATTCTATTTATATTCTACTGAAATTTCATGACGTTTGAGATGAATAGAAACGAAGTTATTGCGTTTCAAGTCACAGATGTGTTTTGTTTGTTGGTCGTGAAATAAGCATTGAGCAAAGAGCTAACACCAATTTTTGTTGTAAACTCGGCAACACTTTTACCGAAACACAGCAAATGATACAACAGATTTATAGTAGTAAGTCTTTATCTCGTGCAACAACAAGTGAGTGGTTTTTGCATTTGAGAAGAAGGCAGGAAAGACGATATCAATGACGACGAAAGTCTGGGTCGGCTGCAAGAAAGTCTGCCAATTCATCAAAAATTATCCGTAATCGTCGGTGCATTACATGAAAATGGAATTAAATTTGTCAGTAGTATCGATTCATAGCATCTTGACCGAGCAGTTGGGCCTCCGAAAAATTGTTCGCACTTTATTCTATATAAATTGACTGAGGCTCAAAAAGCACTTCAAATGCAACATTCTAAAAACATAATTAAAGAAGCTTAATATTCTAAAAACACCGTTAAAAATCAATATAATCCGGAAAACAAACGACAAAGTGCTGATTCCAAAGCCACCGATGAGTCAAAACTGAAAAAATTTTCCTTGGAAATCAAAACAATACTCATCGCCTTCAACAATTCCAAGGGCATTATTCACCAGGAGTTCGTTCCATCTGACAAATTGGTTCAAGCTGTGTATTTTATTGGTGTTATGATGCGTTTACTGGCCCGTATTTGCCGTATTTAGCCAGAATATCGTGATAATGGGAACTGGCATTTATTGCATAATAATGTCCTCCCATCTATAGACAATTCTGACTTTTTTTTATCAAAAACGGCATTTTGGCAGTCAATCACTCACTATATTCACCACATATGGCAGATTGTGACTTCTACTTATTCAGTATATTGTATTTGTCGATCAAAGGAAAGCGTTACAGGGACGTCGAGGACATCCGAAAGGTAACAATCGCCAGTTTTAATATGATTCCGGCCAACTACATGCAAAAGTCATTTGACATACTATTCGAACGCGCTTTAAATTGACTATTCGAACCTTTGTATTGACTCGGAAGGGAACTGTTTTGAAGCAAATAGATAAATTTTACAAAAATAATTGACAGTTGTCTTTTTGTGTTGGACCTCTTGAAACAGACCTTGTATAAATTGGTATTACCTGCTAATCGAAATTTTGACACAAATAAGTTTCCTTCCCATGTCATAGCTTTCTCAATATGTTGGAAATGATGAGATAAAATGAACCAAGTTTTCGAATTTACAAAATGGAGATATATAATGTTATGTATGTTTATATTTTATACCAATCATATCCAAATCGAAATTATGGGAAAAAAGTTATTTTCAAAAATGTTGGTTAGTGTTGATACCGTGAAAATTTTTGGATAAAACAAATTAACTATATCTTGAAAATTGCCAAATGTAAAATTATATTCCTATATATCTATGAATTGATATAACCTCTAAATTGAAATTTTAGACCAATTGGTCCGCATCAAAAATTTCATTCCAATTTTTCTTAGGATAAATGACAATAGAGAAATGCGAAATAAATATTCGAAATGAGAATGGTCTATAAACTTCTATAAATTATATAAGTCTAACCTTCCAATTCATATTTTCAAAAAAATGCTTATTTTATATATAGCGTGTACAAGTAAGTATCCAGCGTTTTTTCCAAAAAATGAGGTTGTATTATCAAAAGATATATAAGATTATATAATTACAGTAGTATTATCGGGGTATTGATAAATGCAGAAGTATTATGATTATACACTCGTGCCTATGAGAATACATATAGTTGACCTCTTCTACAGTTCAAATGTCCAAACTATAATTTCACTTCTCGGGCCTTTCAGAAAGCAATATTAAAAATTAAACTTTTCATAAATCTGTAGCAATACAATTCTACAGTGATCGAAACAAGTGGTAGTCAGATGGTGCCAAGTCTAGACTGTAAGGCGGATGGGTCATAATTTCCTATCCACTAATGTCGAAATAATTTTCGACCGAAGTCTCAACACGTGGCCGAGCCTTATCATGACGAAAATGTATGAACTCATGCCTGGTCTCATATTTTGACTGTTTTCCCATAATGCTCGTTTCAAACGAATATGCTAGGTTTGATATAATGGTGCTTTGTTGGTTTGACCACTCGAAAGCAGTTCATAGTATACGACACTCTTTTAATCCTACCATATGCAACGCATAACCTTATTTATATGAATATTTCGTTTCAGCGTCGATTGGGCAGGCTCGCCATGGCATTGTATACGGTTTTCTGTATTTAGGGCTATCATAGTAAATAAGCTTTTCATCACTAGTGACAATACGAAGTAAAAATGATTTATTTGTATACCGCTGCAGCAACATTTCGGACATGCAAAATCGCATTTCGACGTCTCTTAGCTTCAGTTCGTAGGCACTCAGTCTCTAACCTTTTAAGTGAATTCCAATACTTTTGGGCGAAGGGATATCGCTTGTTGCGTGAGCCCAATGATACAGCAAGTTCTTCTTGAATCTGACATAGATCTTCATTCAGCGTCCAATCGCTCGTCTTCAAAATTTCGGTTCTCCGGAGCGATCCTTGTTTTTAACTTCAAAATTACCGCTTTTAAAGTATTTGAACCATTCGAGGCACGTCCATTTACCATTAAATTCTGTCTCAGAAATTTCTGAAAGAAAAAGATAGGCCGCAGCCGCACTTTTCCTCATATTCAATAATAGAAGCAGCGCTTCCTGTAAATTATGTTTATTTGGCTGGAAGCTTGCCATGATTTTACTTGATAAAATACCGAAAAAAATACTCAAATACAATGCTGCAAAGTTGTTCATAAGTATACAACCTACAAATATAGCACATTAGGCCTGAAATTTCTGTCTGGGTTCTACTGGTAACGCCATCTTTTAACAAACGCTGGAAATTTACTTGTAGACCCAACATATATATACGCCATAGTACAGCTATCCGCTTCATAAATTCCATTCATTATTAAAGACTGATAAATATTATGTCTTTACTCAACTTTAACAACTTTGTCCATTTTATATTCATTTTCCATGTCTTTTTTGAACATTTACATATTTTTAAAAGCAACAGAATGCAATCAATAATGTTCTTTTACTACCAATATAATATTTGCTATAAGTCTAATTATATGTGCGTAATGATATTTCGTAAACTATATCAATGTTTCTAAATTCTCTATTACAAATAGTGATCTGTTTGTTCAATTGAACATTCATTACATAATCTCCACAAAATATTATTTTCTAGAATATATGTTTTTTTTTTTAATTATTATTTTCCTATAAAAATTTGGATTAGCTCAATATTCATTTGGATGTATATGATTTTATTTTTTAGCTGAAAAATTGGTTTGAAGGATTGCATCTTTCGTCCATTGCACCAATTTCTAGGTTTTTAAGTAGGAGTTCTCAATTGGACACTATTACAATGAACATGCTACAATTGATCTCTTTATTCAAGATATTCAATTATTGTATGTAAAATGTACTGACACTGTGAAAGACGCTTGGAATGGACTAAAGGATCAACATCGAATGTCGTCACTTGCAAATATTAAATAATTTTTTTAAAGAAAAAAGAAAATGAGTCGCCAGAGTCAAGTAGTAATACAGTACTAAAGACACACTATAAAAAGCCAAGTTGACAGGACAAAAGTGGACATCAAAAGAAACTGTGCTAAAAATATAAAATCTGAAAAAACAAAAAGGAATAAAGTATCCGAATATCGAGAATAGGAAAAAGAGAAATTTTTTATAGCAAAAGAAAACATTTTAGATAAGATTTATTTCAGTATACAAAGTAAAAGCAGCAACAGTAGCTATTGGATTATCGATACGGGTGCAACAAGCCATATATGTATTTCTAAAAAACTTTTAATAGAGTTCAATCTTGATGTTAGTGGACAAATACTGCCAGCAAATGCAAAAATTAGTCATACTGATGTATTATAAATACCATCGCTCAGATCTAATCTTCTCTCAGTAACTAAGCTAATGAAGGACGGGAACCAATTAAATTTTAAGGTTAATTTGTGTAGAATCATAAAAGATAATACAGTTATAGCGGTTTCGAAAGACAACTCGAAAATACAAGGACGCTTTGTAGTAAAAGCGTATAACGACAAGGTATGTACGGTGATAAGCCAGAACAGACACAATAAAAATGGCCAACACATGGGTCATAGGAGATTCGGCCATAGGGATGTACAAGTCATAAAGGAATTATTCGAAAAGGGACGAGCTGCCGGTATAACCATAAAGATAACATTTTTATTATTTTTTACAGCTTTTAAGATTTCAACAATTTCTAAACTATTCAACCTTTTATTTTTGCGCATGTTATGTTACAAGTAATTTACAATTATGTCTATCATTATTATGTAGGTTATTTAAACAATCTTATGCCAGATCTGTCGTTTTCTGTTATTTTTTATAAATTCAACATGTCGGTAAAACCCATAGAAATTACATTATCATCTAAGTAATTAATTTCTACTAATTAGCGATCAAACTCACGCAGATACAGATGGTCCAAAGACCTTCTTGGCAGTAAGATCTGCGGATGGGTTCAAAGGATCATCAAACTAAATAAACGTGAAGCAAAGCTAATCCTGGAAATTACAATAGGACACAGCAATTTACGGTGTTATACACACAAGATCAGAGGACACAGTAACCTTTGCAGATGGTGTGGGAAGGAGGAGGAAACTCCGAGGCATTTCTTCTGCACGTACCCTAAGTTAACAGAATGTCGCGTAAAGTGGCTGGAAGAAGATAATCTCGACCACGAGAGTTTTTCCTAGATGGATGTACTCAGTCTTCTGGCATACTGCAGAGAACTGCATGTGATGGAAACCATGGAAGATTAATCAGGGGGAAAGGAATACAATGGCGATAGCTAAATGTTCCTGAGCATATATTTGCACCCTGATATGGTTAGTGGGTTTAGAAGGTTAGAATCCTGCATACCCTGGAACCGTATCCAGCGGTAGTCTCAGTTGGCGAGAGCCACTAGCCGTCAAATAATGGCGGATGAACTTCCCATTATCCAACGAAAAAAAAAAGTAATTAATTTGATAAATGCCACTATTATATTTCAAATCTAGTTTTTCTTTAATATCTAGTCATAATAATTTTAAGTTTGACTTATTAATATTGATCGTATTACTAGATCCTATTACTTAGATTGGATTATTTAGATCTTTTAAGTAATAACAAATTTTGTCACTTAATTAATAAGATAGTAGACAACATCCGTTGTTCGTGTACATGTATAAAATTACTTTTGAAATATTTTGCAACGTTTTTTATAAATCAGTTTATGAATAATAGAGCTATCGTAGCCATTATTTAAAGCTAAAGTTTGTAATAAATCTACTTCATTATTATAAGTGGTATTATTTAAAGATAGGTAATTAACCTGTGTACATATATATATATATATATATATGTGTATGTGGATCAGTGCAAGTCTATACCCGCACTGTTCCTGAACCGACCTGAGTTCAACCTGCAGAAATGCCGAGGATACAAAGGGGACAGACCGATCCGGCCATCGTTATTCCTGAGAGTGACAGCAGTCGAGTGCGGCCAATATACAGTGCTGCATTTGTACTTAATATTATATTGTATTTTCACATGTAATTTATTATTTAATTTATCAGTGCACTGGTCACAGTTATATTTCACTAATTAAATAAAGTTGTTTACTAGAATAAAGTTTAGATTGTTCTAGTTAAATCAACAGGTTATGGGCCCAGATCTCAGTATGTGATAAATTTATAAAGAACAGTGTTAAAAGAAAAATCAATAAAGTCAAAGTGAAATAAAATGTTTTTACAATATAAGTGAAATTTACAGTGTCTCGTTACATTTTCAACAACAACAAAAAATGGCAGAAGGCTGCGGATATAGATACTCCTTCCAGAAGCTCAACGGCGAAAACTACGCTGTTTGGAGTTATAAAATGGAGCTGCTAATGGTAGATGAAAATATTTGGGATGTAATTATCGATGACAAGCCCGCCGATTCAGAAACCACAGAAATAGCTATGTGGAAAAAGAAAAATGATAAGACGCGTGTGAGGATTGGACTGTCAGTGGAAGATGACCAGCTAATCCACATAAGGAGCGTCGCTATAGCAAGACATGCTTGGGAATCATTCAAAGAATACCATCAAAAGTCAACGCTAACGTCAGAGATATTACTGTTGAAACGATTGTGTCGGACCGTTCTTAGCGAAGATGGCGATATGGAAGCACACATTGCTAATTTTGCTAATACACTAAATCAGTTAACGGCTCTTGGGACAATGTTAGCCGACGATTTGTTAGCGGCTATGTTTGACGGAATTGTACGAAACGCTCGTTACAGCATTAGAGAGCAGATCGGAGAAAGATATTACCTCACAATTCATTAAAAGTAAACTGATCGATGAATTTAAGAGGCGCAAAGGTCAAAGAGACGTGAGAAATAATTTCCCAGTGGCCGAGACAGCAATGAAGACCACATACAGCAGTAATAGTGGATACAGAAAAAATAAAAAACAACGGTGAATCAGTAATTAAAAGCTGTTTGTTCTGCAAAAAGATAGGGCATTTAAAACATTATTGCAGGAGATACAAAGTGTGGAAGGACAAAAGCGCCAACAAAGCTAACGCAGTCAAGGAAACACAACTTATAGAAGAAAAATTCTTTATGGCTGTGGAAAAAATCTGTGCAAAGAAAGTTAACGACAGTGTTGAATATGCGCGATTTAGTGTAAAAACCCACAAAAATTATACTAATATTTGGTTTGTCGACTCTGGAGCAATGAGCCATATGACTAATAGTTTTAAATTTTTCACACATTTTGATTCAGCTATAAATGGTTTTGTGCGTTTAGCTGAAGTGCAATAAAAGGAAAAGGTTCGGGTTCTATAAAATGTAGTGTTAATGGAAAACAAACGCACATGTTTATTAAAGATGTGCTCTACGTACCATCGTTCGAATCGAGTTTAATATCCGTAAAGAAGCTCGCGAAAGAAGGATATCAAGTAAAATTTTGCGATAATATTTGCAAAATTTCAAAAGATGGAGTAAATCAAGCAATCGCCGTATGCGGAAAGGATACTGAAGATTTATATCAGGTACAACAAATCGAGGAACGATCGCTCGTGGCAATAAATAGTAATCATGGAAAAAACTGTCAACACGTATGGCCTCGACGATTCGGACACCGAGCAAAAAAAGATCTGGAAAATAAACATCTCGCAACAGGTATACGGATTACAGACTATGGAAGCCGAGAAGTATGTGAATGCTGTGAAAAAGGGGAAATGGCGCGCCAGTCTTTTCTAAAGGAGTCTCAACACAAATCGTACGATATTCTTGATCTTCTCCATACAGATATTTGCGACCCTATGGAGACTGTAACGCCAGGAGGAAATAAATATGTAATGACAATCATTGATGATCACTCACGATTTACTACAGTTTATTTACTGAAAACCCAAGACAAAGCGGGGTCAAAAATAAAAAGATTTGTTGAAATGAAAAAAACACAGTTTGGAAAATTACCAAAATGTATAAGATCCGATCGAGGAAGGGAGTATCTCAACATAAATTTAAAGCATTTTTTATCTGATAGAAGGATAAAAACACAATATATCGTTGGGTAGTCTCCGCAACAGAATGGAGAATCATTGGATACCAGATATATAAAAATAGTAGAGGATAAACCATCAATGGAAAAGCAAGAAATTTATCAACAATTAATTGGAGCATTGTTATACTTAGCCGCCAACACGAGGCCCGATATCAATGCAAGTGTGACTATAATTAGTCAGTCCAATAAACAGCCAACATCAGCGTATTGGAACGAAGCAAAAAGAGTAGCTCGTTATTTGAAAGGTACTAAGGATTATGAGCTCATACTGGGAGGCACCGGACAAAAGGATTTAGAGTTAATTGGTGATACTAATGCAGATTGGGCAGAAAACAGAAGAAACCGTAAGTCCAACAGCGGATACGTATTTAGATTTATGAATGCAACAATCAGTTGGGCATGTAGGAAACAAACATGCGTAGCTCTCTCGTCGACAGAAGCAGAGTTCATTTCAATTGCAGAAGCGTGTCAAGAAAGTATATGGCTTCAACGATTAATTATGGAATTTATGCAACAAGAAGAAATAAAAATTACGATATTTGAAGATAATCAAAATTGCTTAAAACTGATCTGAAAAAAGTAGCAACCGTACAAAACATATCGACACAAAATATCATTTTATCAAAGATATAAAAAACTCAAAATCTATCAGGTTTATATATTTCCCAACAGAAGAAATGGTTGCTAATATGTTAACCAAACCGTTAAAGACAGTAACGTTGAAGTACTTTATTGAAAAATGTGGACTGAAAGCATACGCATAAGTGCATATTATCGTTAAGGAAGGGCGTTGGTATTCAACGAATATATGCACCATACAAACTAAGCTGAGAACACTAATGTGGATCAGTGCAAGTCTATACCCGCACTGTTCCTGAACCGGCCTGAGTTCAACATGCAGAAATGTCGAGGATACAAAGGGGACAGACCGATCTGGTCACCGTTATTCCCGAGAGTGACAGCAGTCGAGTGCGGCCAATATACAGTGCTGCATTTGTACTTAATATTATATTGTATTTTCACATGTAATTTATTATTTAATTTATCAGTGCACTGGTCACAGTTATATTTCACTAATTAAATAAAGTTGTTTATTAGAATAAAGTTTAGATTTTTCTAGTTAAATCAACAGTTACCATTATGCATCTTTATATATTTTTGAATTTGCATCAATTTTTCATACTTTGTATCATTCTTTAATAATAGCACCATAGTTGAAACAATGTTGTGACAATAAATATGCTAAAATTAGAATTATGACAGTTAAACTGTCCTTGTTTATGTTCACCTCTGTAGAAGCTGGAATAAAGCTTATTACTACAAAAAATTATATTAAAATTAAAAATTAAAAATAAAAATAAAATAATAAATAAAATAAAATAAAAATAATAAAAGCAATATTCTATGTTAAATTTAATATTAACCACCACATTAAATTTATAATCACCTTGGTGTCCCACGTTTCGAACGACTGCGGTTCGATTCTATTAATATTCTATATCCATACGGCCTACGTACAATGATTTAAGTAAAGTTTCAATAATTTAATTGGTACAAAAGAAATTAGGTTTGAAGAACGTTATGAAAATTTTTTAAATGCTTTAGTAATATAGATCATAACAGAGATTGTACCACTGGTTACTGTCGCTCATGTGGATATAAGCATAATAGCCTTTTACACTTAGCATCTGTACTTCACCTACAATATCGTACAATCAATGGCATCCAAAACTCTTGTCAGTATGTCGAAACCTCGAACGTATACCCGCAATGAACTTACTTGATTGTTTTTTATAGTGTTGGAATAACACGTACTTCTAGCTACTGATAACATCTACCGACTAGACCGTGAAGGTATATGAATAATTGCACAGCATTATCGAATTTCTGCTTACAGCCGCATATAATTAAAAGAGAATGAAGTAAGCGACTTAGTATTTATTATTTATTACTATATATATATATATATATATATATTACCTATACGGAAAACACAGTCAACACTTGGGAATTCAGCAGGGGTTAAAAGGGCCTTTCAACAGATTACTGTGAAACGCTGCTTTAGCATAACACATTTTTCTGCAAAAATAACGTGTTTGGTATTGAACACCATAAACAACTGTATATCAGATAGGTGTATCACGACTTTTTATAACTTATTCTTAGTGTGACAGATTAAATTAAATAAAATGGAATCAACTTTTAATACCTCCACGGGCACCACATTTCGAAGGATTATAAAAGAGTCTCGTAAAGTCCGCGAAGGTTTATTTAAAAAGGGCTATCGGTCAGACACGCCCCTAATTTTCGGACATTTTATGATTCGATATATGTGAGCACATACAACAAGTACTACACATATTTGGCAATGCTGGCTATGTGAGAATCTTTATCAGATCCATGAAAGGACAAAAATATCAAGCAACTTAACGGTACCAGTAAAACTCGGCATTATGGTATTAATTAAAGATAAAAATGTGCCTCCTCTCCAGTGTCTTCTTGGTCGCGTTATCGAGCTCCACCCCGGTAAAGACGATATCGTTTGTTTCATTATGGTAAAGGCTACCCATACTAAGATTTACATCCTTCCTATCTACATGCATATACAGAGTTAAATAGAAGTATAATAGTTAATAATAATGTTGCATTTTTAATAGTAATTTTAGAAATTTGAATGATTTGTTCATTATTTTTAAGTTCTTTACTTATAAGTTCAAACTATAAAACCATAGTTTAAAAAATGTGTTCTTAAGATGGGCGATATGTTTAAATCTCCACTTTAGTAGATAATTATTTTTGGAACTAAAAGCCACCATATTACAAATTGGTCATCTAATTGTCTTTTGTATAAGGTACGTCTAAGAAGGTTTGCGTAGTATTACAAATGATCGCCTATGGAATACAATTTATAACTATTTAAGTTCTACAGTTCATAACAATTAAGGTTCTACAGTCTTTACAATATATTAGCTAAAATAATGACAGTCAGACTATACTTGTTTATATTCAGCCCCCCCCCCCCCCAAGAATCCTAAATAATGCTTATTACTACAAAAAATTATATTAAAATTAAAAATTAAAAATAAAAATAAAATGATAAATAAAATAAAATAAAAATAATAAAAGCAATATTCTATGTTAACTTTAATATTAACCATCACCTTAAATTTATAATTACCTTGGTGTCCGACGTTTCGAATCGCTACGTTTCGAAAGCTTACAGACTTATAGATAGTTCGCATAAAGAGAATTCGAGACGTTACTTTTCTCGAAAATGAAGACAAAGGCTTAGACCATGAAAAAATAGAGGAAATAGGCAAATCAATAAAAGACAGCAATAAAGAATTAAAAGATTTAAAAGATTAAAAGGATTAAAATTTAATTAAAAGAAGTAACCAATTTAATTTTATTTATTATTAATTTTACTCATTTTACATTGCAGATTTAAAAGAAGATGATGTTTGAAGTATTTCTAACAAATCAAGTAGAATCAACAATCGTGACAGCAAACAGGAGTGTGCCACCCGATTAATGTATCGTCTCATTTATTTCCGCGGCTCAGGAGGGAGATCCTAGAAGAATAAAAGGGGTCCCATCAAGACCACATAAAAATTAATGGAAATAGGCGGTTCAAGAAGAATTAAATACGTTAAAAAGTAACAATATATGGAATATTGTAGTAGCGCTGAACAGTAAAACTATTATTATCTGCAAATAGATATTTAAGAGCAGCGCATATGGACTTAACAGGTATAAAGCCTGGCTTTTTTTTAATTGCTTTTATTGATGACAAAAATTATTTACATTTACAGAGTGGGTAAAACATAACAAAACCAGGATTTACATATATTTTTAACGATTCTTCCTAAAGGCCAGTGCATTGTTGGTGCAAGATTATCTTTCAAAAGGACAATGGTACCATCCTTCACTGGATTATCACCTTTCGTCCATTTATGGCGAACATTTAGTTCGTTAAGGTATTCCTTGTGCCACCTTAACCAAAAATCTCTACGCAATTTTTGCAAATGCTTCCAGCTCGATAGTCGATTCAGAGGGGTGTCGGTGTAATCGATTGATGGCAAACTCATTAGCGTTTCTCCGATTAGAAAATGACCGGGAGTAAGGGCAAGGAGATCATTTGGATCACTGGATATTGTACACAAGGGACGGGAATTTACAATAGCTTCTATTTCAATAGCGAAGGTACTGAACTCTTCAAACGTGAACAACGGTTGATTAATTATTCGTTTTAAATGGTGTTTAAATAACTTAACAGTCGATTCCCACAGACCGCCAAAATGAGGCGCAAAAGGTGGTATAAAGTGCCATTTAATGCCTTGATCATTTAAAAAATTGACCGTTTTATGCTGATGAGTTTCAGTATGAAAAAGTTGGTATAACTCTTTTAATTGATTATTCGCCCCTACGAAATTTGTGCCATTGTCGGAATGTATATTTTGAGGCTTACCTCGGCGCGCAATGAAGCGTTTTAACGCAGCGAGAAATCCGTCTGTACTCATATCACTCACGACTTCTATATGTACAGCCTTCACTACTAAGCAAACGAAGATAGCGACGTATGATTTTATAAAAATTTTATTGCGATGCTTTTTTTGTTTTATAAAAAACGGACCGCAATAGTCAACACCAACATTAATAAAGGGACGAACTTGCCTTATACGGATGCTGGGTAAGTTTCCCATTTGATAATTGACCGTTGAAGGTTTTGCGCGATAGCATTGTACGCATCGTCTTATAATTTTACGCACCTGATTGCGCCCGTCCATAATCCAAAATTTTTGCCGATGAATATATAATGTTGTTTGAATTCCGGCATGATAGTTATTTTCGTGACATTCCCTTATTATTAAAGTAGTAACGTGGTGAGATTGAGGCAGAAATATCATATGTTGCTGTTCATATGAAATATTTGCATTTTGTAAGCGACCTCCCACTCTCAATATCCCCGCATCGTCGATAAAGGGATCTAGCGCAATCATTCTTTTTTTGTTCCCCTTTTTACAGGTAAGCTCGTCAATTTTATCATTAATTAAAGATCGTTGAGTCAATTTTATAATAGTTTTCTCTGCATTTAGCAGTTCTTCGGCTTGCAAGAAGCCTTTAAAAGTATTGCTTCTTTTCATACGCAAGCAGTATGCTACTATGCATTTTAATTTCTTGTAAGATGAAAACTGATTTAAAAACTTTGATGATACTGGATCTGCAGTAAAACAGTGCATTGTTCTTGATTCCGGCAATATATTAAAAGATTTTACTTCAAGGAAAGGCCACGTCGATTCGTCATTTTTCAACCAGCTTGGACCTACTGCCCATAAACTATTTTTTAAAAAATCAGCTGGTAATTGACCGCGAGATAAGGAATCGGCTGGATTATCCTCCGAGCGAACGTGGCGCCAATCTTCGATTTTCGTTTTTCTTTGAATATCCGCCGTACGATTGGCGATGAAAGATTTTAAAATATGAGGCGATGTTCTAATGCACTGAATAGCGATCGTAGAATCGGTCCAAAAAATGACTTTCTCGAATGAAATTTTTAATGTAATGTTTACTTGCTCATACAGCGTGGAAAGTAGCTGCGCTCCATACAACTCAAGTCGCGGCGTTGAAAGTGTTTTTAAAGGAGCGACACGTGATTTTGCACACAATAAAAAACATCCCGTTATATTTTGTTCGTCAGTAGACCTAATATAAATGCAAGCGCCATATCCTCGATCGCTCGCATCACAAAACCCATGCAATTGAACTGATTTTGAATTTGAAACAATAACCTTTCTTTTAAATTGCATGTTATTTAATAATGGTAATTGATTATAAAATGAATGCCACACGGTGTATAACTTACTTGGAATTGACTCGTCCCAATTTAGTTTTGATTGCCAAAGACCTTGCATTATTGTTTTTGCATATAGTAATACTGGACCAAGTAATAACGGATCAAAAATTTTAGCGATCTGTGACAAAATTCCCCTTTTATTTTTAGCTGCTTCAGCATCTAAACAAGTAATTTTGTATTTAATTGTGTCCGATTGTGCATCTCAAGAAATTCCGACAGTTTTCAAAGTTTGATTGCCGTTTATCGGGAAATTGATTTCTCTTTCCTTAGAGGCTACTCCCTCTAATATTTCAGGTTTATTGGCTGCCCACTGACGCAAATTGAATCCACGCGTTTCAATAGTTGAATCAACTGCACCCGAATTTCGCACGCGTCTTTAACTGTGTCGGCTCGCGTTAAAAGATTATCCACATAAAAATCTCGTTTAAGAATTTTGGAAGCAATTGGATATGCGTATCCTTCATCATCAGCCAATTGGTGCAAGCATCGAATCGCTAGATATGGAGCAGGAGCTAAACCGAATGTGACCGTGTTAAGCTGGGAAGTTAATGTAGTATCATTGTCTTTCCATAGTAATTTTTGATATTTTCGATCTTCTTCTCGTATTAAAATCTGCCGATACATTTTCTCAATGTCAGCACTTAATACATAATGGAAAAATCGAAAGCGTAAAATTATTGACATCATGTCGTCCTGATTCGTAGACCCTATCATAAGTGTGTCGTTTAACGAAATTCTACTACTCGACCTCGCTGATCCATCGAATACTACCCGCAGTTTAGTCGTGGCGCTCGCTTCTTTAATAACTGCGTGGTGCGGTAAATAGCATCCCTCTATCGAATTATCCGAGACGAGAGACACATGACCAAGACGTAAGTAATCATTGATTACTTCTGCGTAACACGCCTTAAAATCAGAAATCTATCAAATTTTTTAAATAAAAAATTCAGTCTTTTTTCCGCGGTTGCTCTTGTGTTTCCAATATTTGTATAATTAGACTGAAACGACAAAGCGACTACATATCGGCCGGAATTAGTACGTGTCGTGGTTTTGCGAAACCAATTTTCGCAAGCGATCTCTTCTTGCAAATAATGAGATTGCGTGCGAAGTTCTTCGATTTCCCAGAATCGCGTTAAGTCACGTTGTATTTCTGTAAAACTACAAAGAGCATAATCCGTGTATTCATCTTTAATTTCACCGCCTCCAATGATCCAACCAAGTCTGGTTTTTTGAAGAAATATCTCGGCGCCATTCCCCAACAACTTAAATTGGCCTATACAAAATAGAGACAAAGTTGCTTCCGAGCCTAGTAGCACATCAATCGGCGATGGCTTGTTCAAATCGGGATCGGCCAACTGAATATTAGGAGGAATAGAAATAGATTCTCGTGGGAAATATTCCGACTGCACAGAATCGGTGATGCTCGGAACGATTAGAAATTCAAGAATTTTTTTGTAATCGTTTAAACGGGATTTTATTGTTGCTTTAACTACATATTTGGTTACTGTTTTTAACTGGTTTAATGCACCTACAGGGATACGGCATTTTATTTTTGGCAAGCTTAGTTTCAGAGCAAGACCTTCCATGATGAAGTTTACCGTAGAGCATGTATCTAACAAAGCACGGCATTTTATTGGCTCTTGCTTATTATTAAAAATATTGATCATTGCACTCGTTATTAGTTGATTTGAAGTTCGTGATGCTAGCGAGATTAAAGGCTCATAAATCCCTGTAGGTACTATTTCTCATAAGCTATCCGCTCTATTTTCGTGCAAAAGTACATTATACGGTTTATTGCAGATCTGGCATTTAATGAACTTACATTCTTTACCTTCATGCAGTCGTAGACAATTAGTGCACAACACACTCTTTTTCACAATTTCATGCCGATCTCCAACGGGTAATTCACGGAATTTTTCGCATCGAAAAAGAAAATGTTGCTGACCCGGACAAAGAATGCAATCCTTACGAGTAAAGGTTTTCGAAAGAAGAACCCTTTTTGGGACTGTTCTTTCTTTAAGATTCCGAAAGGATAAATTTGAACCCTGTTGCAAGCGTGATTTGTCTACGATTGCGCCTGTTCTTTCTACTTCGCGTTTAGATACTCGAGCCGCGAATTTATAAAGAAAGTCAAGTAAATCTTCTAATTTTGGAAAAATACCTCGCTGTATACTTTCTTCCCATTTTTCAGCCGTTGTTTTGTGTAGCTTTTCTTCAATGTTCTGCACAAGCATCTCATCGCCCACCGTTACTCCCAGCGTGGCTAACGTCTCAACGTGTTGCAAAGTTTCATCCGCGAGTCGTCGCAATCCTTCGAACGTCTCGCGTTCTTGTACGGGCAATCGGAGCAATAAACTTAGATGTTTAGATATAATAAGACTTTTGTCCGTATACGCCTTTTCTAAAAGTTCCCAAGCACGTCTAGCTGCCTTTAAATATTGTAATTTTTCGACGTTCGTTAAATCGTCTTGATTATCTATCATCGAGGTAAATGAATCTCTAAATGATAACCATTCCTCATAACGACCATCGAAACGCGGAAGCGCTGCTTCTGGTAATTTAACCCGTCGTTTCGGAGTAAAGCGCAAATTCGAATTGTTTAAAGTTGTAAGTGCAGCCAAAGGATTCGGAGAATATCCTGATCCTGACGAAACCGGTGGATCGCTGTTTAATGTTGCTTTTTCGATTTGTTCCGCTTCAAACTTTAAATTTTCAGCCTCTGATAATTTATCTAAATAATTATTTACGATGTCAAAACGCACCTCATTTTGAAAAAAATCTAAATCTTCGAGCTTATCCTGAATCTCCTCGAACATAGAAAAACTTTGTTTTAGATTATCGATACGGTATTGTAACTTAAAACGATCATGGATTTCTTGACCTTTATACTCTTCTAAAAATTTTGAGAAATTTGTTATGGCAGCCTTTATTGTTCCCCGTTTTCTTACTAGATCTTTCATTTCTTTGGATGTTGTAGGATCATCTACCATTTCGCTATTTTTCGCCATTACAATAAAGTGAGGAAACAGGATGTTATGGAAAATGGATTAAAACGTACGCTACGAGCTTACCTTGAGTTCAACGCGATTGAACGACGCTCACCCTGATACAGCTTTCAATTCGCTGAATTCGTTGTTATGCTGCTGTGTCACTACTCTTCGTCCTGTAGATGATAAACCAAAGAAAATGCGAGTTGCCTATCACAATTCTCCAATTGGAAACATAAATTCGAAGTAGTGTTCGTGTTATTAAAATGATAATGTTCAACTATATAGAGTCCTTGTAGTACACGGTGTTCTTCCTCTTAAAGTACGACTCTTTCAAACAACCATAACGTAATGTTCCGCTGTCGGTGAAGTCGATGATACGTGCTAGAGTTGTATAATATTTAACTCTATAAGGCACTGAATAATGTCACCTTTAGCACTCGAAATCACTATGTTGTATTTTCACTTAAAATACTGCTTCCTGGATACTTAAAATCCGGCTCAAAGGACCATGGATTGAGTGCAAATAAAATGCACGTTATGCGACAAATTGATGCAGCATAACCATTTAGGAATAAATAAATAAAGACGTTTGATGGTTAACAATATTTAATGAATTAATGAAAATACTTATAAATACATAATGGTAGCACGCACTGTCTATGAAAGAAGGTAGACGTGTGTACGCTTCGAGCGTTTGTCGAAAACTGACAATATGTATTCTCGTCGGAAGGAAGGAAACGAAGCAGGTATGGCCCTTAGATTTTAGCCTAAACTATTATAAAAACAAAGGTGAAGGAGACAAACTTGCCCTCGTCGGAAAATCCCAAGAGCTCCGAATGGGCCGGACATGGCACACATCTGTAGTGTCTCGTCCTGGTTTATGAGTTTATTACGGTACCCTTTTTTATTGTACCAGTACGGTCTTAACCAGTCATAAATTAAGCAATCACATAGATCGATGGCCATACCTCTCTTCATCCGCTTACAAACGTTTGCTTATACGAAAAAATCTAAAGTAAATAAAGACGAATGTATAAAATATATAATTATAAATATAACTATAACTACAACATTTTCAATTGGGCATATGAATTTTTATCGTAGATACGCATATTTCTCACATAAAATTCTTCATTAGTAGAATAAAAATAAAATTAAAAAAAAGGGAATGCTCTCTACGGAACAACTGTTGCGAATCTTAATACTGTGCTGTTTGTATATTGATATATTTTTTTGTTATTATTTCTCCTAGGAATATGGTATAGTACAGGGCAACCGCTTTGATTCGATACATAGTTATTTTCATCTAGGAACTTTAAATCATTTACCGTAGCGAAACCATTATTTATTCTTTTTAACGAGTACAATTTTTTAGTATTGTGTATGTTCTTAAACAATTGGTTATCTACAGAATTTATTGACTTTGCATATTTTCTGATTAGTTTTATGATAAAAATATCTATTCTAATTATTTCTGCTTTTTTGTACAGCGTTATGTTAGATATTCTTTTTTTAAGTGGATCTGAGTAATTTCTATATAGATTTAAGCAACATCTTAAAATTTTTCTTTCAAAAATTCTTATTTTTTCCATTAAATTCGGATTAATATTAAACCAGATAGGACAGGAATAGGTAATTATTGATCTTAATAAGCTTAGATAGGTTATAATTTTGGCTTGTTGATTTAGTGGGGAAATGAAAATATGTGAAAATAATGTTTGATTTATTTTTTTGTATGTTGACATGTTCATTAAATCGTAGAACTCATCTAAGTGTACGCCAAGATATCTTACGGATCTTTTGTATGGTATACTAATGTTGTTGTCTTTGATTACTTTTGATATTTTTTGGTGTCCTGTTGTTGATTGGGTTGCGGAACAGTATAGTCTCAAATATATCGGGTTAATCTCTAAATTTCAGTTAATATAGTATCTTTAACTTCGTTATATATCGATTGTAATTTTGATTGTTTCCGAATATTGTTTTGTTTGCTGTGTAAATGAGATCATCAGCAAATGCTATTCTGTAAGCATTGCTATTGTTCTCGAAGTTTTCTATATCTAAAATATCGCTGTTAAAAATGTTGAATAGAGTGGGGGAATTTACAGTACCTTGTTGCAATCCTCTGCTGATTGTATAGATTTCTGCGGAATCTTTAAAGTTGTATACTATGCGAAATTGTTTGTGTGTTATCATATTGTAAATGAGTTTGGTTATGTGTAGTGGGAATTTATAGTTATTGATTTTATAAACTAGTGCTTCTAACCAAATAGTGTCGAATGGTGTTTTAAGGTCTATGAGGCATGCGCCTATAACCTCATTGTGTGCTAAATGTTTGTTAATTTAGTCAGTAGTAGATTAATCGCATGTGTGGTAGAATGTTTTTTTTTTAATCCGAATTGATTTACTGGTATAATGTTATTGTTGTTACAGTGTTTTAGAATATTGTTATTTAGTATTCTTTCAAATATTTTGCTTAATGCTGGTAATAAAGTGTTTGCTTGGTTGTGTTTTTTTTTAATAGGATTGTGTGGGCAAGTTTCCATTGCTTAGGGAAGCGACTATTATTAATTAAATTGTTAAATAAAATGCAGTATATTTTAATTGTCTTGTGAGGCAAGTTTTTTAAGACTATATTAGGGATTTTGTCGACCCCAAAAGAAGTTTTATTTCTCATATTTTGAAATAGTTTTATTGTCTTGTTATAATTAGTGGATACTTTAGAATCATTCTTTGTTGGGTTTGATGCTGGATTATTTTTGTTAAACTGTGTTAATGGTGGAAGTGATTCGAATGTTCTTTTTAGGTCCTTTAAAGTTGAGTTGATTTCGTTATGTAACACTAGATTTTGTGTGTTATTAAGTGAGTTTATTTTGTGAAAATGCGTGTCTATGATGATTGAAATAATATTAGGATTGTTAACATAGAATGTGTTCTCATTAAATACTTTTGAGTCATCTGTATCGATATGAGTTAATTTTTTATTGTGTTGTTTTAGATTATTCCATTCCTTGCTGTTAACAATAAGATGAGCAATGTTATTATTTTTATTATTCCTGAAAATTTATTAAGGTTGGGGAAGAAGCTGATAGATTCGTTGTATTTTAATTCTTTTACTGCCTTTAACCAATTTTTGTTAGCTTGATTTTTAAATTCAACGTTAATTTGATTTTTTACAGCTATTAAGGTAATATTTAATTTATTTATTTCTTGTGTATGTTTCTTATTATTTTTTGTTTTTAGATTATGGATCATTGTTAATAATTTACTTTTATCTTTACGGAGATTCGCTATTTTTTTAGTCACTAATTTATTTGTTTGGTTAAATACTTTCACCTTTGGAGCCAGTATATCAATTGTATGGGTTATTTGATTTTTTAATAATTCAATATTATTTTCAATTTCCGTGTTATTTATATTTATATGTTCATTTATTACTAGATTACAATTGTTAGAGATGTGTTCTCTAAATTTATTCCAATTGATATATTTATTGTCATATATATTATATATTTATTGTATGTTATATCATATATTTATTGTCAGTTTGGCTATTTACTGTTATGTGAGTGTTAATAATAAGTGTAAACTGAATCGCTTTATGATCACTATCGTAATTGGAGGTCTTAATATATTTTTCTATGGTGATAATATTCTCATCTATTAGTGCTAAATCAAGAAACGCCTCAGATCTAACAAATGTGGGTGAGTCTTCTGTTATTGCTCTAATTCTGAATTTTGATTGGTATTTATCCAACCAGTGGACTAAATCGAGCCCCTGATTATTACAGGTTTTATCGCCTAATGAGGTGTGTCTGACATTGAAGTCACCTATTATAATGAATTTGCTCTTTACATCATTTAGTTTTAATTTGTTACAAAGATGTAAAAGATCCTTACTCAATTAATTATTATGGTAGAGGATTCTAAGTTATTGAAATTAAATTGTTTGTAGCTATTGATGTGTGGAATTGTTTTTTTTATTAAAATGGCCGTAACTCCACCAGCAATGGTGTTTCTGTCATTTCTATAAATGTTATATTCATCTAATAGTAGTTTATGGGAATTATTCAGTTTTGTTTCACTTATAGCTATTATGTCCAGCTTATGTTTTTTTAAGAATAGATTGAGCGAGTATTTTTTACTATGGGTGATCAGGGAGTTAACATTTATTGCTGCAATTTTTAATGTGTCTATGTACTTGAGTTTATTATTGAGAATGTCTCTAGTTTCCATCATAAATCAATGACTAAATGTGCTGCTAGGAGGTCAATTTTATTGCTATATCTATTTATTTTTTCAATTAATTCTAGTTTAAAGTTATTAAAAAGTGTTGTTAACTCCCTGCTTATTTTTTCAGTAACTATACCAATAATTTCATTGAACTGAGGTGTCTCCTACATGGGTGGTTGTGCTGCCACCTTTGGTGTTGTTTTGGATGCTGTGATGTCTACATATGTTGGAGTCGGTGATCCTGCATCCATACTGCGTTTGCTTTCCATACTGTATTGAGATTTTAGTTGATATAGCTTTATGGTTTTCGTATCTCTTTGTTTTTGCTTGGTCTTGAGTATTTTTGAGTGCTCTTAATTTTTTTAGATACACCGGACAACCTTTGAAATTCGCTGGGTGACCTTTCATTCCACAATTGATACATTATATCTCGTTGCTATCAATTTTTTCACTAATGGCACACTTTCCTGGATTATGATTTGAAAGGCATTTGCAGCATCTATATTGCATGTTGCAGTTTGATGCAACATGCCCGAATCTCTGGCATTTTTTACATTGTGTTATTGGATTCCTTCTTAGCGGTTCCCATTTGATTACTTGCCACATAAGTATTTTTGTGTTTGTAATCATTTTGATGTCACTCTCAGGAGAGCACTGCACTATGAAGTTCTTAATATTTACATTTCTGGTTTTAAGTAACTTAACCTTTAACCATTAACCTTTAGTATGACCACTTTTTCAAGATTCAACTTTACTAAGTCATCAAATATTTCCTTTTCGTTGGTCTGAGAATTTAAGCTTTTCAGCACTAACGTTTTTGGTTTTAATATTTTAGGGGTGAATGTGTAGAATTGTACACCGTTGTCACTCAATTTTTTTTTACTGTCATATATGCTGACATGGATTTGGTTATAATATTTATTTTAGTTTTGCTAATGTTCTTAATTGCGAATTTGCAATTATGATTCATATTTATTAATTTTTTTATTAATTCATTAGATGAAATATTTCCTACGATTAGGGGTGGTGGTTTATTATGCGTGTTCGCACCCTCTTGGATATGAATACTGGTTATTGAATTCGCAATTATGATTCATATTTATTAATTTTTTTATTAATTCATTAGATGAAATATTTCCTACGATTAGGGGTGTTGGTTTATTATGCGTGTTCGCACCCTCTTGGATATGAATGCTGTTTATTGCCGATTCATGTTGACGACGTTTGTCCTGCATTTTGTTCTCAAAAATGGCGTCGATGCTGTGCAACGCTAAGCTACAATGCGTCTTTTCTGGAAATATCACGTCCATATTGTTTACGGCGCTGTCTGTTCTAAGAAGGTTGTTGTTCGGTGCGGTGATCGCGTCCCTTATTGCTGTTGCTGGTACTTTAACATTTTCATTATTTATTATGTGTTTAGATTCTTTATTATTAATGTTATTAACATTTTTATTAATTTTTTATTTTTTGCCTGAGTGTTTCACTGCTATGGATTCCTCTGTTTTTTTATTATTTTTTATATTAGAAGGCATGGTGATGTCTTCTGTTAAGATGTTTCTTTTTGTGGGTTTATATATTGACCCGCTATTTTTGCAATTGTTCAATGCTATTTGGCATTGCAATATATTGTTTTTTACACAGTCACTATCTATTGTCATTATCTATGGCTCACGGTGCTAACAGTACTATACTTAGCGAGTGCGGATTTCCACTACGCGTACTTAGATGCTACCTGACCCGTATTTGGGATCAAACCCTGTATAAAGCCTGGCTTATAGCGAGGGGCTTATTCCAGAAGTTTGCAACGAACTACGATGAAGTTTTCACGCCCCTTGTTACTGACGGATTCCTTAATAATTTAAACATCAAATATTAAATTGAATATATAAGATGAAAGGCACCTAGGCAAGTTTTAGCAAGACGGTGCGTTATTTTTTGTCAAAAGAACAAAAACTAAAAGTGCTTTATTTATTATTTGGGTATAAATAAGAAAAGCAATGTACGCGTAAATAAATACATAATTTAATAATAATAATTGTAAATTATTATTTTCGGAAAAGGTTTTCTTCTCGATTTTTCCAAATGGTTTTTCGTGGAGTTTTGCTCAGAATTGTCTGAAACCTGGTTGAATGCGGAAATAAGAATATTATTTTTTGTAAGAAACGAAAGCCGCTAGATTGTTAATATTTGTTTTATAGTGTTTAAGTAATTTATATTATACTATATTATAAAAAATTTATATATTACATTTAATACTGTTTAGATTTAGGATTATTAAATTATTGATTTATAGTTATAGTATCGTTGTAAATAACGAGGCCTATGGTGACGAGGATTTCCACGACCTAGCTCGGACTGTGCATGGGTTCGCCCATGGCCTGGAGGTCATATGTGCGGGTCGGGTATATCCGAGGCTCGCGACTATTCTTTCTGAATAGACATGCACGAGAAATGTGTTGAAAAAAACTCGTGGCCGTGAAGGCTATAAACCTCAACGTAAATGTTGTTGAGGATCTCTGAGCGAAGCCGTGGAGAGCCCGAAGTCGCGCACCCAAGTTTATACATATATGGTATACTGTGTTCGGAATCATCGAAGGACCGCGGTGTCCGATGCTCTTTTCATGGGGCGAGCGTTGTATAAAATAAGCGATCGAGACTCGAGCGGCATTCTTTTTCGCGTCAGCTTTCGAACTGTAGACATCGTCGTAATTACGTTCTTAATAAAGTTCTTTGTGTTTTGAATTTATATTTTAACTTTTATTCTCCAAACACCTTATCCCAAATCCAGTTCTCGTCTGTTATACCTCTAGTTCATGATTTGAATGAAAGCATATATATATGATTCGAGATTTGAATGATCATTTCAGAAGGATCGTAAGGTAATAAAAAAGGTATAATTTGTAAGTTAAAAATACTTTAGAAAGTGATACAGATTCCTGCAATCTATTTGAATTTTATAACATTAAATTAAATGATTTCCTCTTCTTTGGAAATTGATAAGGAGGTTAAGAAGAGATGTGGGATTGGGACGTGCGAGTGTAGGGGGCGAAGCGCCCGCCGGGGTTGGGGGGCGGAGTTATTCTCATTTCTTTTTCTGAAAAGAAATAAGAATAATCATTTGAATATTATAAGTTTGTTAATCATCTACTCTTAAAATAAAACTTTAAAAAATTGAATAGCATAAAAAATATCATTCAAAATTAACATTAATTTAAAAAAAGATATAGATAATTTTTAATACTTAAAAATCCTAACGAAAACTGAGAATCTTGCCTGTCGCAGTAATATTCATCCAGTGGATTGTGAATAAAACTTATTTGAAATTAAGAATTAGCAACTATTTATTAAAAGATTTAAAAACAGTATACAGAAATATAAATTGACAAAGATTGAAGTGTCCCTTCCTTCTTGGACGACTTCACCGAAAGAACTAACGCACGCATCCTCCGTAGAAGCGAGAATATCTCGCTTCTATACCTGCAAAACCCATGCACCCTAATTAGTTTATTACAGTCGGTCTTGCGACCCTCTCATACCAGGGGATTTCCCGGCCTTATTCCTCTACTACTCATAAAGATATATATATATATATATATATATATATATATATATATATTCTTGGAGGTGCAGTTTTCTAGTCTACCTCAACACTCCCCTTAAAACTTTACATCCAAGAATTCAATTAAACAATTAAGCTTCCTTTCGTTTTCAGACCTGATGCTTCAATTAAATATAAAAATCTAGGTTTTGCTAACGCTTTGGTCATAATGTCTGCAATCTGATTTTCACTCTTTACATACTTAACATCAATCTCACCATTATTATACAATTCACGTACAAAATTATATTTTACATCTATGTGTTTCGTGCGTTGATGGAATTCCGCATTTTTTATTAATTTTAATGCACTCATATTATCAATATACAAATTACATGTTTTAATATTTATTTTACAATCATGAAATAATTTCTTAATCCAAACAATTTCTTTACTTGCTATAGCTGCGCTTACATATTCGGCTTCGGTAGTTGATAACGCTACGCATTGTTGTCTTTTACTTTGCCAGGTTATGGCTGCATTCGCATTTAGACAAACTACACCTGATGTAGATTTTCGTAATATTTTGTCACCTGCATAATCAGCATCACAGTATGTTTCGTAATCACCGTTTTTAGAATATAATATTCCGAGATCCACAGTACCCTTCAGATATCGCATAATACGTTTGACTAACAGCCAGTGCGCATCAGTAGGTTTGTCGAGAACTCTAGAAGCAACGTTTACGGCAAAGCTAATATCGGGCCTAGATACTACTTGTAGATACATCAGACTACCTACAGCCTCTCTATATGGGACTTTACTGTCTAATTCCTTTGAAATCTTTGCATCCCAACCAACTTCAATTGGAGTACAAACAGAATTTGCCTCTTGCAAATTGAACTTTTGTAGCATATTTAGAATATATTTCCTTTGATGGATAAAAATACATTGTTCATTTAATATATTAATTTCTATACCAAGATAACTGGTGACATTTTTAGTGCTCGTAACTGTAAATTTCTTCTTAAGCTCATAAAAAAATCTATCTATTAGTGTTTCATTAGATGCAGCTAATAATCCATCATTAACATAAATAACTAATAACATTTCATCATAATTTTCTTTAAAAACATAAAAACATGAGTCAGCTGTACATTGATAAAAACCAAATTTCCGTAAAAAATTCGAAAAATGATTAGACCAGCATCTCGGAGCTTGTTTTAAACCATATAGGCTTTTTAATAATTTACAAACTCGCGCTGTTCCATCGTGAAAACCTTCAGGCTGCTTCATATAAATTTCTTCCTTTAAATCGCCAT
Organism: Sycobia sp. Sy_11; assembly: GCA_018907035.1. Classification (NCBI taxonomy): domain Eukaryota; kingdom Metazoa; phylum Arthropoda; class Insecta; order Hymenoptera; family Epichrysomallidae; genus Sycobia; species Sycobia sp. Sy_11. The sequence continues at coordinate 2,124,089 of JACCIC010000062.1, read as the reverse complement.
ACAGAAAAGCTGTTTTCACATCAAACTGTCCTAAACATAGATTTTTCCGAGCAGCAAGACTCAATACAAACCTTATTGTATTATAACGAACGACCGGGCTAAGAGTTTCTTTATAATCTACCCCTTCCTTTTGTGAATAACCTTTGATTACTAGCCGCGCCTTATATCTTTCTGTTCCGTCGGTATTATATTTTTTTGTAAATACCCATTTACAATTAATCGCTTTAAAATTTTCTGGCTTATCTACTAGGATCCAGGTTCTATTTTCATACAACGAATTCATTTCTTCACTCATCGCTATCATCCATTTCTGTTTTTCATTTGAATTTATTACATCCTTATATGTAAGCGGAACAGTCTCGGCTACATGAGTAATCGGACAACCGTAAAAATCATTTCGTTTAATTAAACGTCTATCTCGAAGAATTCTATGATTATTTTCATTGCTATTATTATTTAATCTTTGTAATGGCTCTACAATTTCTTCTGTTACATCGTTCGATTCAATTGAAGTTTCATCGCTTTGTGATATACTTTCTTTTACGCGTATTTCTTGACTTTTGTGAACAATATTTTCTATTTTAAAAACTACATCACGACTTAAAATGATATCCCTTTTACTCGGAATATATATACGATATCCCTTTGAATTTCCAATATAACCGACAAAATACCCAAAAATTGATTTTTTATCTAGTTTTTTTCTTTTTTCGATTGGAACATGAACGTAGCATTGGGTTCCAAATACTTTCATATTTTCAAAATTTCCTTGCTTACCATACCATAACTCGAAGGGAGTCTTGTTGGTATGCCTCGTTGGACCCGTCCTATTTATTACGTAAACCGCGGTATTCATAGCTTCTGCCCACAGAAATATCGGTAATTCGGATTTAGAGTAAATCATAGATCGTGCTGCCTCTGTTACAATACGATTCTCACGTTCCGCGACACCGTTTTGTTCGGGCGTATAAGGGACATTTATCGAATGTATCACTCCTTTATTTTCTAAAAACTGACTTACTTCCTTATTTTGAAATTCGCGACCACCATCTGTATGTAACTCTTTAATTTGCTCACAAAACTGATTTTCTACTTCGGTGCAAAATGATTTTAATTTTCCTGCAACTTCCCATTTATTTCGAACAAAATAAATATATCGATATCGCGAAAAATCATCCTTTAAAATTAAAAAATATAATTTTCGACCCAGAGATTTATGCTCCATAGGCCCGCATAAATCCGCGTATATTATTTCGCGAGCTCTTGTAGCGCGTTCAGTCTTCTCGTGAAAGCTAAGTCGATGATGCTTACCATAGGCACAACCATCACAAAAATCATTGTTGTCTTCTACTCTTATACCTGCGCTTTTCAAAAAATATTTCACATGTCTTTTATTTTGATGGCAAAACCGTTCATGCCATAATTGCAAGGATTCAATCTTATTTTCTTTATAAGAAAAATTAATAGTTTTTGTAACTACTACGGAAACATTAATTTGATACAAATTACCATTGTCAGAACCTATTGCTACAATATTATCATCGCGCATAAATAAACACCGTTTACCTGACTCTGTTATTATAAAGGTTAAGCCTTTTGAGCTGCGACTTTTACTGAAAATAAGTTGCGTTTTAAATTCGGTACATATAAAAGGTTACATATTGTTCCGGGAATTACTTCATCGTTTACAAAGGTTTGTATATCTATATCGCCCTTACCGTACGCAAATATACTTTCGCCATTTTCTAACATAATCTTAAGCGGTACCTTAAATTCGCTATATTCGTCATACCATTCACGGCGAAACGTCATGTGATCCGATGCTCCAGAATCAATCAGCCATGTGTCATTATCTGCAACACTGCCCCTGCTTCCCAAAAAGAGCTGTCTCCTTGCTTCTCGTTGTTCTTCAACGCTGTCCTGTGAAGTATTACCTTGTATATCATTTGATTGTAAAGCGTTGCGATGTGAAGTATCCCTCTTCGTGAAACAATTCTTACTTATATGTCCTTTCTTTCCACATATAAAACATCCGCGGCAGTCCTTGCTTGTATGACCTTTCAAGCCACAAGAGTAACAACTAAAATTCTTGTTTGACTTTTTTTGTTATCCTTGTTAAATTTTTTTTTCTCCGATCCGTCTCTTCTTAGCTTTGATATAAGAGCAACCTTTTCTTCATCTTTGTCTTTATCATGCACTCTGAGTTCTTCGGTCATTAGACGGGTTGTTAAATTTTCTGTTGTTTTCCTTGCTTCATCCATCGAATCCCATGCGCTATGAAAATGACTGAATTTTCTTGGTAATGTTGAAAGTACACGAGCTATAAACATTGAGCTTGATACTGTACTTCCAAGTGCCTTCATCTTTGATGAGATCTGTTCTAGCTTCGACATATTTTGCGCAACATTTTCAGATGGGTCCCACTTGAAATCGAAAAACTGCTTCTGTATCCTGCTTAAATTTTCTTCTGACCTCATGTCGTATACAGAAATCAACTTTATCCACATTTCACGTGCTGTCGTACAACTCAAAAGCAGTCCAAGAGGTTTCTTCTCGAGCGTTGTTACAATTAACTTTCTCGCCGCACTGTCTGCGTTCTTAAACCTCTGAACTGCGTTTTCGAAATTTTCGTCACTCTTTATAGGATACTTGAGCGTATCCTCGCAGACTCCAAGCATGTCACTTTTTTCTTCCAGAAGCGTGCGTATTACAAAACGCCATTCGAGCCAATTGTCTTTATCCCGTAGCTTCTCAATTTTAAATGTGCCTTCCATTTTTCTTCTTGTTTATAAAACTGTAATAAATACTTCTTCTTATTAGCACTTACTACAACTTTCTTCGATTTTACAAAACAACACTTTTCCTTTTATAAATATCACTATTGAACATTTCACATTCACTATCAATCAACTGGGCCCATAACCTGTCGCAGTAATATTCATCCAGTGGATTGTGAATAAAACTTATTTGAAATTAAGAATTAGCAACTATTTATTAAAAGATTTAAAAACAGTATACAGAAATATAAATTGACAAAGATTGAAGTGTCCCTTCCTTCTTGGACGACTTCACCGAAAGAACTAACGCACACATCCTCCGTAGAAGCGAGAATATCTCGCTTCTATACCTGCAAAACCTATGCACCCTAATTAGTTTATTACAGTCGGTCTTGCGACCCTCTCATACCAGGGGATTCCCTGGCCTTATCCCTCTACTACTCATAAAGATATATATTATATATATATATATATATATATATATATATATATATATATATTCTTGGAGGTGCAGTTTTCTAGCCTACCTCAACATTGCCGAGAATCCTGAGAGACTACACGGTTTCATCCATTCACTTTTGCTCTCTAGTGAGGAAAAGTAGATATAGAGAGTTTGAATTATAGAATACAAATTTCTCCTTATAAGTCGTCCGGTAATATCAGGACATCGTCTTCTACCGTCCGAACACGCAACTCCCCGTAGAAAATATCCCGAGGTAGCTAGACATCGTATTCTACCGACCAAATATGAAACTCCACTCCCCGTAGAAGTCGTGCTAACACAACTGGACATCGTTTCCTACCAACTAAAAAAGATACTCCGCATAGAAGTCATTCCAAAGCATCTGGGCATCACATTCTACCGTCCTAACACGTATCTCCCCATAGATGTCGTCCCTACATACCTGGACTTCGTTTTCTATCAACTATATACAATACTCTCCATAGAAGTCGTCCAGAGACGAATGAAACCTCCCGAGGAAGCTAGAGATCGTTTCCTACCGATTAAATATAATACTCTCCGTAGAAACCGTATATAAAATGTGTATGTATGTATGTATGTATATATATATATATATATATATATATATATATATATATATATACACTAGCATTCCCCGTCTCGTTTCGCCCGAGATAATAATTTAACCGATTTCTTAAACAATTCAATAATATCTAAGTAAAAAGTACACTATATATAACAATCTATATTATTATAAATAATTGACCGTAATTTACCTATCGACACATCTGTATAGAAAGCTGCTCCCAAGCAGTGTCCACTTCAAAAAGTTGATATTTTGCCTACCATTTTATACAATAATATACATACATATATATATATATATATATATATATATATATATATATATATATATATGCATATTAAATACAGCTTCTATGGAAAAAATTGAACTTTAGAGTTCGAGCGGTAGAAATAGATGTCCAAGTGTAGAGTAAGCGAGTATTTTTTACTATGGGTGATCAGAGAGTTAACATTTATTGCTGCAATTTTTAACGTGTCTATGTACTTGAGTTTATTATTGAGAATGTCTCTAGTTTTCATCATAAATCAATGACTAAATGTGCTGCTAGGAGGTCAATTTTATTGCTATATCTATTTATTTTTTCAATTAATTCTAGTTTAAGGTTATTAAAAAGTGTTGTTAACTCCCTGCTTATTTTTTCAGTAACTATACCAATAATTTCATTGAACTGAGGTGTCTCCTGCATGGGTGGTTGTGCTGCCACCTTTGGTGTTGTTTTGGATGCTGTGATGTCTGCATATGTTGGAGTCGGTGATCCTGCATCCATACTGATATTTTGCCGACCATTTTATACACAGCATATTAAATACAGCTTCTATGGAAAAAATTGAACTTTCGAGTTCGAGCTGTAGAAATAGATGTCTCGAGACGACGTTTTCGGAAAGTATCATAGTCGGACGATAGGACATATCTTGGGATGACTGCTATAGAGAATCTTGTGTTGGAAAAGTAGAATATGATATCCAGGTATTCCGGGACGACTTTTACTGGAAGTATGTTTATTCAAATAATAGAATACAAATCTCTTCATTCTGTCATACCTGGACATCATCTTCTACCGTCCGAACACGAAATTCCCCGTTGAAGTCGTTCCAGAACACCTGGACATCGCATTCTATCCTCTCTTGTATATTATATGTAAATGCTATATATATAATAAATGTTTTTGAATATAATCTTCAGAGTAAATTCATTTCTTATTTATTTCATTGAAAGGCGCATCTGATTAACTTCGCCTGTGCAGCGTTCCTGATACTCGCAAATTGTGAGCCTCCATCCAGCAGTAAGCATCAATCCAAAGCAGCAAGGAGTTGGTAGTTCTACACATCAGTAAGCAAGCTCGTATTTTCCTTTTAGAAATAATCCTATATTTTGCTTCAATTCAATCAAAGATTCAATTTGCTTATGTGCAAAATGACTGCCGCTGAGGAGCTTAAGGAGTTAAAAACCGAGCATGGGGTAATTAAGGAAGCAGTCCTTAATTCGCGACCTATTACTTACATATCCCAAGATCCAAACGACCTTCAGCACATTTTTTAATTGAATAAACCCTTACGAGCTTACCAGAGTTAAACTATGCGCAAACCTTCAAGTAAATCGTTTGTCAGCATGGCAGCATATTCAGTATATGAAAGGACACTTTTAAAAGAGTTGGTCCAAAGAATATTTTAATCTGTTGACAACTCATGCTACATGACAACAGAAGAAACCTGAAGAAATCAGAATTGGCACTCTCGTGTTGTTAAAAGAAGAAAATACTCCGTTGCTACGCTGGCCACTTGTTCGAATAGTTGAAGCATTCCCGGGCAAAAATGGCACAACGCGAGTAGTTTCAGTTAAACAAGTTCTGGTGTATACAAGCGTAGCGTTAAATAAGTTTCGCTACTTCCAATTGAATAAGACAATGTAAATATAAAAACTTCTAATAAATCAATATTGAAATAAAATCTGTATAAAGATGTAATAATAATAACTATTGTATGTCAAATTCACATTAATCATAAAAAAAAACAAATGGTAAAAATTACACAATTCATTATAAACACTATTGTAAAAAAACGACACTTGTTTGCTATTATACTATTGAAAAATATTCAACTTATATAAGTCTTTTAATGTTGAACGGGGTTCGTTCAAGGCGGGCGGTATCTTCACAAAGGAGTATTTGTAAATTTTCCCGTCTTAATAGCATTCTGGTAATTCTTCTACTTGAGCAAAGGAATATAATGGGATATTTTCCATTACAGACACGCCCCCTTCACAGGTAGGATCATAATCTCCTTAATTCGATGATCAAGCCGAGCTTTCAGCGAAGTTTGGGCCTCAAAGCATTCACGCTTGTAGAGGCGAAGTTGATTTTATGCACATACACGAATCAAAATATAAGCAATCAAATTGTAGAGTATTTCAGATACAAAGGTAATGAGTTTGCGAAGCAACTATTTGTAGGGTAGTTATTGTCGAATGGTAGAAAAGAGAAGTTCGCTTAAACTCTCTCTTGTATATTATATGTAAATACTATATATATAATAAATGTATAATCTTCAGAATAAATTCATTTCTTATTTATTCCATAGAAAGGCGCAACCGATTAACTTCGCCTGTGCAGCGTTCCTCATATTCGCAAATTGTGAGCCACTGCGTAAATCGCCAAATCAGAATTTCAACAATAATGTCTGCAATTATTCAACAAAGAAGTGGCATTAAATTTTATACGCGAAATGAAATATCAACAGCCGATACATTCAGAATGTTGCAGAAGGCCTTTTGTGAGAAGTCAATGTCAAGAGCAAGTGTTTTTGATTGGCACAAATTTTTCAAAGAAAGTCAAGAACGTGTTGTAAACGAACCACACCAAAGACGACCAAGAACATCTACTGATGGGCTACACGTCGACAAAATCAAAGAATTGGTTCTGCAAAATCGTAGATTGACTCTAGAGCGCTTGCTGATATCGTTGGAATTTTCAAATGGGTCAGTCAACCACATTTTGAAAGACATTTTATGCCTGAAAAGAGTGAAGTCTCGACTGGTGCCAAGAACACTCAACTTTTTGAAAAAACAGCGTCGCATGGAGGTCTGTGAAACGATGATTTCGGACAATCAGGACAAGATGGAACGCAAAACTGGAGATGAGACTTCGGTCTACGCTTACGATCCCGAAACAAAGGATCAATTGAGCGAATATCGTGCCAAAGGAGAGCGGAGACCGAAAAAATTACGCCAAAGCCTCTCAAAAGTCAAGGTTATGTTCACTGTTTCCTTCGATTATCGTGGTGCGGTGCATTATGAATTCCTTCCAACTGGCCAAACGGTTAACAAAGAATTGAATTGTACTTCTGTCGACTGCCCATATACAAATTAATAAATATTTTTTTATTGGTCTTACAGTCCAATCAATTCCATCCAAAAATAAAATAAAATAAAAATAAAAATAAAATAAAAATAAAAAATAAAAATAATAATAAAAAATAAAAAATAAGAAATAAAAATAAAAAATAATAAAAATAAAATAAAAAAATAAAAATTAAATTAAAAATTAAATTAAAATTATAATGACAGTCAGACTGTCCTTGTTTACATTCACCCCCGTAGACTAATCTGAAAATAAAATATTAGCTGAAAAAATTCTTTGTTAGTAAAGTGCAGTCTGACTGTCCCCAACACCCTTACCTAATTGAAGACTTGTCCAACTTTTCGAGCTCGCTACGGCTCCTCATCAGTCCCTGATGAGGATGAATTTTTTCAGCTAATATTTTATTTTCAGATTAGTCTACGGGGGTGAATGTAAACAAGGACAGTCTGACTGTCATTATAATTTTAATTTAATTTTTAATTTAATTTTTATTTTTAATTTTTATTTTTTTATTTTATTTTTATTATTTTTTATTTTTATTTCTTATTTTTTATTTTTTATTATTATTTTTATTTTTTATTTTTATTTTATTTTTATTTTTATTTTATTTTATTTTTGGATGGAATTGATTGGACTGTAAGACCAATAAAAAAATATTTATTAATTTGGTTAACAAAGAATAATAATTGAGTGTTATGCGCCGTTTTCCTGCAGCTATTTGTCTCAAAAGGTAAGATTTATGGAAATACAACTCTTAGTTTTTGCATCACGATAATGTGCCAGCTAACACTGCATTAATTCTACGTAAATTTCACGAAAACATTTCGCCAAAAATTCAACCGTTATCGTTCCGCAACCACCGGACTCGCCTGATGTAGCACCGTGTGAGTTCTGTTCAGTAAACTTAAAAGATCACTTCGGGGAGACGGTTTTGATTCGATTCGAAGAAATAAAAGCCTAATCGAAGAAGGAACTGATGGCCATTCCGGAATACGAGTATAAAAAATGTTTTGAAAATTGGAACAAACATTGGCATAGTTGCTTTGCATCTGGAGGGACTATTTTAAGGGGGGTGAATTGTATTTAAAGACATAAATAACGATTTCAAAAGTTAAAAATAAAATGTTACTCATATTTGTACGGTCTTATTGAAAATCTTCTTAATGTTCATATTTAGTACCAGTATCTCGACCCTATATCAATAAGATAAGTCATCAAAACAAATCATAACTGCTTAATTGAAAGGTTCCCATGCAATTGGCTATTAATTCTATAATGAATTACAAGGGAATATAATAGTTTTACACATTTCACTACACAATATGAAATGAAGCAAACTAATCATCCACGTATTACCTTTTGCGGGTAGAGCGCCTTCCCCATGAAGTTGGTGACCTCGGCGCCGAAACTGAACCCAACGACAACAAGAATAAATAAAGATTTCAAAAGTTATAATTAAAGTCTTGCTCATATTTGTACATAATAGTATATATATAGTAATATAAAAATCATGAGATTGAGTGTGGCAGCAAGAACGGAATTTGATGAATTTGAGCATGCAGAATATTTAAATGTAAATTACGAAGTTGATTAGGACTGATATATATAATATAATATATAATGTCCATATAATGCCATACATATAATATATATATATATATATATATATATATATATATATATATATAATGACATACATAGCATACAATCATTTTCAAGTCATTGAACTCTTGATTTAGAATTACAATATAACTCTTAATTTAATTACAAAATAACAGTAAAATGTCTTGGAATATACTTCTGTTTTGAGGAAAGTGATTATAAATAATTCTGTATGTAGTGTATTTACAGCAGATCAGAGATTATTTGAATGATATTTTTAAAATATTGAAATTATTATTATGTAATGTCAAAGAATGTGAAGCCATGATATATTTTGGTTATAATTTTTAAAAAAGAAGAATCTTAAAAATGACTATAGCTTATCACCTACAGAAAGCTTATGTAAATTAATTTTAATTTGGGATAATCATATTAAAATTAATAGATAACTTTTTTGTAAATAAATTTTATACAAAATAATAAAAGTTTTTATTTTTGTGATATTTAAATAGTCCTATGCTCATTTATGTTTTAATATATCTTCCTATCTAGAACTCATATATTTGCTTAGATACTTATTTTTAATTAAATAACTACTATATAACAAAAAATTAATATAGAATAAATAAAAACCATTTGTATATTTAGTTCATAGACATAATTCTATCTAATATAAATAAAAAATAATTTTAATTAATTTAAGATATGGAAGAATAACATTTGGTGTTCATAGTAGATGTTGGATTTCCGTATAATAAAAAGGGAGTAGTTCAATGTGTAACTAGGAATTTTATTGCTTGCGAGAAAGACAAGAAAATGTATAGTTCATGGAATGTCGGGGAAACGGCTAGGATTAACAAGATTTATTATATAGTTAGTTTTATACCTGAGACGCTCGTTAAGGACAAGGGTAATTTAGAGATGGGCATATGCCGACCCCCCCCCCTTTCGCCGATATGACCGGCAGACGTACAGCTGCGTCGGAGTGATGGGTCATTGTCGTCCCAGCATCGAAGCGAAAACGTCGCGCATTTACTTAACGCTCGATGACTTGTGTATTTTGTGTTAAAAACCTTTTTCTTAATAAAATTCTTAATAAATTCATAATTTAAATGTATATATCGTAAAACTCATTTTATTTGATTTCAACCCTATTATCCCAAGTTATTATATTTTATCGAATTGAACAGTAGATAAAGAAAATAAGCAATATATTAGGTTGTCAAATATCTCCCTTCCGCTTTTTTGCTCTTCATTCAATGCTTTATATAAAGTGTTACAGTGGTCGTATTTACTTCAAATATGCGCCGTTTTGTTCGCTAATTTGTTTTCATCTAACCGGCAACTTCATAATACTCCTCTCGTAGAAACCCCTCTCCCACAAGCCTCTTTTGAGTCCAACTTTAGACCACCAAGGGCATTGGACATGGACAAGAACAGGTGGTAATCACTTGGCTCTATGCCCGGGCTATATGATGGATGCGATGAAACCTCCCATCCGAACTCCCGTAGCTTCTGACGAGTCATCAACGAAGTGTGTGGTCTGGCGTTGTCCTGGTGGAACACTATACCCTTCCTGTTGACCAATTGTGGACGCTTCTGGTCGATACCCTACTTCAAGCGGTCCAGTTGTTCACAGTAGATGGTAGATTTAATCGTCTGGCCACATGGGAGCAGCTCATAGTGGATGATTCCCTTCCAATCCCACCAAACACAACAAAACCTTCCTGGCCGTCAATCCCGGCTTGGCCACTGTTTGGGACGGTCCACCGGCCTTGGACCACGGCCGTTTTCGCTTGATATTATCGTATGTGATCCATTTTTCGTCGCCAGTTACCATCCGCTTCAAAAATGGGTCGAGTTCATTCCGTTTCAGCAGCACGTCTCAGGCGTCAATTCGGTCCAGAAGGTTTTTTTGCGTCAAATCATGCGGCACCCAAACATCAAGCTTTTTTTGTATTCAGTCTTCTGCAGATGGTTTAAAATAGTTTGGTGACTAACTCTCATCTCCTGGGCGATGTCACGAGATGCCACATGCCGGTCTAACTCGATAAATTCCATGATTTGATCGGTATTCGTCGTCACAGGTCTTCACCCGGCTGGCTTATCCATGGTGTCGTTTTCACCGGCTCTGAATCGTCGAAACCATTCCTCTGCGGTTCGAAGTGATAGCGTGCCATGTCCACAGAACACCATTAATTTCACCGAACGTTTCTCTAGCGGATTTGCCTTTGACGAAGTAAAACTTTAAAATAGCGCGAATTTCGGCGTTAGTAAACTCCGTGTTTACACGTCTATAACTTTTGAACGCAATATCCAAACTAATCATGCATAGCGTTGTTTTGTAAGTTATGTCAAGACCTTTCAAATGATGTATAGTATTGCCAGATACGAGCTCTGTAGCGCTTTGTACATAGCCGCGAAATTCATAAGACAAAAAGGCGGAAGGGAGATATTTGACAACCTAATATAAAGGACCAAAAATTAAATATTTTTTTGATAATAAATCAACCTATATTTTTATATTTCTTTAAAATTTTTGAGATAATAAAAACAATAATTAAATACATAGATATAGATTTGATGTAATCTATAAAAATTTCTAAAAATATTTTTAATTTTAATACTTAATTTTAATTTTTTAATTTTAATACAAAATTCTTAAAAAATATAATACTTCTGCTTCGAATATAAGTAAGATATTTTTACAAAATTTCGATATTATTACACAAAATACTTATGTTTTATAACATACTTTTTCAGGATAATGTAACGAAAATTAAGACGTCTTTTTTTAAAAAATAAACCTGTTTGCAAAAAGTATTTTCAAATTGATCCAAGAAAAATTTTTAGTATCTGCACACAAAAAAAATTAACATGATGCAACAAAAACCTATCTTATTATGATCCTGTAAATTCTATGCATTTATATCAATTAAGTAAGGTTTTGAAAAGACCTATCAGTATGGTTCAATGGAGAAATACAATATTCTTTCGGTAAAGTTTTGAAAAAAACCAGAAATTTTTTATCAATTGGCCATTATACCGTTAAAAACAATAAAAAACCTTTTATTGAAGGACCAACGTATTTAAATAATTTTTTATTTCATACCGTCGATGGCCAAACTCGCATCGAACCAAATTTATTAAGTCGAGAAATAATGGAAAGACTAAGAATTATCAATATTGGAATTATCGATATTCTCCAAGTTCCATATCAACTTGTTGCTTATCAACTACGACTACAATGGGTTAGATAATTTTTAAATAAAAATATTTCATGAACTAAATGATTCACTTACATATTAAATTTAATAATAAGACACTTACCTCAAGAATTGTTTCCCTATAGAATTAACAATTTTTCTAATCTTATTTAATTAATTTCCTCATAAATATTTAAATTAAATAGAGTATCATGCAAATATGAAAAAATGTTTATTATACCTAAACTCCAAAAAAGATCTTTAATAAATTTAATAAAATAATTTAATTAATTTAATAAAATAATCTTTAATAAAAGAGATTTAATAAAACAACATTTTTTAACAACAAAAGTAAAAAAAATAGACGAAAATTCATTTGCTCGTGTCTTTTATATAAAAATTTAAATATTTTTAAATTTAAATATTAAACTCAACACTGTAATAATTAACTAAATTATTAGTTGATTTTTTTTATGTTCTATTATATAACGAAATAAAAATTCCGATCATTGAAGTAGTCAGATGACCTGTTTATGATGAAGGAAATAATATATATATAAAGAAAGATACTTTCTTTTATTTCCTTTTCAGACTGAATATATCAGTAAATGAATAATAAAAAGAAGTGTATGTTGAATTAGGTTTAAGACACTTGCATTTATTAAAGGTTAATAAAAGTTGTTAAAATAAACTAATTAGAATTATATTAAAAGGAATTGGCATTGAGAGAATAAAAACTTAAATGTCGTTTCTTTCATTACAGGTATGAGTTAATATATAGTTAGGTTTTAAGTATTGTAAATATATTTTGTAAAATAATTTATAAAAGAATCAAACTCTTATATATATATATATATATATATATATATATATATATATATATATATATATATATATATATATATAATTATATTGTATTGAATTCTTGATTTTTGTATTGAATTCATTAAATAATAATTTTTTGAAAGAGAGATGAAATCTGCAAAAAAACAACTTTTAACATAAGTAAAATAAATAGGCGAGTATGACGTATTCTTAGCATAGTAAGAATTTTGAATACATCTACTCGTGTATTTTATATAAAATTTATATAAAATACTTTCCGAAATTTCAAAATATATTAACACAAAAGATATTTTATAATTAAATTGAAAATTACTTCACTGATATAGTAAAGATTTGCTACTGATCGTGGTAAAGGGAAACATAATAATATATGTTCTTATCATTTTAAGAAATTTTCAACTTATAAATCTTACATGTATTTTATAAAAACTTTTTATAAAATATTTTTCTAAATTCAGAAATATATTAAGACAAAAATACATACATAAAAATATATATAATTATAATGTAAATCTCTTCATAGTAAAACAAAAAAATGTTCATATACCAAAATAATATTTATAAAAAAAATTTTTCTAAAATCTTACGAAATAGATTAACAAAGAATAAATTATATGACGCTATAATATCTTAAAAGAATGGACCATTAGAGCAAATGGCTAAGTGCATTTTATATGCATACCTATAAATAACAGCATGCATAGTTTGCACAAATATATCTGAAACTCTAAAAAATAATAATAACTAAATAGTTTTAACGGAAATGCAGCTTAATAAAGTGATGAGATCCTTTACAAATAGCCGAGTTTATTTTCACATCATTTTGTCCAGGTGTGGACTCATCAAAAAGTATTAATTATCTTGAATCATTGATGTTTTTAGGTGAACATTCATCTGCTATTTATTTTGAACAAATAGTTATGAGCTTTCCAGGCCCTCTTCCACAAAGTTTATGCTGTTTTTTTAATAATTGACTTTGGCATAAAAGAATTTTACAATATACACTGAAATCTGCATAAACGAGGTTTTATTGATAAATACTTTTTAGTTTTGCAACAACATCCGTTTTCAATAGCTAAAAAATATAAATAAACGATTTATAGTTTATTCTGAGTAAACTATAGATAACAATTATTTATAACAGGATTTTACTTATTTATTTGAACAGATTATAATACATTAATAAATATTTTTATCGATCTTACAGTCTTTATAATATAATAATATATTAATGAAAAATAAACAATTTTCTAATAAACTTCTTCAATAAACTGTCACCTCAAAGTATGTATATATATATATATATATATATATATATATATATATATATATATATATATATTTAAGTTATTTAAACGTATATTATTTCAGACTTTGTATTGTATATATATATATATATATATATATATATATATATATATATATATATATATATATATAAGTTCAATATTGGATTTGTTCACTTCTAAGCTTTGTGGGAACGGGTCTGGCAAGATCATATCTGCTTGCTTTAATAATAATGAATTATCAGAATAAACAGGAGAAGAATGTTCACCTAAAACATCGATGATTCAAGATAATTAATACTTTTTGATGAGTCCACACCTGGACAAAATGATGTGAAAATAAATTTGGCTATTTGTAAAGGATATCATTATTTTATTCAGCTGCATTTCTATTAAAACTATTTATTTATTATTATTTTTTAGAGTTTTAGATACATTTGTATAAACTATAAATGCTGTTATTTATAGTGATGCATGTAAAATGCACTTGGCCATTTGTTTTACTGGTTCATTGTTTTAAGACGTTATTGCGTCTTATAATTTATTGTTTATTAATCTGTTTTGGAAGATTTTAGAAAAATATTTTTTATAAATATTATTGTGGTATATGAACATTTTTTGTTTTACTATGAAAATATTTACAATATAATTACATATATTGTTATGTATGTATTTTTGTCTTAATATATTACTGAATTTAGAAAAATATTTTATATAAAGTTTTTATAAAATACATGTATGATTTCTTAGTTATAAATCAGTGAACTAATTTTAAATTTAATTATAAAATATTTTGAAATTTGGGAAAGTATTTTATATAATTTTTTTATAAAATACATGAGAATATGTATTTAAAATTCTTACTAAGAACACACCAAACTCGCCTAACTATTTTACTTTTGTTAAAGGTTATTTTTTGCAGATATAAGTCTATGCAAGGTTTTATTTCATACGTTCAATTTGTAAATTTAAAATGTTATGTACAAAATATAATATACAATATACAATATCGAGAATGCAAACATTAATAGGTAAATAAATGAGAATAATTGATAGTGTTATTCTGTTGCTATAAATATTTTTAATTTTTACTTTTTGAAAGCAAAATCACAGCTACATAAGATGTTGCTTAATAATAATATAATAATTAAAGATATGAAGTAATGATAGTATTTGATAAAATTGTATAATCGTTTTTTTTACGTGCATACAAGAGCAATTCTATATAATACTAATAACCGTACGACATTATGTAATTCTAAGTTATAAATAGTATCTACGGTGTTGTTCCTTTTTTATATAATTATATCGCATTAAAACTTTTTATTTCAAACTTTACAATGTCCCCGCTTGCCCATATAGATGATATTATACACGAACCATACAATAACCGTCCACTTACGCTTACATAAAATTTTGGTCTCTCGGTTTGATAAAAGCGACCAATCGATAAAGTCCGCAATACAGTTCAAACTAAAGCTAGTTAGTATTTCTTTATCCAAACCTATACTATCTTTAAGATAGTCTAACGATGAGTTCCGTTGAGAAAAGTCTATTTTTTATTCTTTTTCGATATACGATTGAGCAAGTGTGAGTGAGGGAATTTTTATGTTCAACAATTGCACGCTTAGGATAGTATAGCGCCAATAAAACGTTAAGAATTAATTCTAATATAAATTTAATTTCGTCTCCTTTTCTGTCTTTACCTTTTCCATTTCTTTCTTCCTTTATTACTCATTTTAAACCGTTCATTTTGAAAGTTTTATGCACATGAGAGCGCGTTTCTTTTAGTTTTCTTTTATCTCACACACGCTTACAGTACTGAATAAATATTATACAGAATTATTAATATTTTTGGGGGCTAGGCATTCATTCGGAGCACACTATCTCATACTTTCACGCTCGGCGAGGAGAAGACCATGCCGATTCTTCTGGATGATCAATCTAAATCGTTATATCGCTACATACTTTTACTTTCCGATATAATGAAATAAAAACAAGTATATAGTTTTACGGAGCGGCGTTGCTGGTGCACGGCAGCCCTTTATATGCTTGATTTGCTACATTCTTAAGAATTACATTACATAAAATTATACATAAAAGTATGATTTAATCCTTGACGTTGTGAAAAGAAAAGTCGATAGATACGAAGACTATCGAGACGCACCAAGTCACAATTCTAATTATCATTCAAATGCGATCTTGGTGCGTCGGAATTTTAAGGGCATAAAAAATAAAACTAAAAAAGGCATTTCGACACATTATGTGTCTATCCGTTCGATAATAATGATACTAATAATGTCTAAATTGCAACTTTGACTTTATTAAAATAAAACAAAAGATCTACCAATAAACAAAAAGAAAATAAAAACAATAAAGAATAAAGAACGACGCTGAAAAAGGAAACATTTATGAATAAAAATCCTTTGCTACATGATAACCCTCTCTCTCTCTCTCTCTCTCTCTCTCTCTCTCTCTCTCTCTCTCTCTCTCTCATTTTTCGTTTAACGGTGTGCAATAACAAAGAGGGAGCGGCCTATGGAAAAGTTAATACATAAACAAGAGTTAATGCAGTTAATACATAGTTTGAGCCCGTTTCAATTTTGTGATTTCTATATATGGCACTCATATGGCTGGCTAGTTTAGGCCTAGCTACGTTAGGAATACCTACGCTCCCTATACGCAAAGGATATGTCTCTCATTTTCGGTGTTATATTTAATATATATATATATATATATATATATATATATATATATATATATATATATATATATATATATATATATAGATGCAATGAAATCTAAACCGACTTTCCATATGTGCATTGTCGTGTTCTTCGTGTAGGCAACTCGATGTACAATTTTGTCTCATCAGTTTTTACACTTTATATACTTTATAATGCACACACAACATGCTTCGGCTCGAAATATAAGAATTTTTCTTGCGCATATAATACGGGATCGCACTATGTGAAAAAAGGTAAATCAGCGGGTTGAACCCGATACGTACAAGTAGTAAATGACTATGTGATTTTTTTTAATAAATCTATGGATTTGTGTATGCAGGTGAGCGCTTTCACGTTCGCACTTACGGATGTTACGGGTTATCAGGTATTCACAGGCACGCGATTTATTGTGTGGAATGCTATATATTAATTTTATTATAAAACAGAAATGATCTCGGAAGTTTGCGAATTTCCTTACGCAGGCAATAAATTTTTATTTTCAACATTTTAATTATTAACAAGAGTAAATCACCTAAATTTTTATTCATATTAGATCATAACAGCTGGTTAGAAGCTTTCAATCTAACGATTCAATAAAACGCACAGTATGAATTTAAATTTATTTAATTCTCTACTGTTTCAAATGAGTTTTGAAAATTAAATCAAACTACATCAATGATTGTAATATTTTCGAAAATAGCTATTTCTATTTCAATTGTCACTAAATATCATTGTAGAACTTTTTGCCCATTATTTCCGTAAATGTATAAAATAGAATACAGAATTTTGCTTCGCGTAAGGATGATTCTTGAAAGCAAAAGGAGAGACAATGTAGTGTGCGAGGAACGTGCATATGACGCTTTCGCAACAAATTTTTTCATATATATGACATTTTTTATACTTATTGATTTGTACTTTTGTTTGTTGGACTGTTTGAAAAACTTCTTTTCTATTTATTAAGATAGTAATTGCGTAGTATTGTTTGCTAATATGTTTACGTCTACTATTAAAGTAAAGATATATATGAAAGAAACATTTTTTCATCGTAACATACGAATTTAGCCGTATTAATAATTCATATATGTTCAAAATTTAAATAAGTTATAATCATTGTTTGGGGTAGAAATGGAATTTATAGTAAATAATCAGTGTTAAATTATTAATAAATAATAAAGTTAACAGAAAAGATAATCGATTTATTTAATGAATGTTTATTATTTATACTTATAAAGATTGTTCATATTCCTCATTAGTATTTAATAATCCTAGATAATATTACATATATAATTTACAAATAGATAAAAATAGTAATAATTCATTATCGTCATTTTATGATAAATGTCACATTTTTATTAAACTTTAATAAGCTTGAATAAACAATCATAATATTAAATATTTTCAATATTGTATTTAAATTTCTATTTAAAATATGCTGCAATCTATGGAGAACAGCGTCAACTACAATGCACTTTTCGCTCCTCGAAACACTACAGGAAGTAATTTGGGAATCATAAGGATTGGTGTAACTGCTTTGCATAATGACAATAAAATACAATCTCTACTTAACACTTGTAATTGCTAAGGCACACGATTCTACGAAAATTTTTTGAAAAAGTACACTGAAAAAACCTTAGCGAGTCATCTTTTGTAAAAATTAATCGAACATTTATATGTGTATTGGATAATCTATAAGTATTACAAATAGAAATCTCTTGACTATTAAATATGTATTTTTTTACGTTTGCTCGGCTAAAAGAATGATCTTTTATTTCGTACACGAAAACACAACTATACGTAATTTTCCAAGCACAGTTTCGAAATCGGCAATTTCGAATTTATTTTGATACCGTTCCATTTTATAAATTATTATTTTTGTTTTATCCACAAAGATAATATCAAACACGAGATAAAATCTATGATAAATTATATGATCCAATGATACACATTTAAATAAATAACACGCGCGCACGCACACACATACGCACACACACACAAAACTTTTTACTCACGCTAGTCCATTTTAGCGTCATTTTCGTTTTATAGTATATTTGAAATATACTTTTCGATTATATTATATAGTTTTTCTTTTACAGTACCGTATTTTTTCTATCGAGTCTCCACGCTATTGAACATTTTTTCTACTATCACCGTGTGTATTTTATGTAATTTATTCGCTCTCCTTGATCTTTTAAAATTTTCTGTTTAAAATATTTAACTTGTCATTCATACAACCAGTTTTCATAGTATTTCCTTTTTCTGTTCATTCGCCTCGGCTGGCAGTCTTCCTTTTTTTATAAATTATTCTTCACAATACTGTTTGTAATACGATATTCTACGAACCATTCAAGCGTATTTTCGATTCGCCCGAAAAGTATTTTAAAATTATTATTATTATTATTTTTAATAGTAATATTTTCTGTCTTTTTTAATACAACTATACAACAGTTCAATTCAACTTGGTTCACCCTGATGTCACATATTGCATTACTTACATATATAATTACACAAATGCGAGACATAAGGATCACGTCGAATTTGAATATCATCGCAACTTCTCTAATTACATTTTTTAGATACAGTTTTATTTTTGTTTATGCTTTTCAGCGAATAATATAATCAGTCCCCATAAATGTCGAGAAAAGCAAGTCAATTCAATTCAATACATTTTTCGCGAATTGTCCATTATTTATTAACATTACCTTCTTTTTAACTCTTTTTATTACTTACTACGTAGAATAGCTATTCAAATGACTCAGTATTTCAAATCGTATACCTCGATGAAAAGAAAAAGAAAAACAATTGATGAAAATCGTTAAAAGTTTCATTTAGTCCGTTTCTAATAGTTCTTTGATCATCATCAGTTACAATTAACTACTTAAGTGACTATTAAAAAAGACCCTACGCATTTGACATACATCCACACACCCACACCCACACACATCCACCCACCCACACACACACACACACACACACACACACACACACACACACACACACACACACACACACACACACACACACACACACACACACACACACACACACACACACACACGAAGTGCTTTACAATTTATAACCCTATTTAATTATCGTAAAAGACTAACGCTCCCCCAAAAAGAGAAAATGACTCTTCAGAAGGTATGCACAATAAGGTAAAAATTTACATAATAGTGTAGTTCATCGTGCCTTGTTTTTCACAAAAATGTAAATAACTATTAACTAAAACACTTAAAACCTAGAATAATTAAAATTTAAAATCTGTACAGGTAGTATTTTCGAGTTAATCGTCTTTTAACCGTATTAAAAGTTTATAACCTCTCTTGACTATAAACGAACATTCACGTTTCACTGTGTAGTAGTAGTAATAGTAGTAGGAGTAGGAGAAGTAGTAGTAGTAGTAGTAGTAGTAGAAATAGTAGTGTAGTAGTAGTGGTAGTAGCAGTAGCAGTAGCAGTAGTAGTAGGAATAGTAGTAATAGTAATAGTAATAGTAGTAATAGCAGTAGTAGCAGTACTACTAGTAGCAGTAATAGTAATAATAGTAGTATCCTGCTAACTTCTACGGCTTTCGCTTTTGCATGCGCTGATGGAACTGGTTTTGTTCATGCTAAGCATCCATGTGCCGGTATTTGTGTGCCGACATCTGGGCGAGACCCAGCACCGCGTACTGACACTGCAAACAATGATAATGCGTTTGCTTGCCAGAGTGCTGGCACTGCACAGCGCCACAAGGCTGGCTAGGCGTGAACTTTTGGAAGCCGGCCGCCGCTATATTGTCCAATTTAGCATGCTGTCGCCTGTGAGCAACCACTTTATTTGTGTCTGTGCACACGAAGTCACACTTAAGACAATGGAAATGAGATGCTTTGTTCTGCATCGAGCCCAGAGAGGACGTGTAGGCAC
The DNA here is from genome assembly GCA_018907035.1 of Sycobia sp. Sy_11. Lineage (NCBI taxonomy): Eukaryota > Metazoa > Arthropoda > Insecta > Hymenoptera > Epichrysomallidae > Sycobia > Sycobia sp. Sy_11. Next base: position 2,103,340 of record JACCIC010000062.1, on the reverse strand, counting down.
ACTGGTTTCGGCCGCAAGGTACGTTGGACCTGTATTGCTGGAAGTCGCCGCCCATCAGAGTATCCAACCTTTCATGGCGCGCAGTGTGCTGAACGAATCGCGTTTTGTCACAAAACGAATATCCGCAATCCTGGCGCATACAGTGGAAATGGGTTTGATGTTCTCGATAACCACACAGGGAATACCGACAGTCTTCGTTGAAGCGGAATCTGATGTAGCCCTCGGGCACTGGCTCATCTTTCAGCATTCTCATCGAATGGTGGATGCGCTGTTTCTTTGCCTCCGAGGAGTTGACGTCAGGCGGTTCCAGCGATCGCTTCGTCAAATGCAGGTTCGCCGCCAGTGAGGCCAAAGGATTCTCGTCCCTGCTAGGTGGAAGGAAGTTGCTAGGTGGTAAGCCGGGAGCGAACATCAATCCAGGACCACCGGGGTACATGCTGCCGTGCTGCAGAAACGGTGGTAGTTGGTTTATTAGAGCTATTTGCTGGTTCATAGCGGCCATTACAGCTGGACTGGGGAAGTGAAAACCGTGACTTAAATCAATCTCGAAACCTGGCGGTGGCTGCTGTACACCAGGGCCACTAACTACTTGCGGCAATTGCTGCGGCTTTTGCTGGCCGTTTTCGTGGCTGTCTATTACTGAAACACTATTGACGTCATGTAAATCTGATTGTTCTCTCTTGATGACGGGCGAGGACTGACTCTGTTGGAGTTGACCACTGGCCTCAAGCTTCAACTCTTTGGAGGGTAGCGCTTGCTGCTGTTGTTTTTGAAGGCTCTGCTGCATTTGTCGCTGCATTTGACTTTGAAAATTTTGAATGTTTTGAGCTATCTGAACGTTCTGAGCCATGAAATCGTGCTTTTGACTTTGTTGTGATAATTGAGTTAAGTATTCATGTTGAACTAAGTGTTGATGGTTAGAAGGTGATTGCTGATGCTGTTGTTGCTGCTGCTGTTCGAGAGGCGCTTGAGGAGGCTGCTGCTGACTGAGGATGGCGCCTGTTGAATGCTTTGCTATATGGGCGACCAGGCGGTCGAGCTCGGAGAATGCCTGGTTGCAGGCGTTGCAGTGATAGTGATTTTTACGCTTTAGCTTACAGAATGGGCGACTGCAGCTCTGTTCGGGTCCATATAATGTATGTGACGAGGATAAGTTTGACGATGTGATTGAGGTAGTCGACGATGCCACCTGAGTAGGTTCTGGAATTGTTAAAGATGGCGAATTAATTCGATTTTAGAATAAAGATGTATATTTTTATACTAAAAAAACTGGTAATTGAATTGTTGTGGATTTAGATATGTGAAGGTTGATGAAAATAAAATAACTTTATTGAAAATTACACGTATCAAAAATATGCAACGTATTAATGGTAAAAATATTGCTACCATTAAAAAAGGAAAAAACTTAGCAATCATTGATAGTATTATTATTTCTTTATTAATTTATCTATAGTAGTAAATTATGCAAATAAATCTGACGAGGGCAACGATTTAGCTGATACTAGTTTAGATATCTTACGCATGTATTATAATTAATGCAATATATTCATTATTATTCTAACTATAGAAAACAAGTTATTTAAATAAATAGTTTTGAATAGGTAAATTGAATTAAATGAAATTAAATCAATATAATTATAAGGACTTATTTATATCATGCAGAGAATTACACTTTGATCGAAACTTATAAAACAGTGATAACATAAATAATCGAAAAGGTAACAATTTACTTTTATATACAACAGTATTATAATTCTAATGTAACAAAAATCAATAGATCCAAACTACAGAAATCAGGTGCCCATCACTGTATTTGTATAAAAAAAATAATTAAAACGCACATCTAAAATCTATGAACATTTAAAAACGTCAGTAATGAACTATCAGTTGTAAAGTACTTCAGATATATATATGAGAAATGAAACAAAATCTGTGTAAGCTAATAACTGACATAATTTAATACTAAAAACTGCACTAGATAAGAGACTAAAAGAACTTAAAGACGAACCTTGGTGCACGGAAGCTCGCATGGATATTATGGCGCCCGGTAGTGCGGGTTCGCTCGGCGGTCCGCTGACCGGATAATAGGTGCCTGCCGCCCTCACCACTAGCAACAATCAACCAAAAACAACCAACACTTCAAAAAAGTACGTCCCGTCTCTAATTAAAAAAATAGCCACACATACATACACACCAACCACCGAGGATTGTACTTTGCGACGATTAAGCATCGCATAAAAATCATTTATTTACAACGTACGAAACACTTTTAATCAGCATAGGCAATGTATCGCCCTCACTGTTGCTATATTTATCATAATCTAAAATCATGCTTTTCAAATTCGATAAAACTGTTTTTAAATTAAAGGTAGATATCTATTTTCTTTGGTTACATTAAAAATGTTTCATATGATAGTTGAAAATTTTATTCTTACGTATTTTAAGCAAACACCTGAAATACTTTAATAAGAGGATTCTAAAAACACGAACAGAAATTTAATAATACAAAAACTTGATAATCAAAGTCTATTTAAGTGTGTATGCTTAACTACGTGCAAGCAGCATGCAAGCTTAACTACTTAAGCTACTGTTATTTTTCAATTAACTGTCGAAATAAAATCATACATAAATAATGATATTAAAATATGTATCACAAAAGTTATTGTTTGTATGTTTAAGACTAGGTCATTTATTTACAAAAGTCTTTATTTAAGAATAATATGACACATAACAGTGGCCAAAGTCAATAATCTGTTCTAAACAAATATAAATCCTATTCTATATTTCATTGTTTTCAATATATAAGTATATACAAAAACTCGAGCACTATGTGTACAACAAACTCAAAAAAAAAAATGAACTCGTTTCTAAATCGTGCAACCAGACTATAGCAAAAGAAAAAAGGAATATCTCGAAGGTAATGAGCTCACCAGTAGTTTTGCTGCTCGCGTCAACCGAGCCTGCGAGCTCCATGTCCTTCTGCTCCCTGAGCTCGTCCATCGCCTCCGCGCTGAGCTTGTCTATCAGCTCCGCCGGATTCTTCACCTGTATTCTCGGTTTTGGTTCCTGGGGCAAGACAATGACCTCATCCCCGGAATCGGCGTGCTGCTTCTCGTGGAGAGCCATTGTTGAATAGCGCAAGAACGAGTAACCGCATCCCGGGCGCGTACAATGGAAGTGGCGATTAACGCCGTTGCTGTGACAGCTAGCCAATCGGCAATCGAAAGTGCGGTCGTAGAATGCAAATCCAGGTGGAATGTCCACGTTGTCGTGAAAGTCTTTGCTGTGCATCAGTAGCTGATCTGGCCGATCAGTTGAGAAGTGGCAGCGCGGTTGCGAGCAGTGATGATGCCTCGTCGAGCGCAGCGAACATGAGAGATCGGGACAAGTGTCTATGATAAGAAATGGATTCGTGAATTATCAAATGAGATATTTGAAATGTATATGTATGAAAAAAAGAATATCATTATATCAATAAACTATTAAATTTTATATTGTGATTCTTAAGCATACTTTTTGATTTTCTATTTTTAAATTAGAAATAGTCGAACTGCTAATCGGTCTATTAATACAGTTGATAAACTAATATATAGAATGCATGAACTCTTTAATGCTCAAAAGTTGACTGCTAACATATCATGATGTTCAAGATCTTCATAATTATAAAAGAACACTATGGGAAAATATGTTAGAATGGTATATTCTTATGTTTTTGAGGTTGCATTTTCGAATGGGGTGATTAAAATAATCAGAAAACATTTATTTAATCATTGTTTTGTAACACACTTCATACAAAACTTACGATTTTATTCGAATCAATTTTATTAAATTATATAATTTCAGTAGTATTATCGGCGAATTGATAAATGCAGAAGTATTATGATTATACACTTGTGCCTATGAGAATACATATAGTTGACCTCGTTTAAAGAATAAATGACTCAAACTGTAATTTCACTTCTCGGGCCTTTCAGAAAGCAATATTAAAAATTACACTTTTCATAAATCAGTAGCAATACAAGGGTTTTGAAAAGCGTTAATCATGATCCCCATGTTAGTAGTACGAATTTAAAATAATGTAAGTTTCCAGCGTTTTTCTCAAAATATGAGGTTTTATTATGAAATGATGGTCACATATCCTTTATTCAAAGTATCGTCCATCAGAAGATATAACTTTTTTCCATCCTTCTGGCAATTTATAAATTCTGGACCAACAAAATTTCTCGTCTTTTGAACCCAAGAACGTATCAAGCCAATTTTTGATTTCCGCTACTGAACTGTAGCGTATTCCCGAAAGAGCATTCTACATGGATCGAAACAAGTGGTAGTCAGATGGTGCCAAGTCTGGACTGTAAGGCGGGTGAGACATAATTTCCTAACCACTAATCTCCAAATAATTTTTGACAGAAGCCCCAATATGTGGCCGAGCGTTATCATGATGAAATAAGACGGACTCATTCCTGCTCTCATATTTTTGCCGTTTTCCCATAATGCTCGTTTCAAACGAATATGTTAGGTTTGATATAATGGTGCATTGTTGGTTTGACCACTCGAAAGCAGTTCGTAGTATACGACACCCTTTCGATTCTATCATATACAGCGCATAATCTTATTTACATGAATATTTCGTTTCTACGTTGATTGGGCTGGTTCGCCAGGCTTTGTATACGATTTTCTGTATTTAGGGCTATCATAGTAAATAAGCTTTTCATTACTAGTGACAATACGAAGCAAAAATGATTGATTTGTTTATTAATTATATAATATTTATTTGTTTATTTAATTATAAAATGATTTATTTATCCGCTGCTGCAACATTTCATACATGCAAAATCGCAGTTCGACGTCTCTTAGCTTCAGTTCGTAGGCACTCAGTCTCTAACCTTTTAAGTGAATTCCAATGCTTTTCGGCGTAGGGATATGGCTTGTTGCATGAGCCCAATGTTGCAGCATGTTCTTCTTGAATCTGACATAGATCTTCATCCAGCAAAGCGTCTAATTCCTTGTCTTCAAAAATTTTCAGTCTTCCGGAGTGATCCTTGTCTTTCAACTCCAAAATCACTACTTTTGAATCACTTGAACCATTCGCGGCACGTCGATTCATTAATACATCCTATCCCATAAGTTTCCGAAAGCAAACAATAAACCTCAGCCGCACTTTTCCTCATATTAAAGAATAGAAGCAGCACTTCCCGTAAATGATGTTTATTTGGTTGGTAACTTGCTATGATTTTGCTCGATAAAATAAACGACACCGAAACAAATACTCAAATATAATGATACAAAGTTGTTGACCGATATACAACCTACAAATATATTTCATGAGAGATTTCATTTCTGCTCGAGATCCACTGATGCCGCCATCTTTGGACAAACGCTGGAAAGTTACTTGTAAACTTAATACTAAAATGATACTAATTTCATCTAATAGTGTATTTTCATTCAAATTTGAAATGAAATTCGGAAAATGAAAAATAAATCAGATTTTTTGAGCTGTTATAACAACCTTGATTGAAAGTGGAAAATCCAACTGGATCGTCGTTGCTGGGTGACATACTACCCTCCCTGTCCTCCCTGTGATCGCCATGTAGAGCAGTGATGGTCATCGTGGGCGAGGCCGTGGCCGTCGTGATACTCGGCGTCGGCTTTGGCAGTTTAAAACTGGTAAATATCGCCTGAGGCGAGTCCTGCGTGTGGCTCTGAGGGTCGCCGCCGCTCCAGATCTCGATTACCCTATTCTTGGGCGGTCGACCGCGCTTCCGCCTGAACATTGCATCGATGTTGGTCAGGTGGGTCAGAGTCACATCCGAGGAAAGCGGATGCGAGGTGCAAGAGAGGTTCAGTTGTCGGCTGTACTCATGGATCTTGTAGTGTTGGAGTCTGCGAAAGGGTTTGTCCGTAGCGAGAATGACTTCACGGCAGTTATCCCAGTTGCAGTGGTAGTGCTTCTCCTTGTCCGCGTAAGGGCAGCTGTTCTCATCACAACCGCCCTCCTCGAAAAAAGCGTCGGTTATGCGCTCCTGGGTCTCGTGCTCGCGCAGATGTTCACGCACCTCACGCGGATCGCGCAAGGATGCACCGCAGCGCTCGAGGCCACAGTGGTAGTGCTCCTTGCCGAGACCACAACTACACTCTGCGGATACCGGCATCAGATAGGCTGAAAATGTTAAAATGATTATGCTCTATTCAATTACTAATGTGAGCGATCTACAATAAGCATTACAAGTATGTCGAAATCAATAATTACCAATCGAGAGAAAAATGCTACTTTAAATATAACATATATTTAATATTAAAACTTATACAATTATAATTTTTTATTACAAAATGTTCTTACTGCTATAACATACAATAAATTCGCTTGTAATTTTGCAATAATGTTGAACACACACACACACACACACACACACACACACACACACACACACACACGTAGCACGCTTAAATCAAATGGGAAATATAATTAATTCGAAATAAAAGAGCTTATTATCTCATATATGTGCAAAAAGATAGTTTAGACTCTTAAAATCGTTTATGACGTATTTTTAATACAAGATACTTTTGAAATAAATAAAATTCAGTTACATTATGCTCTAGATGTTTTCAATAAATTTAATACACTTTTTTAATATCTTATATGTTTAATATTAAAAAAAATTATTTTCAATCCATAAAAAAAATAGAACTATAAAATGAACATATATTGCAGAGTAAATTATAAAAAAAGAACTTTTAACAAAAGCAATATAGTTAGGCGAGTTTGATGTATTCTTAACATAGTAAGAATTTTAAATACGTCTTCTCGTCTATTTTATGAAAAATTTATCTAAAATACCGAAATTTTAAAATATATTAACACAAAAAATATTTTATAATTAAATTAAAAATCAGTTCACTGATATAGTCAGATCTGCTACTGATCGTGACAAGGGGAAACATAATAATATTTGTTCTTAGTATATGAAGAAATTTACAATTTATCAGTTTTATATGTTATAAAAACATTATATAAAAATTTTTTTTAATTCAGTAATATATTAAGACAAAAATACATGCATAATAATATGCACTAAAAACATCTAGTTTCTAAATATTATCTACAGTCATACTTGGAGTTTTATATTAAAACCTGCTTTTTAAGCAAAAATTTCGGCGGAATATAATTCTTTAGGTCATAAATAATATATATGCTTTGGAAAATTATCGATAGAAAAGTGCTCATTTTTTTCATTGATTGAAAATTCGAAATCCCAATATAGAAGTAAATAGTGGAGCGGCCGCGCCATGTTGGCCGTTTTCAAACTCGCCTTCGTAGCGCTACCGTGCCACTTGATAATTTATTATCACGTAAAGTATATATTTAATTATGAAAATAATTTTTCGCGGAACCAAATTTATATTAAAGCTTTTAGTGAATTTATCCAAAACACTCTCGTTTTAATATTCATATTACACGTTCATCAATAGTAAATAACTTTGCTGAATGTTGGTAGATTTGTTTAGCTAATTATTGCTAAATTTTTACCCTAATCCAAATTTTCACCTTTCTTTAAATTTTTTTAAATTTTGACCCTAAGCCAAATTTTCTTCTCTTCATAAAATCTGATAACTTTCAATATAAAATTTGACAATTTTTAACAAAACTTTCACCAAAATATGTTTTTAATACGGTTTTTATGAAATATTAGAGTCTATAACAAACCGACGCATTGATCGATTGGCGAGATCGATTAGCAAGATTAAGCAGCATTCGCCGCGGCCACTACTTGGATAGGTGACCGCGCGGCTGATGACAGCTTTATCGCTTACGCATTTTTTCACATACTACAATGCTAGCAGACAGTGTGAGACTAATCAATTCGGTGACCAAATCTATGAAATGCGACACGGATACCGAACTGAAGTCAGTTTCAATGCACCGATCAGTCGGAAGTGGGTTTTCCTAATCGGCATTTATCCCAATGGGTTTGAGCGCAGGTTTTCTCCACTCCACAGGCAAAACCCTATGCAAAGACGGAGTGGCTGGGGTGCGAGAAGAATTAGGTTAAGTTAGTTTGTATGATGGGAACAGGTGTGAAAAAATGGCTAGAGGGACATATATGTCAAAACATTTGAGTAATATATATACAGAGAATAATTAAAAATAAAAATAAAATATTATAACCTATAAAGAAAAATCTCTATTTGAAGAATTGAATTCAAAAATCAGAGAACGAACGTTGTCATGTTACTTATAAGTGTTTTTCATTATTTTACCTTTTAAAAATTTAAGTGTAATAATCTCTAAAATTAAATGAATCATTTAATTCATGAATCCTACTTGGAGCCTCCTTATATTCATAGCTCAAAGATATCAATAAAAATTCGATCATAATTATATCAGTTAGCAATTAAGGGCATAATAGTGAAAAAGTAGAGTAGTTAAAAAATGTTTGAGAGAGAGAGAGAGAGAGAGAGCCCTAACAAAGATAAAACATTTATTCACCCAATTCTGTCGGTGTTAGCTGCTGCTGATGATCCAGGGTACTTCCGGTGGAGCCACCTCCGCTTACCATCATGTTGGTCGCTGTGAGATCCATGGCCAGATCACTAGCGCTTTGAAAGGAATCATCCAGGGAATAGAAAGAGGGCGAACCACGATCTTCGTTCGAGCTTTCGCCGTTGAGGCTGAGAGCCAGGCCCTGGGGGCCCATCTCGTCGGGTGCCCAGGAACCTGGGCCCCGAATCCCTGAAATGGAACTACCGCCGTTCCCTCCGCTGACCTGTTTGTACTTGCGGTAGGCAAGTTCCGAGTCGTTACGTTCGTGTTTGCGCTTGTGGGAGAAGAGCTGTCCCGAGGAATGTAGGACGTAGTTACATTGCGGCCGAATGCAGTGGATGTGATTGCAGACCCGTGAGAAGCGGCACTGATCGAACGGGCAGCCCTCGGACTTCATAAACTTCTTAAAGCCATCACGCGACAACTGCTCATCCTTTATGTGGTATGATTTGTGTTTATCTGAGATTGAGAAAAAAACTCAAACTCAGTCGCCGTATTGCGAATACATATGCGATTTTATCATTGTATGTAAAATTATATGAGCACACTCTTTTGACTTTTAAACAAATAAATAGTTTAAAATAAAGAAATAGTATTTATTATTAATAGTTAATTATTATTGAAAATAAATAAATAAAAAAACAAACTATTTTTATTTACGAGGGTTGAACTAAATATTTATTTAAAGTCATAATCGTTTCCGTGATTATTGAAAAATTATGAAAAAATATTGAATTATATATATATATAAAAGTATATATGTAATCTCTGTTAGAGGTGCCCTATATGGAGAATCCTCCCTCACCCATGTCGGCCTTGTTCTTGAACGTGTAACGGCAACCCGTCCTCCTGCAGTGGAAGTGCGTAGTCCTCTGGCCGGCGAACGTACAATAATCGGTGGCGCAGTTCTCGGTCGCTCTGAACCTCTGGAAGCCCTCCTGTATGATCGCCGAGTCCTTCCTGTGATAATTCGCGTGCATCTGCACGTCCGAAGTCGAAATGTAGACCTTGTCGCAGTTCTCGTGTATGCAGTGGTAATGGGTCTGCTTGCGATTGTGGGGACACTGGCGGCCCGGATGGCGCTCGGCGCAGTCGTCCGTCGGCGAGTACCTCATGAATCCGTGCTGCAGGGACTCGTCGCGCTTCTTGTGCCACTTGAAGTGCCTGATCATCTCCTCCTTCTTCACGAAGACGCGGCCGCTGCAGTCGAGGCAGTGGAAGTGCTCCCTGCAGCCGAGGTCCTTGCAGTACGAGCTGCCGCACTCCTGGCCGCTCGCGTACCTGCGCACGTAGCGCGAGTAGTCGATGATCGGCTGGGGTAGGCCGCCCCCGCTGCCGCCGCCGCCACCGCTGCCGCCGCCACCGGGACTGGGCTTCGCACTGCCCGCCGGGGAGGTGAGGCCGTCCGCTATGCCCGGCGACATGCTCTGGCGCATTAGGGCTGTAAGGGCATGTAAATGTTGCAATAGGCGAAATCAATGCAATCTGAGCCAGATTTAAGAAAATTACAAAATTTCCATTAAAATAGGTATATATTTAACAAAAAACAATGAATAGATGCAGTTTTGCTTTAGGAGGCGGTAGCTGACTTCAAGATTTCGTCTGCGATTTTTAAACATAACCCGGCTGGGTAAATGCATCGTTATACGATTGAAACTGTTGTCTTTGCACTCTTTTTTCAAAAATGATATTTATTAAATCTCAAGAATATAAATTCATGCATTATATAATATAAAATATATTAAAGTTGATAATCCCGAATAAAAGATGCATATCAGTCTGCAAGTCATCTTTATGTTGCGTGCGCTTCAATATAAATAAGAATCTACTGGATGCTGCATTGCCGTATTTTTTGCAGGACGGCGATCGGACTGGGTGCGAAAAGTGGGGGAGAGAACTCTAGACCTACCTCAAAATTTTGAGAAATGCAACCTTTCGGTATTTCTTGGAACTTGATCCCGACTTAACATATATCTTAGAAATAGAATGTTATTAATTCATTAGGTAAAAAACAATGTTACAATGTGTATTGAGTTTATAAACAGATCGATAATTTTTACAAGATACCATCAATTCACATTTATTGGAATGTTTTTTGAAATTAAAATCATATCTAATGATTGCAAAGTCTTTTCTAATAGAACATTATTTACGACAAAATCGTGCAAATCAAATTCGACCAATTTCTAAAATATATATGTTTATCTCTATTCTGCGGTATATGTGTGCGCGCGCGTGTGTGTACGAGTGAGAAAAGCTTATCAACTTTATATCAGGTAATTGTTTGACTAAGTGTTTATGATGAACAATCTAAAAAAAATGTGACATATATGAGGCATTTTCAAAAATATTAGAGTGTTTTATTATTAATTTAATATAGCATTTAATTATATTATTAAATTTATTATTATTTAATTATATTATCAAATTTTATTATTATTTAATATAGCATTTAGGTTGATGCAATATTAAGCAGTATTATCAAGCAGATCATCGAACAACTCTCCTTTAATAAGTCAAATGTGTGTGTGTGTGTTTGTGTGTAATATACCTGCGAGCAAGGCAAACGAAATTTTGTCATGCAAATTATACGTGCGGCGTTTGTCGACCCACGCGAATAAGCCACCTATAATACCATCGAAGCTGATTAGTCAGTATATTTCTTCTTTTTCGCCTTGCTTTTCTTTTTTACGATATTACAATGCATACAACGCCTTGCATAAGTTTCAGCCGCGTGCAGCGGAAACGAAGAATTCCTTTCCTCTTTCCTCCGCGCGTACGTAATTTATTTTCGACGCACGCTACAGTAATAATCTAACACCTGTAATGAGTTTGTATCAAAAGAACGAGGAAGAATTCGTTTTCAATGTAATTTTACATATAATGATACATTATGCCTTTTACTTATTTTTTTCATGCATACAATACGACGCGTTTTACCATAGTGTTTCTTCAAAAACTGGATGCCTGTTGCGTATTATGAGACATGAAAATACGTTTTTACTAAATTATATTATTCACCTATGCAAATATAACTTGCAAAAACGATGTTACTACAAAATAAATTACTTGCTTTTTATTTAGGAGTAGCAATGTAGGGATTATACACACGCACGCGCATGCGCACGCACAGAGAGAGAGAGAGAGAGAGAGAGAGAGAGAGAGAGAGAGTAAACAATGAAAAATAGACATCCTGGAACCGAAATTCTTGAGAAAAACGATGCTGAAATCTGTATAGGAGAGAAAAAGCTAATAAGATATAATATTTTTCTGAATAATAGGGCATAGAAAAATTTTAATGGCCGTATACGAGGGAGGCATAAGCAAGAAGCGAAATGTCACTCAAACGCGCCTCGAACCTGCTAATTACAAGGTAGCCGAACCAAAAAAAAAATCAAGCGATTTAATCTGTCTTGGAAATATTTCAGGCTATAAATCCGCAATGGAGATGGAGGAGGAAGGAGTTGGATGAAGGGAATCCTGTGTGGATGCGGGTCACAATGGCTACAGAACTTTAGGAATTCATTATGAGCTCAACCATAAAGATTTCTTCTGGTAGCTTCCAAGGTTTTCACAAAAATTCGACGCTCGTGAATCACTTGGAGAGCAGCGCTCTGGTCGGGAATGTCGAGAGTCCTCGGCCGTGCAAATAATATATATATATATATATATATATATATATATATATATATATATATATATACAATATACAATATACAATATACTTATATTTGCACAAATGAGCAGAGGATGCCTAATTGCTGCGCCCTTGACGAATCGCTAAAAATCTCAGGAAGCTTAGGCTTGTACGAGCGATCCTCGCGATTCAAACATGTCTCTTTATTATATATATTTACTCATTATTACGTACCTAATAAGGCACATGTTAAATTATACGAGCAAAATCAAGAGTAAAGAATAAAGAAAATATACTAATTTGAATCCGTTTCCTTTTGTCATTTATAATGAATTTAGACAGCCCTGGCGGTTATCAAATCTCTTGCATAATGGTCCGTAAATAAATCGAATATATACGCGTATATATATATATATATATATATATATATATATATATATATATATGAATATTATATATACGTAGCTGTATATGGGGAAACGTACGAACAGAGTAAACAAAGCCCGGTAAAAATCGAGACAAAAGCACGGATCACAGCTGCATCATGCGCAAGCTCTCGCATTCTTTATACATACATACATACATACATACATACATACATACATACATACATACATATACATACATACATACATACTATATATATATATATATATATATATATATATATATATATATATAGGGAAAAAATCGCGGGCTCGTAAAAATTACTGAGTGCGGTCTCTCTCTCTCTCTCTCTCTCTCTCTCTCTCTCTCTCTCTCATATATACCGATCAATACGTGCGATTATAATATGCAAAGCCGCGCGCATGCCTAATAAACAGTATCGCGGACACAAGATTATATATATACATAGGGATGAAGAGAGGAAAAACGAGCCCGGCGCGGCGAGATCGGCGCTAGCGATAAGGAGCAGAGCCACGATGTACGTACGTATATGTGCACGCATTGTTTCGCGACGACGATAGAGGCGCTGAAACAGTTTTTTACCCTCGTCTTCTGCGCCCTCCTCTCAGCGAAGCTGCGGGGCGCGCCACGGCGGCGGCACAGGCGATGGCGAGAGGCCACCTTCGAAGAGCAGGAGGATCGATCGCGACCACTTCCGTCGTAAATCGCAGCATTTTCTCAAGGGCTAATTGCACGCTCGGGAAAACGATCGGTGAAGGAGGAGGATGGCCAGTTCGACGCACACGATTCGAAACGTAGCATGTAACGCGCGCGCGCCATGTGCGCATGCATATATATATATATATATATATGGCCAGTTATATAAGCGGGGCAGCAGCCGCGTCGGGCGCATCAGCTCGGCCGCGCGTTTTTCTGTTCCCTTATATATATATATGTGTGTGTGTGTGTATATATATATATATATATATATATATATATATATATATACATACATACATATACGCTCCGGAGCCCGGGGCACCGAAGAGCGAGTTATGCGTTATACGTCGGGCGCAAGCGGGGGGATGGATTCTTTATAGAGTTGCTCCTTTAGAAAATATACGCAGAGGAGGAGGCGCACCCCTTTCCGTGGATCGAGAAAATATTGCACGTACGCTATTAATCCTGGGTAAATTAATGCTTATTAAGCTCTTTCAATAAAGCTTCCTATACATGTACATTGTGCGTGTATATTATGCATATCGTTGATGTATGGCGCCAACCTCGGCCATATACGGAAAAATGCACGAGCGTGCTTTTACGTGCCCCGCTGTTATTTTATTTTACAATGGAACTTTCTGAGCCCGTTTGCTCGAGCATCAAACAAAAATTCAATGGCTCAAGTTACCTCTTGATTTTTTCTTTTTTTTGACTTATTCATATCAAGCATCGATGCATCAGATTTTATATTTTAGTTGCGTTTTCCTTACTCGTTTACCATAACTTTTAATAAATTTTAACGGCAATAAAAAAATTTAGTGCTGAAAATAATAAATTGATTCGCTATATTCGAATAAAACGTAAAAATATCCAGGAACGTAAACATATAAAGTTTCATGAACAATTTTTTATAAAAATTCCTATTAAAACGAATAACAATTCACTCGTTTGCACAACGTGTCGTGGACTCTGTGCAAGCATAACTTTCATTTAATGTCGATTTATTCTTAAAATCGCAATTCTGAAATCACCATATCGTTTTTTTACGGTTTTCATTCGTAGTCACCAATGTATAGGCGGTAAAATACGAGCATTATGCGCACCCCATACATATATGTATACACCATACACAAGCTGAAATGTATAAAAGAGAAGCAGAAACTTATCATGCCGCACGCATATGTCTTTTCTCATATAATTGGCATTCTAGCTCCTTGATTTTATCAGTTTATAGCTACGAGAGCCTAATATGAAATGCTTTTTTCTTACTCACCCTCCTTTATACATACATATATATATATATATATATATATATATATATATATATATATATATATATATACCAATACACGCTTATATGTATATATCGAGCAACATTACGGCTAGGCCGTAATAGCTGCGATATCTAGACTCTAGGAATCTTATATTAAACTTTTGAAGATCGGGAGCAATGATTGCAATACCGTTGCCGCCGCTACAGTTGCTTTAGATTCAAATTCGTACGGTCAAAGAAAGAGACCGCGGCCAAGATGTATTTATTACCGATTGCAGAATTGTACGGGGAAGCGGGACGGAGACGCTTAAAGTAGTTTTCAAAAGGAAAATAAAGAGAGAAATCGGGAGCAAAAAGGACATACACTTTATTTTTTGCATATACGTAGAATTTCGTGTGCGAGGACTGAACTAGCGTGTAAATTAATTATAAAAACCTATCTCAGTCCGGACTTATAAATCTCGGTAATACAACCAGGTTCCATTTCTGTTTTTATAATTATTATCCATTCCTCTGTCGTCTACATATAGCAGAATAACTATATATGTAACAAAAATAAATGTACCACGTGATGGTAATTATAAGCTATAGAATGAATATAACAAAATTTGTTTCTTAATATTTGTATATTGTCCCACAATTTATTTACTTCCAAGTACTTGTAATTTTAAAATTAAGATATATACACCTAAAAACTTAAAGTCTTATAATAAATATTTATTTTTTATATAAGGACTATTGAACGTCTCATCATCATCGCATTGCATCGGTCCCCTCGATCGGCCGGAATAAACAAATCATAAGAATTTTGAAAATTATTCAGTAAACTGATATTACTATGAAGCTCCATATTCGAGATAAGGCAAATTTCTGGGAAACGATCGACAATTTTTTAGCATTCGCCACTGCGACAGATAAAAAATACAGAACCAACGACAAATGTGCGAAAGCGCAATCCGCGGGCATGTAATTTTATGTATAAAAAACGCGACTGAGCGCGACTTAATCTGTTCGAACAAAAAAAGAATAGCCTGAAGGAGAGACGCAAGAGATGGAGTCCTGGGAAACAGGAAGTTATCGTAAGAAGGGTTGAGGGGAGCGCAGATATATCGGAACGCAGACCGCGGCGCCGATACAGTATAATACCGTTCGACATCTTCTACGGCCGAGGGACCTTTAACTGGATTTCGGGGAAAAGTGAAAATTCCCGCTTTCCTGGGAATTATGCAAATACGCACTTTGCGAGCAAAGCGCGGTGGCCATATTAATGGGAAAAGCTTTTACGAGGGCCGCGTGATTTTTCCAAGCGCGCACTTGAGCCGCAACGCGCCTTTCTGATTATTTTTAAGAAACGGTTGCTGCTTTTTTCCCTCGCACCGTCCGCGACGCGTTTCGGTCGGCAGCTTCGCCGCGTCAGCTTTCGTATATCTAATGTATATACTCGGACTAATTGCGCTTGCGCGCGCGCAAGATGCTTATGGTAATTCACCGGTAAAGAAAATTTTTCCACCTTTCGCAGAAGCACGATCGAGTTGGCGCGATATTGCCGCCACTGCAGTCCGCGCGCAAGCGCAAGCGTGCCAGGCTTAAGTAGGCGGCGGCAGTGCCTTATTTTCGCAAAACAACTGAATATATGCCACCCCGCGTCCCGGAGGTTCTTAATAAGTTCCCTTGAAGAGCGCGCGCGGCACGGGATAGGTCTAACTGTAATAATGTAATCTATGTATATATATATATATATATAGATTACCCGGCCGCGAGCTCTCGCAACGGTACCCCGTGAGCGCGCCCCCTTCGCGATTGGCGCAACAGACCAGCTTGATGTTAGCGAAATTTGGAATGGAGCTGGAGACCCGGTGTACGGGGAACTGGATTTATTTCTCTGACGCGCTCTATATAAACAACACTCTGTACTGGTGGTAAATACGCAAAAATGTCAGAACAAGTTTAATGCGGGAAGTTGAGGTAACCGATTCCCAGTTCCACAAATCAGTATCGGAATACTTATACGTTTCTTAAAAAATAATGATAATAATAAATAAAAACCTAAATAAAAAAGCCGTTGCCAGTGAAGAGAACATCCCCCCTCCTCAGCTCTGTTATTTTTTGTATATATAATCGAGTTGAGAACTACAAGCACCGCGCTCGCGCATATTATATAAAGGGCCCAGTGGAGCTCGAGACCCGCGTCCTCGGCTTTTGTTCTCGGCTTTCGTTCTATATACCTACGCCGCGGCTCTTTTCTCTCTTGCGCTCCTCTCTCTCTCTCTCTCTCCTTCACGCGTTCGGAATATTTCGCGAATGCCTGCAGGGACGTATACACATAATACATCAGGCGTGTACCTATACACATAATACATCAGGATCAAAATTCTCTCTCCTCTCTCTCTCTCTCTCTCTCTCTCTCTCTCTCTCTCTCTCTCTCTCTCTCGCTCTCTCCCTCGCTGGTTCGACAAAATGCACAGATTTCAAGAAATGCGCGGAAAAGAGTAAGCGTAGTATGCATCAAGGGTGCCCGGTCGCAGGAAGCACCGAATCAAAACCAATTTTGAGTACAAGCGGTGCCAATAGTCAACATCTTCAAATGCATGTTCGGATAGAAAATTAGTAGTAGTGCAATATTTGAAAAATCGAATATGGTTGAATTTCTATAAGCATTGAATTCATTATTAAATTTATTTGAAAATATTATATTCTTTATATATTTACTAATTATTTACTTATTATTAACTGTAATTTATAATACTTTCATTTATAGCGGATGATTTGTACGTGTCGAAATTTTTAAATTATTTTACGATGAGCTATGCAGACCTCAATGATTAAAAAGTATTAAATTTTTTTACTATTGCTATATTAAGAGAATACTATTGCGAAAGTAAATTTTCTGAGAAATTTATTGATTTCATTTTAGTTTAATTAATATTAATATTTGTAAATTTTCGATGCATGGATTAAGCACAAAAAAATTAAATTTTGTAGTATGCCAAGAAAAATAAAAGTTGAATTTTAAAATAATGTACTTGGAAAAACTTTCACAATTCTTACACACACACAAACACACGCGCGCGCACGCACGCACGCACCCACGCACACACAAGAATCAAAATATCTTCAGATATTTGGAAACCATTTGAAATCAATTTGCATTCATATCACTTTACATGTCCATTTTTTAAATTGTTTTGATTTTTCCTGTTTCCTAATTATATAAATTTGTCGAGTGTTGAATTTTCTTAATTGAAATTGGTTCGTGTGATCCCTCCAAAATAGTGTTCATTTCTAAGAACATTAAAAAAAGGATGCTTTAAAATTACAGTTTTATAAATGCTATTAAATCAGTCGGAACAAGTTGTTTTTGCCAAATGAACAAGTTCGGTATCGAATGCGCGTTAAAAATGTGCGCGGATCAGAGAAATGTGCACGATGTTAAAGAAAAAAGAAAAAAGAAAAGAGGAAACTAGTCGGGAGAGAAGGGGAGAGACAGCGAAGGAGCGCAGAAGTACACGGAACACGAGACAGAGGAGGAAAAAGAGCAGCGGAAGGATCGGGCGACCCGGGCGAGAAGAGTAACAGTGGTGGAGGGAGAGATGTTATATTCCGGTACGGGCCCGAATATGCGAGAGGGGGAGGGAGACCAAGAATCCGCTAACTTCTTGCTGCCTCGTTTGGCTTTTCCCTGGAAACCGAGCTAAAATATAATTCTGCAGTGTGCCGCTTTTTCACTCGAAAATGCAAGATTAATGCGAGTCGGCGGGCACGCATGCGCCCTCTTCCTTTTTTGCGATCTCCCTCCAAGGCGCTCGATCCTCGTCCACACAAGAGGCAAGCGCCACGGGCGCGCCAGAGATTTGATTTAGCGGCGGCGCCGGGAATGTCTATATGGTCCGTGTGTTATATGCGCCCTTTACCTTACAATCTTAGTATTGCAGCCCGAAAGGTTTCGGGCTTTCGCTTACACCTTTTCTCAAATATCAACTGGCATGGACCCATCAAGATTTCCTAACGATATTTTCTCCTCCTGAATACAAATTTTGAGGGTGGAAGTCCGAAAGAATGGTGCATAATCTATTATTAACTATTAAATCTCTAAAAGTCTGTAAAAATGAAACGATTTATTAAATTATTCATTTATTAACCGTTTATTCTTAACGTTCTTCTTTAGAAATAAGCTTGATTTTGCAAAAAGCATAAATATTTATTAGGATTCGATATTACGGCAATTATAATGAATACAAATTTTAATTTTAACAAACTTGTGCTTTCCCATCACGGTTTGCCTAGTACTTTCATTTCAATTTTTTCAGCTTAAATGATCTCATTGGAAAGCTAGAAAATTTCTCCATCAATGTAAAACCTGCGTATTAATATTTACTTAGAATAATTTTAAAAACTTTTAGCTTGTGTTATTATCAAAAAATATTTAAGTACATATTAATATATGAATATCGCGAAAGAGGAATCATGAACTCAAAGTCTGAAATGAGATATTTTAAAGTTGAATCGAGCAAACCTAATCAAGTGTAAGATATATATATATATATATATATATAATATATATATATAAAGAAAAACGTAGGTAAACTAGTGCTCCATTATTTCGTTTGATCGATGCGTTACGAACCCAATGTCGTTCAGCAATTGTAGCGTAATGTTCATAAGTATTAATTGATTTTTTTCTTGTAAATCTACCCTCGAAATTTGTGTCCAGTCGACCAAAATACAAAGGTAACAGTCAAGCACTAGACGGAATGAGGATAACGGGAACGCGCGACACATACCGCGTGAGGGCTTCGAGGAAAAGTTGCGCATCGTAGAGAGATTTTTGGCCGTCGCTTTTCAATCCTGTTTTCGGATATGCTAATAATCCATGGCGCCGCCGCAGCGTTTTGAAATAAATAATTCATCCCGTAATAATGCGAGAGCGCAGAGCGGAGAGCACACGGAGCATTGTGCGAGAGATATGAATATTTCAGGAGAGATTCTTCAATAATGTATTATTAAAATTTACGGCTCGAGAGGAAAGAGATTGTTTAGCATTTAGAAAAGAGAAAAGGTGCAGCGCATGCGCGGCGCTGGGCTGATCTGGGACTATAATATCTAGAGCCAGATGCTCTCTGCCGCATACTTTGAGGATTGTTTTTTCGTTTAATGCCGATCATCGTGGATCGCCCTCAAATCGACGCGAACGAATGGACGTTGATTGAGCAGTGAGCACTGATGTGGGAAAAGGAAGAGTAAAAATGGGAGGAGAACGGAACGCTGATTTTGATATAGAACAGTACGATCTTTCTTTAAAGCAAGCGGAATTACCAAAATAAAAAAAAAGCGTATATAGTATTGATCCAGCTGCTCGACGATCAATTTTCGCCATTAGCATATACAGGTTCGTCCTGATTCGCGAGCAACGTGGAGTTGCACCCAAAGAAGCGGCGCGCGCTACACCGTACAGAAAAGTTCTCTCCTGGAGAGCAATCCAGAAAAGAATAAATAGAAACTTTTTTTATATTTTTACATAAAACAAATTTATTCCACAAAACAAACGTTTACCCTTGCGCGCGTGTGCGCTCGATCGAAAAACAAAAGCGTCCTACTGCGGACTGCTTTACATAAAACGCGTTGTTCGCTCATTTACCTATAGCCTCGAGATACGTGGGGCTTAAGGAAGAGAGTTAGCCAAGGAGGAGGAAGAGGAGAAGGATGAAGTAGAGAAGAAGAGGCAGCGCAAGGGCAACGAGGGGAGGACGAAGGCGGGCGGGAGAAAAGAGAAAGATAAAGAGGAAGAGGGCAAAGAAATCCGCAGATCGCGCGCGGCGAATACCACCCACGCGCATGCGCGGGCATTATATACAGGCTCTCTTCTCTGTACACTTTTATATTCCTTATTTTGCTCTCACTCTATCCCCGCTCTCTCTCTCTCTCCCTCTCAATACAGACGAACTGAGAGAGAAAAAGTGAAAGACAGAAAGAAAGAACGTGACGGGGCTTAAATGAAGTAAATCTCGAAAAATATGAGAAATCACGCGCACATACGTGAGCCTAACTTTTTTCACGGACCGTTGGTCCTTGTTTCTCTCGCCCTCCCTGCCTTCCTCTCGGCGCTCTCTAACCTCTTTTATATTCCTTCTCATCGAACCTATATAAAACTCACTATGGCTCGCTCGCTCTCTCTCTCTCTCTCTCTCTCTCTCTCTCTCTCTCTCTCTCTCTCTCTCTCTCTCTATTTCTCTGTTTTCTATGCAACATATTCTCGCGCTCGTAGCGATAGTAAAGAAGAGAGTCGGGGGTCTGGGTGGAAGGAAGGTGGAAAGGGTGCAGTCGTAAACGGCAAAGAGCATGACGGAGGGGGAAGTAAGGGGTTTTAAAGTTTTTCAAAAAGCCGATACCATGAAAGGGCCTCAAATTTTTTTCTATTTTATCATTTAATCCGTGGGGCTTCGGCTGAATAACCCTTTATACGGACCCCAGCTTCGCCCTACATACGCCCCGCGCGCACGCGAGACTGCGTGTGTGTATCATGAAATCACGCATGCATTATATACATATATGCGCGCCCAATCATTTACGTATAACAGCATGTGCAAGTGTATGTGAGCGCGCACGCTTGACTGCATGCGTGTGAGCGAAAGAAAGATTGAGCAAATACGTGTATAGCTATACGCTCGTGCGTATAATGCGATATAGTGCCCGCTGCATATGTGTGTCGGTGGGCCCGGAGCATCCGTTGAACTGTTTTCACGAGTTTGAGAGAGAAAGAGACGCAGAGACGGAGGGTGAGGTAAAAAAACTAGACGCCGAAAAAATCAGTTACTAACGGATTGCCGCTGCCTCGATGGCCCTTGTCACAACATTGTTTCTGAAAAAATACCTTCGATACGTCGCTGCATAGTTCACTCTCTCTCTCTCTCTCTCTCCTCTCTCTCCTCTCTCTCGCTCTCTTTCTTCTCTTCTCCGCTGCTCCTAACCCTCTTTCTCTTTCGTATGCGCTCTCTTTTTTGTGGGTCATATATCGTTATTGCGCGCAATAACCGAATTGCAGCGATGTGCGTAAAGAAGCGTGTGCGCGTGCAAGTTGAGGAGAGGGACAGGTGTGCGTAAAATTCGCTTAATAATCGTTCCATTAAGTATACCTATATTATACACACACGTACATATTTTCCATTTTAACGCATATGTATCTGTTATTCGATATACATACTATCGCTGAGTCAGCCAGCCATCTCTATATTCTTTTATTCGCTTATTCGTTGTTTTTCTTTTATCCCTCTTTTTTCCTTCTTATTTCACCCAGTCTCAAGTGCGCTATCGCACGCTGCACGCTCAAGTCTAATTTACTCTTCTCCCTCTTCCTCTCTCTCTCTCTCTCTCTCTCTCTCTCTCTCTCTCTCTCTCCCCCTATTTCTCTGTATGAAATTACTTTTTTCCGTGCGAATGTTCGTATACGCGTGTATGTGCGAGCTATAAAAAAAAATTCGTGTGCGAACACTTCTCCCCCTTCCGCACCGAAGCTCTACTGTATTGCTCGAGCCAGACCTATTATATATACAGAAACATTTCTGAAATAAAGAGAGAGAGAGAGAGAGAGAGAGAGAGAGAGAGAGAGAGAGAGAGAGAGAGAGAGAGAGAGAGAAAGAGAGAGAGCAAGAGAACGGGGTATAACATGTGCAGAGCGGGTAAAATTTTTGGGTAAGTGCGATTATGGACGCGCACAGCTTTCTACATGTTTGGCCGAGTTATTGGCGCTCGGGGGCGTGGGTTATAATCACCGGGACGAATTACTTATTGCGTGAAATTGGAATTTTGAAAATATATTTTCCCCTTTAGCGATTCTCGTGAATGCGTACTGTCGAGAGCCGGGGGTGAGCCGCGTCTCAAGATCGAACAAAGTACTTGTTGAAAACTATAATATGATCTCAATGCATGTATAGAACTTATTCGAAAAGCATTATTGAAAAAAAAATATCGGTTTATGTAAAACAAGTTCTTTTCGTGAAGAAGGATACATAGTTTATAATTTATGTTCAAAGATAAAAGCTATTATACGATCGACGGTAGTTCGATAAAGCAAAAAATTAATCTTCTTGATACTTGAAGACAAGCATCACCGTAACATCACGACGATACGAACTAAGGAGAATCATGGAAAAGCGAGTGACGAGTCACGACACTTCAAAATTGGCCAGAACTATTCTCAGAGCGTCGCATGCGTTCGGGGTAAGGGAGATCTGAGCCGTCAGATTCGCAGACTTATTGTCTCTCGGCGAGATGTCGCAGCCGCGTTATTTCCGTCAAAATTGCGTTATGAGTAGCGCCTGTTTCACTTGCCTTCTCTTTCACCCCCACCCCCCCCCCTCACTGTCTCACCATTTAACACCTTTTGCTCGCACAAGCTGCACCACGGCATTGTATAATAAATGCAGCCGCACTCCGCGCGTGCGCGAGGGGAAACTTCCTTTTCTTCTGCTTCTTCTTCTTCTTCCTCCTCGGCTTCCTCCTCCTCTACTGCTTCTCGCTAATTGTCTTTTTTTCTTCCCCTCGCAGGGTTTGTTTTCTTGCAGCTTTTGTTGCGAACGATGATTTAGGGATATGACGTGTTAAGATATACTTTGTACGTTATTTTAATGGGAGTTATTGTAATTTACTGTACTGCACGACGAAGCGTAAAGTAAATTTATACGGAATAAGTTAACTAAGTAGTTGTATTGCGAATGTCTGCGCACAAGGGAGAACGAGTGGAAATGAGTTCTAAGTTGTTAAATTGTTTATTCGAGCGTAGAATTACGTATAATTAATCATGGCTCGGTCATATATTTCTTTTTACAATCCAGAAGAGCGGATCAGAAATACGTAATGACAGAAGAATCCTCATTATATATCCTGGAAAGCGCCCTACAATTAAGTTCTAAGGTGTATGTATATAGCAAACAGATTAATTTCCAAAGATCCAATTCCAATTCTCTCTTTGTTTTATTCCTCCTTGATCGGCGTTATAACCTTGATTTGTTGCTGTTGCAGCGTTCAAAAATCTTTCGAACAAAACTCCTAAAAAAACCAAATCCCCTGTACGATGGTTAAAACATTCTCGATCCCGCTCGATCCATAAATCTCGCTCGTGGGTGTCGATAACCAGCGATTATATATATATATATATATATATATATATATATATATATATATATATATATATATACCTATGAAGCATATCGAGAGAGGAAGCGAGTGCGAGTAAAATAGGAATTAAGAGAGTGGAAAGTAATGCAAAGTTTATGCTGCACGTATTACAAGATAAAAGACACATCTTTGATCTCCGAGTCCGCACAATATCGCTGAACAGTAGTGCGAGCCGCGAGAGAGAGAGAGAGAGAGAGAGAGAGAGAGAGAGAGAGAGCGAGAGAGAGCGAGCGAGACCAGTCTACCAGCCATTCTCAGCGTGCGGAGCTCATTATAATTAGTGCGCTCTCTGCGGCCGCCCCGCTCGATACGATTGGCCGGCTGGACAGCCGACCGTGCATATATAGAGAGTGCTGGAGAAGATCTACACGAACACGGAATATCGTCCCTCCTCGCGCTCCCGCGCGCTCGCCGCAAAATTTATAGGCAAGCCTCCGGGTTGGGAGAGAGAGAGAGAGAGAGAGAGAGTGTGTGTGTGTGTGTGTGTGTGTGTGTGTGTGTGTGTGTGTGTGTCGCTGCGTCATTCGTAATAGGATTTTCTTCGTTCTTCTGCCTCTCTCTCTCTCTCTCTCTCTCTCTCTCTCTCTCTCTTCTCTCTCTCTCTCTCCCTCTCTCTTTTGCTCTCGCATACAGCAGCGTTCGCGGCGGCTCCGCAGGCTTTGATTTAACGATCGCGCGCAAAGATCAGAGCTTCTCTATATATACATTGTGAAGGTGGCGGCGCAACAGCAGCAGCCGGCAAACAATTTGAATAAATCTTATTTATTGTCCGGACGGGTTCGAATTAAATACCATGGTCGAATCACCGGTCGTCGAGACGAGATGAGAAAAGGGACTCTCGGATGTGTTATACATACGTACAAAATGGAGAGTAATTGTATTAAGCGATTCTGGTGCGCGGGCGTGACGTTTCTCCGAATCGGTCGAGCCGACATACGCTAATGTCTGCGTAGAGGTCCAACCGGGAACGCCACCTACAGGGTAAATTGTTAATTCGCATCGCATACTCAATATCGCTATATATACCATCGCGAATTAAGTTGGTACAGCAGGCGCCTTTGACACAGAGTTGGGTATTTGAATAAATCGCGTTTACTATCGATATTAAACATATTAATAACATAGCTTTTATGTCAAAATTTAAATTTATGAATTTAAATACTAAAATGGGTAGAAAACAAAAAGTGTTATTTACAACTTTATGACGTGCCTATAGCACTTCGAACAAATTTTCCAGTAGTTTGATTGTTGAGATGTGAACGATGATACTGACCCCGTACCCCCTTCTGCGCCTTTCGACAGGGTAAGAGGAGAAGTTTAGCGAATCGTGCTTATGGTTATTAAAGAAAAAGCGAAAACAAGGAGCAATTGATATACTTCGACATTGAGATAGTTTCTTCCTGCACAGACATGAATTGCCACTATTATGATTATACTCTCCTTTCTGTCCTCCTCGTTCGATTTACCACCCCCCTCCCAGAGAGAGAGAGAGAGAGAGAGAGAGAGAGACCATACAGTCCAACTGACAGCCACGTGTCGAGTGCTAGAAAAAGTCGCTCAGTATGCGCGAGTCTTTCGTCCTTTTGATTTTTAGTCCTAGTCGAACGTCGTTTACAATACGCGAACCTCCCCCTTCCTTTTTCATTATTCGTTATAATTCGATAAGCGGGCGACGACGGAGAGAGAGAGAGAGAGAGAGAGAAAGAGAGAAGATGAGCCGTGCCACGCGCAGGCACGCACAATGTTGATAGCCCTTTACATCGATTTGTTTGCTATACTTCTCACCATGCTACCGGGCTTATACGAAGCTTCCTTTCTTAACGTTGAACGATATAAATCTTCGAGGCATCGGCGTGAATACTATTGTGCCGAAACCATCATCGTTTAAAAATCGATTGCGCGAACGCAGATGAGAAAATGCGTTGCGACAGCAAAGTTCAAACTTTCTATATAATTCGATTGCCCACTGTTCCGAGAGCGTAAAAAAAGAGTACGGGCAGGAGCCATTCCCGACTATATTTTTCATCTCCAATAATCTCCCATCAGCGGCCTCGCCCCTTCCGCCCGCGTGGTTGCGCCGTATCTCGTCGACCCCTTTTTTCTCTCTTGCATAGTAGCGCAACAGCCGCGCGCGCTCGCGCCCCTGCCCGCTTTTCTCTCCGCCTCTGGCCTCGTTCACCCCCCCCCTCCTCCTCCACTCGATCCGGATTTTTCACGAACGGGGGGATCTAACCCGTTTGTGTCCAACACTAGCCACCCGGATCTCAAGGGCTGACGACCGGCTGCCGCCCCGTCGCCTCGCGCGATGCTCGAAAATAAACAGAATTCGAACCCTTTGCTACAAATTCAAATAGAGCGTCGAGGGGTGCGATTTTGAGAGTGAGAGGCTGTAGCTACACATACATGCAGGCACGGGCGGGCCGGCAGCCGTGGGCAGCGATTATTGGGCAAAGAGCGACGTGAACGCGCGGCAGAAAATGGAAGGCGATGTAAAGGAGATGTATATAAAGAGCAGAGAGCGAAAGAAAGGCCGTTCTTGCATGTATTCGGGAACGTAAATAAGAGAAAGGGAGGGGGAGGGGCAGTACCAGGGAGAATGAGAGAGAAAAAATGCAGCACTATCGCCGGCTTTGTTCGTTATAGGCTCTTCGCCGCGCGTGCAAGCGTTACGACGACGCCTGCTCGAGCGAGCACTGGGTGCACCAGCGACTTCGGTGCGTCCTGCCTCTCTCTCTCGCTCCCACTCCCTCCCCGGCCTTTGCGGGCGGAATCGTCGACGGGAGCTGCGCGCGATCGCGACTCTATACGTATACGCGCGCATGTACGGATCGGCGAGCCGTGCTGTCAAAACAGAGAAATCCGAAGCTCCGCGATTTTCCGGGCTTGTGAATCCCCTGCGTGCGACAGATGCACGCGTGTGGCGCTGCTCGCTGTTGCTTTTTTACGCGAAATTACTCGAGAGAGCAAAAGAGAAAGAAACGAGTGTGTATATTATACAGCCAGCCTAGGAAGGGTTGCGCGCCTATATACGTAGTCGCTGATTTATTTTCGGCCTCGGATCGCTCAATTATACACTCCGGGAAATATGATATAGGTATGTGTGTGTGTGTGTGTGTGTGTGTGTGTGCCCGCGCGTCTGTAAAAGGGAGGCTGGTAATGCGGGAGAGAGGCGATTTTTATACAAATGCTCGCCTCGCACCCTTCCGACCGGGGGGCTGTACACACGAATCCACGTGAATTAGTTTTTATTGAGTGGCCAAGAGCCAACAAGGATCGATTGGGTTGTATTTGGATAATATTGAAGGGTTTTATTAGGTTGGCAATGACATTAATGGCTTCTCATGTATGAAATATAATATAGCTGTGAGACGCATTATTGGATTTTCATTTTTAACTATTATATGCTTCAAAAATTTTGAAAAATTCTGTAAAAATGAAATATTGCGAATTCATAATAGCTGCCGTAAAAATGTTTATAACAATCGATAAATCATAAACGCTCTTGTGAGAACAGAACATCTCATCAGGTTGCCTCAATATAATCGTATAGTAATATTATATAAGCGGTGTCATTAATTTTAGCTCGGTAAACTCATCCCGCGCGTCGCGGAATTGACTGTCTAAAAAAACAACGATTAGTTAATACAATAGCTTTCATTTGGTCCTTTATGCTATAGCAATGTACGCTTTTGTAATATAACAAGGCGAGCGGATAAGAAAGGTGCATATTTATAATTAAACAATAAGGAATTGCAGAGCGGGCACCGCACTCCTGATTTACAATGAGTTCAAAGATCGCGAAGTTTAAAAGAAACGGCCTGTTCATAAATCGAGCTATCTTAGAATCTGATCGGTGATCGCTTATGTACCGCCGAGGAATTCCTAGGCGATGTGTGTGTGTGTGTGTGTGTGTGTGCGCGCGCGTGTGTAGGGGGAGAGAGCAGGCCACGTTTAATCGAGCTTGAGCGCGCTATATCAGACTTATTTGCAGGGGCAACCGGCGCTGCCCAGCGTCTCGATGGCTCATGGAGACGCCAGCAATGCCTAAACGAATGGTAAAACCTTGAAGGGTGTTTATAGCGGAGAGGCGAAAGGGAGAGCAGCGAGCATTGCCGAACGGTCATTGCGCCTCCGCGCCTCGGTTGGGCGTGGGGGAAAAAACGCGGAAATCGAAGAAACGCGGCGATCGATCCCTCTCGCGTACCGAATGTATTATCGGAATGTGTTGTTTTTTAACGCGCGTACGCGGACAACGGCGACGTGATCCCCGTGCACATTCTTATATGGGTCGCAAACGAACTCGCCGGGGTCAAAGACATCGAACAAATAGTACAATAGACGAGAGATAGATAGGGGGATGGAAGGCTTCAGGTACTTTGATCTATTTTAGAGATAACAATGCGCGCCGCGATCTCTCGAAAATAAAATTCGCTTAGAAATGCTCTCCCCTCCTCCTGCTGCCCTACGACGCCGCGTCGCCGATCTATCGAGCGTACGAAAACGATCCTAGAGCCGATTTATATAATCGCCGGGACGGACTGATGAGCCAAGAGCGCGATCGCTGCACTTGCAGGACACGCGCACACGTTCCGGAATTAACGCGGGTGATGTTTCCGCGGAAGTATTGACTATGCACACGTGCACACACAGGCGCGCGCGCGCGCACATTGTATGCACGTCCCATCGTCGAAAGCAGTTTCGACAGAAGCCAGAATACCGCTTAGATATTATTGACACGAGTTATGATACTTTGACGCGAGACTGGAGATGGAGAACACATCGGAACGCGGAGGGAAGGGCAAAATACCTGTTTCTACAAAGTTTACGATATTACATTAAATTTAGAATAGATGTCTTTTTCGATATGCTAACCTGTTAGAAACAATTGTCGAGAATTTATTGACGATTCGTTAAACGAATCGGGGTGAAAAAAGCAGCGCAGAGCCTTGGCGCGCGACATGTGACAGCGTGGTGCCTCGATAATTTGTATCGACGTCGCTCGCGCATAATCTGCCCATCGAGGGGGTCTCGCGTGCGTCGAACATTAATCCCTTTTCATCCGAACATATACCGTCCACGAGAGGGATTTTTTTAGATTTAATTTGAAGGAGGTGGGGAGGAGATGGGAGAAAGCAATCGCTGTGAATTCGCACAATGCCAAACGAGTCTCGGGACGAGCCCGCCGTGTCAAAAGAAGACCGCGTGCGCGCGCGCGCGCGCGCGCTCTTTTCTCTCTATAGCTCGCTCGCTCCCTTCATACTGCCGCTATAAAACTGCGATTATGATCGTTCTGTCTGCACGAGTGCGATTTGACCGACAGCGGTCTCGCGGCGTAAAATGCCTCTTTGAAGATGGAAGAAAGGACAATAGGAAATATGCTTGATAACAACATTTATGGACCTAACTTAAAATGGGCCCAACTTATATTTAATAAAAATATACGGAAATGTCACGTTAACAATTACATAAGGGTAAGCAAGTATAGTTATCGGCTTTTTGAATGATAACATAATACAATAAACTCAGCCACTACATTGATATATACATTTTATAAAGAAAACGTTCTTATTTCAATTTAACGATTAATTATATATATAAAATTATATATTATAACTTTAATCTTTGAATGAACGTTTCGAATTTTTCGTTTGACTTTTCCAATACTCGTAGTTTATTAACGTGTGTATTTTAAGAGCAGAGCAGCAGCGATTCCCGAAGAATACTTTGTACTGTCGAACTTATAACTCGATAAGTAAAACAAAGAGAAAAAGTCAATCAGCATCTCGGCGCCCTTTGCTCCATCTATCTTTTATACGCGCCAAGCGCGCAAAGTTCAAGAAAACCGTGGCGCGGGGGAAAATAGACGCAGAGAGGCACTTCGAGATCGATGCTATTTTTCACTCCACCGCGGCACGGACTACTCGGCCGATTTCGAAAGAGAGCTCTCGTGCGTGCCGATGCTGCCGCGACAATTAAATTTAGAATATTTTTTAAATTTTTCCAATTCCGGGACGAGAGGAGCGAGCGATTTGGCACGAGGTCCTGTCGCCAAATAAGCCAAATAAGCTCTCCTCGGTATGAACGCGAGGTTTTCTTTCTCCGCGCGACTGTCCCGACGATGCGCGCGCGCCCTTTCTTATTCTCTCGCTTTCTTTTTCGTTTTATTTTTTTTGTTTTGAGTTTTGTTTTGTTTTTTTTGTCAAGCGCGAAATAACAGCGAGAACGAGGGAGACAGATAGATAGAGCGAGGGGGCCCGCCAAGCGAAGGCTGAGCGCGGGCGCGCGCGAGCCGTAAAACGAAATGAGCAGAAGAAGCGAGCGAGGGGTGGGGTGAGGAGGGAGGAGAACGCGCGAAAGAGGATCTTAAAGAGCCCTAACTCGAATTACCAAAGGCCCCGAAGAGGGAACGGCACCGAGTTAAACGTTCCTCGGCGTGTTAAATCAAAGCGAAGAACGACCAGCCGTGCGCGGAGGAAAGAGCTGCGGCGGGCGG
Organism: Sycobia sp. Sy_11; assembly: GCA_018907035.1. Classification (NCBI taxonomy): domain Eukaryota; kingdom Metazoa; phylum Arthropoda; class Insecta; order Hymenoptera; family Epichrysomallidae; genus Sycobia; species Sycobia sp. Sy_11. The sequence continues at coordinate 2,073,120 of JACCIC010000062.1, read as the reverse complement.
CCGCGGCCCGAGGAAGAAAGCAATAACGCGCGAGAATGCAGAATGATGGAAACGTGCGGCTTTGCCCTTCCCCGCCCCGCGACCCCTCGCAAGACCAGCCGCCGACGAAGGCGACGACTCTGCCCCCTCCCCGGTCTCGCTTACTCCCGCCCGCGTTTTCGTGATTATACTCTGGAAATAGTCAACCGGATGTTGCCCGTTGCGCGGGCGTGCGCTCGAATCTCTACGCCCCCCCCCTCCCGACGAGCGACGCCGCGCGCGGAGAGAAAAGGGGAGTCGAAGACGCGCGCGTCCTTCCCCTCGGATATTCGCTCCGCGAGATTTGTTTGTACATTGTGTGTGTGTGTGTGTGTGTGTGCGTGTGTAATATTACACACGCATTCCCTGCTTTCCACAGCCTGCCCTGCAACAGCTCTTCACGGTTACACCGCACTGAGAAAATTTTCGAGGGCATTTGTAAAAGATCCAGGCGGTTGCTAGTTTTCTATACGACGAGTCGAGTCGTCCCTCTACGACCTCTTTCTGCACGTTGTAGAGATGTGTCGCCGATCAAAACTAACCGCGTCGGTCGAAGCGATCTCGATCGACGTGGGGGCGCGCAGCACGAGCGGAGCTTCACATTTATTAATACAGACTGCTAAGAAGAGGCGCATATACGGTATGGCGTGCGTGCCCGACCCGCGTTTCGTGATTATTGCGTTCACCGCGGGTGTGTTTTACTGCGATTGACGCGTTCTTGCGGTGGTCGGCGCGCACATCCCTAACACGGTCTAGAGCGTTTATAACTCGATCGAGCACACCGTTACCCTTTCCTTTGGGAGGATGAAGGAGGAAGGTGGCGTAAGACCAGATTGCACGAATTGATACAAGTATGCGATTTGAATTGGAGGAGAGTGTGCATCACATTTCTCGCGTGGATGACACAAAAACGTTCGGTATGGTAGGAAAAACTGGTGGATAGCTTCAAAAAGGAGTGGGTGTGATCTTCCTCGAGTAACCTATATATAAGTCAATTAAAAAAGTTTAAAAGAATATGTTTGGAAACTAGACGCCTCTTATTAGATTTTACACAAATTACAATTTGCAACCATTGATTTTACCAGATGTTGTTTTCAACATGACTTTAATCACCGCTAAAGAAGAGTAAACAAAAAACTAATGATTTTTACCATATCCGTGAAACTAGGCGATCATACATCAGCTGTATACACAAAATAAAAGAGTCCGTCAATGATAAAATATGCAGATCATGAGTATATATATATATATATATATATATATATATATATATATATATATATGTATGTATATGTATTTATATATACTTCGCTTTTAAGTAAATTATCGATATAATAAATAATTTACATATATAAGATGAACATTGTACATAAAATATTTAGAAAATTTTTCCTTCATTATTTATAGGAGTTTAACTTTCATGCAACCGTTTTATCAAAAGTTTCAGGTTAATGATTTTTGAAGGTTGGGATACTTAGGGTATAGATAGAGGGAGGTACAGATTTAAAAACGAGCTGCGAGATATAAAGAAAATGAAAGGTTAAAAAGGAAAGAAAAATTGCAACGAAGTGTAGAATATTCCCTTGATCCCCTGATGCGTCCGTAAAATATATTTCGCACGTGCAAACTGATGAAAACCACCAGAGTTCTACTTCATTAATTTCTTATAGAATGCGAAAAACAAGAACCGATCGATTTGCGGTCACAACAATAGGCCACTCAAGCTCCGAAGACGCGGCTGCTAAAGTGTATAGGAAACAGCAAAAGAGAGGCGCACCCGACGCGACAAGCAGTCGCGTTGAAAACGTCGGAAATGCGATTTTCTCTCGAGGCTCCGCGAATAGAACTCGTCTAGGCAGGGGGGGGGAGGCGGCGGCTCGACGGTGCGCGCACAACAGTCGCACAAAAAAAGGAGACCGGGGCGAGAAAGAGAGAAAGAGAGAAAGAGCGAAAAGCCTCGGCTCGCTGACGGATGGATGCCAGTTTCGAGGAGTCTCCCCGTGCACGGGGCGCGCGCGCGAGATTGCCAATCGTTTTCGCTCGAGATCGCGCGCTCTTGGCTCTCGAACGCTCGCGCGTACGCGCGGGAAGGGAGGGCGGAGGCCACCGCGGGCGAAAACTCGCCCCTCTCCGTTATGCCCGAGAGAGGAGCCGGGTGCGCGGCTCTCCCCTCCCCTTCGACCCCGCGCCGTACGCGCTGCCCTGTCTAGTTTAACGCACTCACGGAAATAACTCGCGGAATGCCGATCCCGGGCGTGGGCCGGGCGGCTATTTATTTTTGCGCCCGTCGCGGACAATTAAGCGGGTTAATAAATTTGTTATTCTTACAAGCGATGAGTTTAGAGCGCGGCCGCGAGGTCGAGAGGCAATAGGCAGTCCTGACTGAATTAGCCCGGGTGCAAGCGGAGTAAATTATGGCGAGAGCAGGGGAAATTATTTGCCAAACGACAGCATTTTCCAAAGCTCGCCCGCGACGCGCCGCGATTGATGAAAGAGAACGGCACTCTAGTCTATTATTGAGCTTCTCGTTTAACCGCCCCGAGCATTTACTACGCGCGCTTCGATCGTCCAAGCGTCTTTTTCCGATCTCTAAAATTAACGGCTCGATCCGGCGCCATTGCACTCTGCTCCACCCCCTGCACGCTCTCTCCTATCCAACTGTACTCTTTGCTTCGTCTCGCCTACCCGAATTATGTAAACGCTAAAACGTCTGCACCTGGAGGCTGGGAACTTTTCCGGCCCGACTACGGTCGCATATTCTTGACTTGAATAAAGGAACTTTGAAAGACTGACAACAAATTCGCTCTTAGCGAATGAACGTCGGATGTGTCAAAAATGAACATCGTTCTAAATTTATTTTTAAATAAAAATATGTTAGAATAATAAAACTATATAATATATAATAATATATAATGAAGATGAATTAGAACTCACCGAGAGAAACGTTTAAAATCAATGCTTTTCTCTGAACAAATGTTTTCTTCGTCATAACCTAAATTTCATGTTCTATAAGTTCTGTAACATTTATATATATATATGAAAAGAATTCCATATTTCTACAATCTGCCCTTGAACAAAGCATACGAATGCTGTAGTCGCATCAATTGAATTTCTATCTTTGTACATTTACAATGAATATCAGTAATTGAAAAGAACACAGTAATCTAAACATGAGAATGCCAATAAAAAATAGAAAATTTCAATTTTCTTTAAGATCTGGTATTTTTACCGGAAATACTAATATTTATGTTAAATAAAATAATCTGAAATAAATTTGATCTATATAACTTTAAAATTGAAGATAATTAAGATTAATTAAGATCCGACTTCGACTCGAACAGTTTGTCGTTGATTTGATCATTCATAGAATATAAAGAGAATTAATAATTAACTATTACATCAAAACTGATAAACAAATGTTGGTTTTAATTTGAATTGTTTTTAAATTAAATTAGTCTTACCCGTCGATATGCAGGTAATTGATTATATTTAAAAGTTTAGATTAAGTATATAGTTCAAGTTGTTCGAGATAATAAAATAAAATACTAAAAACTATGTTTAAGTTGACGAGAGCTAATAATTTAATATCATTTTTAACAGTAATAGTAATAATAATAGTAATGGTAAAGGTAATAGTAATAATAATGAAATTTAAAATATAATTATTGACTTTTTCCAAGATTAATACGTTTTCAGAAATAGTTATGTTTATTTTATCAAATCCAATTCTCGTAGTTATTCTCTTCTAAATTGTTGCTCTGTTCTATACAATCAATTTACAGCGTCATTTATAGAAAGCTCTCTTTGATTGAGCTTTATTTCATTACGCGCAGAAAGACGATAGGCAAGAGCAAAAAAAGCGACATACAAAAAGGCCGCATTGCGATTCCGTTACATCAGAAACGCGCTCGGCCAATGAAAAAACTTTTTATAATAAAACTCTTGCGGCCCCTCCGCGCTCCGCCGCCGTCGCCGCCGCCGCCGTCGAGAGACGAATCGCAAAAACGCCAATGCCGGCCCCGTCGCCAGTCTGTTTATAATCTAAATCTAAATCCGAATGCATCGGGAGCGCGATGCGGCACGGCGCGGCGGCTTCGTCGTCCGCAGCTCGGTTATTTGGCAAATAAAAAAGATGTCGTGCTCAAAACGCAAAATAAAAATTGCGACACTAGAGGCAGAGAAAGAATGAGAGAGAGAGAGAGAGAGAGAGAGAGAGAGAGAGAGAGAGGGAAGGAACGGCTCTAGTTTTGGCCCCGCGCTCGCTATATAAGCAATTGGCCCCGATCGCGACGTGATCCGAGGAAAAAAAATAATCGGCTATTGGGCAATAGTATTGTAGAGGCGTCCTCGACAAAGTCTCGGCGTGAAAATCGATCGTTCGTCCGATCGTTTATAAATGCGCTCGAAAAGTCAAGAAGAGCCTCGAAATAAAGTAAAGTGCCGCCTTCGGCACGGCCCCAGCGCGAGCACGCGTGCGCATCGGAGTAAAAGGAGAAGAAGAGACGATCGGAACGAGAAAAGCTCCGTGCCGGCGTGACCTCGATCCGATATACTTCTTTTTTTTCTTTTGAACGCTTATCGCTATATCTTTTCGCGCTAACTCTGCCTCGCGAGGAAGTATCGTACGTTTCTCTTTTCATATAATACGATTGCGGCAAGAATAATGGAAACAAGAAAATGCATATACGCGCGATCGGAAGAATGTGAATATCTCGTCCAGATTCAATTTAACAATATAAAAAACTGCGGAATAAAACTCTCTGTAAAGGTATATGATGATGTAGAGTTCCATTATTGTTCCATTATTACTCACCAGTCATCGTTTACTCATTATATCCACATAAGCTTTTCTGAATTCTTATGCTTTTATATGTCAATTGTTAATCTATAGTTTTTTTTAAATTATATTTCATTAGTTTATAGCAGTTTTAAAAAATTTAACGAGAATAATAGAATTTTCACTTCGCTGAATTTCAGTACATGCCCATTCATTTCACGAATATCCCGTGATTCTAATGATTAAAAACGGTGAGAATTATCCGACAAAATCACAGATCCTATATATAGACATAATTTTAAATAATTTATTTATAATATGTAGTAATAGAAGATTTTTTTCAATAATACTATATGTAAGTTACGTTTAAAGAACCTGTAGGTGGTATTCATAAATGTTAACAAATATCAGTGCTCAATGTCAAATTTGTAAAAATTTTACGTTGATTTTGTTATAAATTCTGAGTTTATTATGTGTGTGTGTGTGTGTGTGTGTGTGTGTGTGTGTGTGTGTGTGTGTGTGTGTGTGTGTGGAAAATGGAACTTTAAAGCTATCTTTCAATGTACATAATAAGGCATAACATTAAAGTTGTGGTAACCAATTACTGCATTCTTCTTAAAGCTATAATACATGTTGAGATAAAATGATTTATTGTTAAAATAATTATAAGAATGACATATGTAAATATTCCATGTGCTCGGTTTATTTTTCTTACAATTTTTTTGTGCCTTTTAACGTCGCAATATTTATTCCTCCAAATATCGGTGCTAATGAACAATCTATATCATCACAATATGAGCTCTTTGGTCGATTTTTATGTTTCACCTTTCTTCAGACGTGCGGAACGTATAAAGTAATTGTAAGTTAATTACTTGATTTAATAAATATAACCATCAATTACACTTGAAATTTAAAAATCATGCATCAAATCGCCGAGCGATGCAAAGCAGCGTCTAAAACTTTCGAGCCTATAGCGTAAAGGAAGGCGAAACGAAAAAAGAAGCGTAATCGCCGAGGGAGCACTCTTGAGAGTCCAAGAAGCTGAGAGCTACACACGGATCTTCCCATACATAAGAGGGAGAGAGGGAGGAAGAGAGAGCGAGAGAGGGGGGAGGGAGGAAGAGAGAATCACAGCAAAAAATGTGAAAAAGGAGCAGGATTCGAGGAGCTTGGTCGATCCTTCTGGCGCCCCGTGGTCCCACCCCCGTCTATTAATTAGCGGCACTGCAAGTCCCCCCCCCCTCAGACTCTCTCTCTCTCTCTCTCTCTCTCTCTCTCTCTCGCTCTTCTTCTCTTCTTTTCTTCTCCGCTTTGCTTAATTTACTCTCCCGGGGAGCTCGGGGAGATATTTTCGTACTCGTTCGCGCGCGATCGCGCAAAAAAAGGAGACAAAGTTGCTCTCAGTTTTTCTATATCTTCTCGTCCCTATTAATTAAAGCGAAGCCTTATAGACGGACCAGCCAATTGGCGCGACTGTGAAATTCACACGTGAACTGGGAAATCGATAAGACGTACATTGTAATAGTGCCAACCAAAATTTCGAAGGACCACGCTGGCCAGTGGGTTCTACGAAAAAATCTTTTCCACTTCCACGGAACAACGTTAATTTTTAGCAAGGGGTAATTAGTATTGGAAGATTATTTCACAAGATTACATAGCAAGACGATGTAAATATTGCGATTTCGCGGAGAGCACGAGTTATACCATTGTGCGTAAAATATACAAGAAAGCTGAAATTTCCGGAAAACAAATAAACTGCAAAACCTGTTTTTTAACTTCTTGCTGTTCAACACATACATTGGATAAAAGAGAAAAAAAACTAAACTTTCGCATAGGAAATAAGGGAACGGTAAACGTAGTCCACTCGAGACTCCCTATAAAAATTAGGATCGAATCGAATTCCTTTAATAAGGGATAGAGAGAAAAGTAGAATAAGAGAGAGAGAGAGAGAGAGAGAGAGAGAGAGAACAACAAAACGAAGGACTTTGAATGAACGAACGCGAAAATGTTTGAAGGAACGATTTGTCAAACGGGCGTACAACAGCTGTGGAACACGAAAGGCAGCCGCAGCACGAAAGAGAAAAGCTCCGCTGGGGGTTGGAGCAGCAGTAGTAACAGCATGCCACTCCGTAATTGAATTATTAGGTCGAACTCTTCTTATATCTTTCTTTCTCCCCCCCCCTCTCTCTCTTTCTCTCTCTCTCTCTCTCTCTCTCTCTCTCTCTCTCTCTCTCTCTCGCTCTCTCTCTCTCTCTCTCTCTACTACAATATCCACGAAATTAATCTCATTGAATTGCTTTTCAATGGATTTTCTACGACTCCTTTCCTCTCTGCCCTTCTCTTTGTACCATTCTCTCTTTTCTTTTACTGGGTTCTACTGTTGTAATAGTTTACTACTTTAAAATGTCGTATGGAATAGACATTTATGAAGCGTCATTATTCTATAATGTATATGAGGTATATAGTAGTGTTTATTCGAATATATAAATAACGAATGGATTTATTTAAATGAAATGCTTAATAAGTTCTTTAAAAATATATTTCTGTCCGATTTTAATTGTATGAATTGTGTAATGTACTGAACTGTACATGCTTACGATTCAAAAAATAAAAACAGTCTATGGGTAAAGTTTATGTAAATTTAATTTATTTACATACATATACATAATTATATAAATAAACATATTACAACTATGTATATTGACGGCATTTTATAACGTATGTAAAATTTGAATAAAGATTATTTAAATTTTAATCGATCATTCGTGATAAAATATTACAAATACATTTCAGAAATTCCATAGAATAAAAATATTCTTAAAAAAATATTCATAGTGGTAAAAAATTTTAATTAAAAAGTTCGAAAATAAAACATTGGCGATGTATTCAAATTTCTGTTTTTAGTAGCGTAGATCGGCATGACTTGGCAGTTTTTTTTCTACCAGTATCAAAATTTTCTGCTTTGTTCGCATGTATTAAAAACAACTACGGAAAAGGAATTAAAAAAAAAGAATTTGTCTGCATATTTTCGATCCCGTACCAACAAGCGTTCGATGAACTTTATAATTTATTACAAAATCGAATCATTAATTTACTCTAATAAAAATGTATAGATGAAAATTAATAATTTAATAAATTAAACTGAAAAAAAGTTATGTATAAAACAGTATAAAGCTTATTAAGATGTTATTCGATCAAACTTTTAAGTGTATACACAGTATGGTGGGTAAACCAAAAATCAGGAAGGAATAAATTCTACAGTATTTGTGATTGTGCTTTAACCCCTCTATTATGACTTGCAGTACGAGTTCTAAAAAAATACAACTTGTGAGGGAAAACTGACGGTCAAAATTGTGAGTTGATGGGATGAGGAACAGTGAGATTAATATGTGTGGATTTGTAGATCATAGTTTGAAGATTTCTAGCGAATTGAAAATTTGATTCATTATGAGTTGAAGTTATTTATCTTTGAAACATTTTTTGTAAATGCATAAAATTTCTGAAGTAACAGAGAAAAATACTCAATAAATTTATATTAAATATCATTCGCAAAATGTATTTTCATTGTCAATACAATATTTTTACTCTACACTCGTTTCGATATTTGAAATCAGCTGAGGAATATTCAGCGTGGTTTTCCTTAATTATTACGTGCACTTACACGTTAACATTACATTAATTTTCATCTGCATGCAACGGTTCTACGTGAATCGTTATATAATTATTTCTTATGCATCAAAAACGAATCTGAATTTTTAATATACATACGTACATGTATATGGAAGGAGGGTTTGCTTTTTCATGGCATTTACATTAATGATCCATTGAAATGATTCCCTTATTATCCTTCCGCACACACACACACACACACACACACACGAAACGGAAGCAAAGAAATTTAGAAAGAGACACAGTGGTGCGGGGACGACGATTTGCTTCGGTAAAGAGGCACTGCAAAATTCTTGGGGTGTAATTTGCAGAATCCGATCCGTCTTAAATACCAAACTCGATTTTGTCCGTCTACAATCGCTCTCCGATCTTCTCCTTACCTCCCTCCCGCTCCGTTCCGACTGACCGAGATAGATATAAAGTGCGGCGCTTGTAACCCAGGGATGACAATGGCATACTCGCGCGAGAGCAAAAAAACGCCCGCAGAAGGCCCCCGCGTGCTGCTGCGCTGTTACGTGCTGGTCTTCCCCCCTCTCTCTCTCTCTCTCTCTCTCTCTCTCTACCTTCTGCCCTACCTCTCTCCTTCTTTTCTCTTTTTTGTATCATATGCCCCTCTCTCTCTCTCTCTCTCTCTCTCCCTCTCAAGCATTCGAAATTTTATATTTAAAATTTATTAGCGCTTCCCTTGCTCAAAAGTTTCTCAGGACCGACTCCGCGAAAGAGAGGGGCCCTTTGGCTGCTAATTTATCGTTCCTCAACTTTTTATTAATTTCGGCCATTCTCTGACCGGGGCCAATGCCCACCTTATGTCTTCCCCTTTCCTCCCCCGCCATCGCTCGACCGTTCCCTACCTGTTTTCTTATTTAGCTCTCATCCGCCTCGCTTGCGCTTTTGTCTCGTTTTGCATTTTTCTTTTTCTCCTCCGTGTACTATTTTTCATCCACCTTCCCCCCCTCTCTTTCGTTTGCGCAGCTTTCTCTCTGCTCTTAATTATTGCGCGATCATTAATTCGATGCTGCCACTTGTATATAGTTTATTGCGTCTGTTGCCTTTGTTTTGCTCTCTCGCACTAAGCCCAATAATTTAACTTTCTGGTTTATATAGGAACGGAGTTGCATATATATATATTAGTAAAGAGCAGAACATACTTGACACTCGCAGCATGTGATGATCAACTAACGGTTGTTGACGCGCTATAATTAAGTAAAATAGTACGTAAAAATTCAAAAAATTAGTTTACACGAATGTTACCTTAAACTGAGGCTTTTCAATGATGTTCTGGGTTTCGAAGTTATAAAGTAACATATAGTACTCGTTTGTAAATGGATTTCTACTTTGCATGGAACTGCACTGAGCGAAAAGCAACCTTACGCTAACCTAAAAGTCACTTAGATTCTACGTCTGTATTTAGGTAATTCGTGTCACGTAAAATCAACGTGAGGAGTGGCGTAGTTTTAACAGTGCTGCCCGGTGCTGTCCACAGTAGTATATATAATACTTAATCTAATATAAAGTTAAAACTACCTTAATCTTCCGTACCGCTAATGTGGTGAGTTCGAGAAGCATTTGACCAAAGTTACCAATTAAACGTAGCAACGAAATATAGTATTTTAGTAAATGCAAATTTGTGGTCAGTTAGGTTATGTTTGTATATTATTAGTAACTTATTTATGTGTCAGATTGGTTTACTTTTGAAAATCTTTATTTAGCTGGTTGCATTTGGCTGTTTCTGAGTTGACTGTTAACGGTCTTGGTTGGACACAGTGAAACTTTTTTAATATTAAAATAAATGCTTATGAAGTAACTGAAGCGATGTATGAATTAATATATAATATTAAAATCTATATTATTTTTCCTTCATCCACAAGTATATATAAAGTGTAGTTATAGACGTCATACTAATAATATAATTTAATTGTATTATTAGTATATAGATTGTGTAATAAAAATTACTTTACTAAAAATTTATAAGAAAAGGAGATGATCATCACTTGTAAGGTAAAGAAGTCTGTATATTAGAAAAGATCCTAATCAATCACCTAAGAACCGAGTCGTTTTTGAACTTGGGATTCCCCCCATCCGCGATAGACTCCCTATTGCCATACCCTCAGACTCGCGCGAATTGACCACCTGAGATGAATACATTAAATTCCAAGGGGGCGCGCGTCTACTGCGAACAAACATAATCTTTTCGGCATAAATCATCGTAGACCCGCACTCGCTAATTTTCCCCTGCAGGAGGAAGCGAGGGCTGAAGAACGCATCGGCAACAGAGCGATACAGCAATGGTCGTGCGTGTATTTCGCACATGAGCTTAGGTAGCCTCGGACTGCTTGTCAGCAACGCGCGTGCGCGCTCGCCACCTCCGCGATTCATCGTTTGACGCGGGGGTCGACTTTCTGCGAGCGCCTGCACTGCTGACTCTCGTATGTACATACAGGAGCGCACAAGTGACGAGCGCCCACGCTGCTCGCGCGCACCTGCAAAACGCCGCGCGGACGCTGAAGCACTGCTTCCTCTTTTACTCTCTCTCTCTCTCTCTCTCTCTGTTTCTATATTTCGCTGGCTCTACCTGACATTTGATTTACCGTTACTACGCTGGCTTTATGCGTTTAGTTAAGAATTACTATCACTTATCGAAAATCTGTTTTTGTCTGCAGCTCTACACGTGTATATATATATATATATATATATATATATATATATATATATATATGAATGTATGCATGTATGTATGTATGTATGCTAACTCAATGGGTAGAATATGCCATTAAAAGACCTTTACATAACGATTCTTTTATGCAGGTATTTCTAAATAATCCGCAGCTTCCCGTCAAGAACCGTTTATTCTTTATATTAATGCTGAAGAATAATCGCGCCATTGGTACACTGAAAATTTTGATAAAACCATAATATATTCGTATCGAAAATATTCTCTCTCTCTCTCTCTCTCTCTCTCTCTCTCTCTCTCTCTCTCTCTCTCTCTTTCTGACATCTCTTTTACTCTTTCGAAAATATTTGAGCAACTCAGAATTTCTTTTATTTATCGACACAAGTTTTGCAAAATATAAATCACTGGCCAGGCCACAAAGTCGTATCGTAGTCAGGGATATATCCCTGCCCTCCATAATTCACCTTTCAAGTAGTATAGTATCCACGACTTGCGTGCGCGGGTCTGGCACCCGGGACCCAACAATAGCTATATCTCTTCCGTTATTATGTATTGGATAGAGAAAGAGAAAGAACAAGAATGGTAGAAAGAACAAGAGTGACGAGGCAATCCTATTGCGTGCACACGCCTACGTACACACCTGCGCGATAGATGCTTCATCTCACTCTCTCTCTCTCTCTCTCTCTCTCTCTCTCTCTCTCTCTCTCTCTCTCTCTCTCTCACCCAATCACTCTCTTGTAGACAAATGCGAGAACTGTTGAAGAGTCTATTCGACAACGGCACCCGAAGAATAAAATACATTAGAAATTCTTCCGAAAAAAGACGAGTATAACAGAAGAGGATATCTATGTGCGTGTGCGCATATATGTATTTATGCAATTTAAGACTACAATTAATTTTGCCCTGGTAATAATAACGCTACAATTAATTTTCGATGATGCACGCAGTACACCGCGAACCCATGTGTATTTATAAATGTATATGTATGTGTGCATACGCACACACACACACACGCGCACACGCACACGCACATTTTGAGCGGTAGTAATTACCGTGTAGATCGCCTGAGAGAGAGAGAGAGAGAGAGAGAGAGAGAGAGAGAGAGAGTGTGTGTGGGGGTAGAAGGAGGAGAGGATAGAGACCGTGGTAGCCAATGCAGCGCAATGCAGCGTGGACACGGACAGACGGTGCGAGGGAGACACGCAGATCCTCCTCTCTCCTCGCTTTTTCTTCTCCCTTTCGTTCGATCGCGTAATTATTGTAGTTACTCGAGATAAGATTACCGCTGAGATGTCGGAACGGGGCAGGTTTTCATTTCTCTATATGGTATAGAAATACCATTGTTCCTTTTTTCATTAAGATTTATAGCCGTATATATTACGCGATATTCTGCAATTTCTAGGCGTTCAAATTTAATCTTGTAAATTACTGAGATATATACAGAATATAAAGATGATAAATAAATGGTCAATAATTAGATTATAGCATAAAAGCACAATTGTTCTTACACTCCATAGTTAAATTAATATAAATATTGTAAGTAATCGTTAAATTTTATTATTTCTATTAAATATTTTAGTAATTATTTGTTTATGAGTTTTTTTTTTCAAAATTTAGCATAGGCTCTGAAATTTTCATCCATCTCATTAATTAATAAAAAGAGCTAATTAAAGCTCAACCAATTTAAACTACGTAGCAATTATTTATTATTCGGCAAAGCATCCTCACGGTTCGCTGCTTGCAAGGTACAAATTCGTCGAAGTAAAATGTGTGTATTTGTTGCAGGAGGTAGGGTGGAAGCGGGCTGAGCGACCTAAAGAGAGAGATAAAATGTAAAATGTTCATAGTGTCAGTTACTTATCGCAGGTTCTGTTCTTGTCTTATTTATTATTAACAAGTCGATCGGCCTCCACCGCCTCGCTTCGATTTATACGAGGGAGATTTGCTCGATTAGTTTTGAATATATTTTCAAAATACGTTAAATCTAAAAGTGACAATTTCGCTCCGATTTAGAGATTTTTCCCTAAATTTTGACTAGATATGTTATCTACCCGCGCTCTGATGTCATCGGCATTTAAGACGCAACTGCCGTTGGAGCAGATCTAACAAAATTGGAAAATAAGAATTAAATTGTAGAAACTTTTTTTATTTAAATCAACAGCGTTCAAGTTCTAACGTATACGAAGACCCAAATGCGTAGCAAGAATGCCTGGCGATTGCATTTCTCGGAAGTTCGAGGGAATTCGAGAGCCCTCTCCTCCACTTTTTGCTCACGACCCGACGCCACGCATTACCAATGCGGCAATATAGCATCATCATTCTGATATCTTTACCAGCAGTAACAGTACCCTTGACATTTTTCAATTTATCTACAATTTTATAGTTTATAATATATTACATTATTCAACATATTTACAATTTATATAATAAATTGACCACTTTGTCTACTTATTCAATTCGATTCAGATTTATAGAGGGACGCGAGCAAAATATGGAGAATAAACAGATAACTAACTAACATTTGTGACTTAAGGACTTGACGACTCGATAATGAACTGACACATCGTATCATCACATTCTTTATATTAAATAATACTTCTTAAAAATAAAATAATATTAAGTGGAAATTATTAATCATTCTGCCTATCAAGTTCAAACCTGAAAATTTATTCTTTTAAAAAATAAATAATTTTAATAGGATTTCTAGATGAAGAAAAAAGAAACAACATTTGAAAATGTTTCATTTTGACCCTGTTTGAGCAAGTATTATATCAAAATACTCAGTAAAGATTCATATAATTAGAAAAAATGGAAAATTAAGATTTACTATTTAAAAATTCAAATGACAGAAGAAAACATACCAATAACTACAATAACAACTTCTAAAGAAAGATTGAATCTACATTTGAAAAAAATTAATTAATTGCTACATACAATAAAAGGCCACGGGCGTGGGAGAAAATTCTAAATTCGGATATAAATAAGAATGGAGGATTCCTGATTCAATGAATTTTAGATACATATACAAATAATCACACAACTGATTACGCAATGCTCCGCTATCATAAGTCTTTTCTACTTTTTTGTTCTTCTTTTATGCATTCGTCCCATGACCACAATTCACGGAGCATTTCGGAAACTCTCTCCTTCTGATTGACTTGGCTATCTCACTGCATCCTCTTGGCAATTATGCCTCTCCCGTAAAACCGTAGGACGAAAGGATAAAGAAGTGGGATCATCAACACTGCAAGAGAAAGAGAGAGAGAGAGAGAGAGAGAGAGAGAGAAAGAAGTGACTACCTTCTAGCAGCTTATAGCTATTGTCGCATCGTTGTCACCATGGGGACTCGTGTTCCCTCGTGTTGCATTGGACCGAAGGCGGGATGCACGGGCGCGATAGGAGTAATTTCAATCTGCTTCTCTCTCTTACTTGCTCCCTCTTTCTCACTGCCCCCCCCCCTTGTGCCTCGTATGATTTCTCAGGCTCGATATATTACAGTAGAGACGCTTTCGCGCTCTCCCGCGCGTACGCATGCGTAAACTGTTATTAGCCCTTCTAGTGGAGCGTAACGAAACTCCTTAAATCAAGAGGATGGCTGATGGGCCGTGCCTCGATCGTTGGTCAGTCAGTGAAGGAAAGAAGAAAGCGAAGAACGAGGGAGAGAGCGAAAGAGAGAGAGAGAGAGAGAGAGAGAGAGAGAGAGAGAAAGAGACATAGAATCAAGTGTAAAGGTAGACTAAGAGTATGTGTGTATACGCGAGTGGGGAGCGGGAAAAGAAAACCAAGAAAGAGAATAATATGTTAAAGCAGCAAGCAGCAACTACTCTAATTGGCCACTTTGTCCATTTATTCGATTTATTTAAATTATGGGACAATTGACAGTAGGCATTCTATTTTTTAAATCTCCCCGAGAGAGCGGTAGCGGCGGCAACGGCGGCGGCAGTTGCAGCTGATTGGGCGAGATTGGCGTGAGACACTGGCCCCACAGATTCCCCAGTTGTGGGCTTAATCAGCTTTGATTGCTCCTCCGTTGCTCTCTCTTTCTCTCTCTCTCTCTCTCTCACACACACACACACACACACACACACACATGCGCGCGCGCGCGCGCGCGCCTTCCCTCTCTCCCTTTCCTCGTCTCGCGATTACTTCTACTATTGCTACTACTAAACTACTACTGTTACTGCTATTACTAACTATTACTAACTATTGCCTCGTCGTTGTCGCTGCTTTGCTTCTGATGCCCCCCCCTCTCTCTCTCTCTCTCTATTTCTCCTATTCTCTTTCTCTCTCCCTTTCATCGAGCCTCTCTTTCTTCTCTTTTTTCTCTCTCCTTTCCTTCACGACTCGAGACATTGGCGGCGGCGACTCTCCTCGCACTCATGCTTCGTTTTCCTTTATTATTTCATGTACAGATGTTTTTACGCAACTCGTCGCGGCCGCTGTTTGGCTTTTATACAAGCCTCTCGATTATATCGGCATTGTGAGAATATGTCGGAAACTGTACCCTATTTAAATACGAGTACGCCTTGGAGAGCGAGGAGCTTCTCGAAAATAATCGAGCGAAGCTTTTGATTGATTTTCTAGGTATAAGTAACTATATATACATTACCGCATTGATGGATCGTGGAATATTCAACGTTTTATTGGAAGGATGACTTGTTTTGCTTTCTTTGACATTTAGCTGAATTTACATTAATAAAATGAGGCCATGGCATTCACGTCATGGAATTCGTTCAAGATTGAGTATAAGATAATTCCGATTACCTTCGGCATAAATTTTGACAACATTTAGGATCTTGATGTATCCCACTGTGCCAAAATCTATAATATTAAAATTATATCTAATCGACCCTGGTTCTGTCAAAGGGGCAATCAGAAAAAAATTTGCTTTTGAAAAACCTTGTTCTTCATTGTTGAGTACAACTGTACTGACATTCATCTGTGTTTACATCGCATGCATTACTTCTGTTTTAGTTGCTTGGTGACGTTTAAAGCGCTTCTCATACGAGTGAAGAAGGCAGAGTCACAAAAAAAGAAGAAAAAAAGCATAAACAGCTGAGAACATTATCACATCAAAAGTACAATATTGAGGTTACGAAACGATAACCATTTACAATTTACATGTGGGCTTAAACAGTGTTCTAACTATATACTAGTTTTCAAACAAGCTGTTTCTGAATTTAATAAATACTAGATGTTTTTACTACTATGGTACTAGACAGTAAAGAATAATTTTTTTTAGTACTTTCCATCAATCTTGTAAAATATATTGGATGTTAAATTTTAAGTAAGTTTATTGCGTTATTTTTCAGATTTTAATTTCAATCAACATGAAAAAGGAAATAAATGATGATCAACTAAAGGATCATTTACATAGCATTACATTATAATATGAAAGACAGAGTACTTTTAAAAAATTTTACTTATAATTTTTCTTCATCAAGTTCTTTTTAACTAACATTGATGCTAAAAATTTTGATATTGTAGCATATTTTTGCGACAATAATAATAATATTGTAAACTTAGAATATGTAAAAAATATAAAGTTTATCATAATTTTATATACGTACATACGTACATAATTAATATATACGTACAGATTTATATAGAAAAATGTAAATTAGTAAATAAATTTCTCTTCTGTAACTATTTTGGTAATATTCAGGCTATTGAAATGGGAATCTCATTGATGCTTCAAATTATCCAGAAATATATATAAATGAAAATGATCGTTATTCAATTTTTAAAATGATTTATCCTAATATAACGTAGTTGTAAAAGGATTTCTTTAATCAAAACAAAAGATTAAACTTTAAATGTTAAATACTTTAAATTTCAGTCGAATCACCCACAGGACCTCACATGTTTTTTCAATAAATTTTCAGAAATGCTCAATAGTTGTCAATTAAACTTGCAAGTGCAAATCTTAATCGTAACAATATTTTTCTTTTAATATTTTGTCAGTTACCATTCTGAAAGGAGGAAATTGTTTTCAACTTCCATTATGAAACTCCTAAATAATGATGTACATAGTTTAAAATTCCGATTTGATCAGGCGTAATATCCTTTAGCTTAATTGAACTGAAAAACGCGAGCGTCGATAATCGGATTCAAATGGGCCGTGTGAGACCTCGTGAAACCGTTAAATTTTTTCATCGAACAACGCTGGCTTATTACGCGCCACCGCTCGTCTGTGTCCCTCAGTATCTGCCACTCCTTCGCAAGAGAGAAGAATCAATTTTCATTCTATAGCAGCGATGGTGGTGGGGCGAGGGGGGATAGGACAAAAAATTCCCCCGCGATTCAGGCAAAAATGATGAATCGCCAAGTTTCGCAGTAATTAAAAGGCGCGTATATATATATATATATATATATATATATATATATATATATATATGCGTGCATACACTGTCGCAGTTTTTAAATCAATGTAAGGCAGCTCTCCTCCTCCGCCACCTCCAGTCACCTCCACCCCCTCCTCATCCTCATCCTCCCTCTCCGCACCCTGTCCATTCAACCTTTTTTCCAATGGATCGCACGCGCGCGTCCGTCAATTCGGTTAGTGCCTCCGCTCTCATCTCGATCGGCCGCTCTGCAGCTGACTTTTTTGCACCCTATACACGCGCGGGCCACGCTCTGTATCAGAGAGCGCCTCTGCTCGATTCCTCCTCGGTCTCTGGTTCGCGATGAAAAACAGATAGATATATAGAGTGAAGGGGCGCGGATTCGAGAGGCTTATCTTGATTTCACGTATAAGCAAATCGTAATGGTTTTCAGTTGAAAAGCAGAAAAAATAATACTAATAATAATATAATAAAAACAGAGATCGGCTTGTTAGCATTGCCAGATGTTTTCAGAAGTGCTGTGACGGGTTAAGCAGGTTATAGAATGTGTCTATAGAACTGGAAGGATGGAGGATTTTTTGCCTAACCGAGGCGTTTTTAATTAAAACGAAAAGGTTCGACATAGTTGAGTTGCAGATATATTTGTCGGAGACCGAATAGAATCCCGATTCGCCCTTTTTTCGCCTAATCATTAACTCCTCGTCTTCTACAACGGAGATCCGATCTAATATAGTTTTGAAAGCGCTTCCACTGAACTAAATTGAATTGTCGCGTAAATAATCCTCAACGTTACCAGTACATCCCTTGTACATCCCCCACATGCGCACACGCTCCTTCCTTCATTCCCGTTTTCATGTAAAAGAATTAGCTCATCCGGCAATGCGCTCGCATTTACTTTCCCTATACTTGTGTGTGTGTGCGTGCGCGCGCGTGTGTGTGTGTGTGTGTACACATGTGTATAGACACGTACGCACACATGTACGTATATCCACTCTCAGAGTTTTAATCGAAGGGAGCCTCCGGCGAAAGAGTCCGTACGGGCGACAAGGGAAAGGACTGAGGACGAAATTTACCTCGCGGCGGATCTCGTAAAGTTGAATAAATAATGGCTGGACAATCTCTGCGGCGTCCGCGGCCGAGAATCACTCCAATAGACGCGTTTACAATATAGAGAGCGCACCGGAAGCCATTCTTCGTTGTCGCGCGCGTCGCTCCAGTTTCTCTCCCTCTCTCGCTCCGCGCGCGACTTTTTCCCCGCATCGGCGTCGTTTTCGCCTCGTGTATTTATATAGGCATTGTGGGCTCTATGCGAGCGAATAAAAAGGGAATCTACGGGGCACTCATCCTATTTCCTTGATAATTCCTATAATACTGTGGGCGGATATTCCAATAAAGTGAGGGGGAGAAGAGCCGAGCGCAATAGAGCGAGAGAACCTCTCGTAGCGCGCGTATTATTATGATGAAAGAGCGAAAGCCACGGGAGATGACTTGATTTGCCGAAGATTGCGCGGACGGCCTGGCGCACTATACGTATAAGCCGGTATACCCTCGTAAAGATAAGAGTGTATCTATTACTGCGCGCGCTCCGTTCTTAACGCTCAATCGACGGGGCACACTATGTATATGTGCAGAGCGCGTTTGCGTCTATTATTGGGAAAGACGCTCGCGCTGCCACTGCTGCTGCCAGTGCTACGTAAAGTACAAAGAGAGTGGGGAGACCTTCGTACAGCCTCACGCACTTCCCACGCTTAGGAAAGAGTTTAGCGTCGAAAATAGCTATATTCATGGGCTCGAGAATGGGCTTTTATGACTTCTGACGCACGGCTGGGCCACTATATCGACTACTATGTAGAGCATCACATTGAACTTAATACAGATTTTAATACAGCGGATTAGCAAAAAGCTTGTTCATTCGGCTCACCGAACAATCTCCCCGTGGAGATGTCAATTGAAATTCTAAAATTCCTGCTCGAAATTCTCGCTTCGAATCACTGTTCTTGCTGCGCGTTCAACAATATGTCGATTTTTAACTAAACTGCGCTACTTAGAAATAGTAAATGCAGAACTTCTATGAGCATATCCTCAAGTTTAAAAAGGCAATATTCCACTCATAGCGAGCGCGTTTCTTCATTTTTTGTAATATGGATAACGTTTTTTTAACACCTGTTTGGCTGTGGTCCAATTTTACATAGCGCATTATATACGGCACAAACGATAATGCGCCAATTTTTAAATCATACGAGCATGTACGCGATACATATTGTTTATTACCATTGTACTTGCATGATATATTTATTAATATTACTGTATAAATAGATTAATAAACTAACTGCAATTTAAATAATTGATTCTGCACCATACTATACCGGGCGCATTGCGAGCATTATATGCTACTCCTAGTGTTTTAATTTGTCTGTTCTAAATAACTAAAGTCGCTTAAAAATCGGTGATCATAGCAAGTTTTAAGCAAGTGTTGAATCAACGTTTTTACAAAACCAGTACGTGACTTAAAATTTTGATTTAGTGACCTATCACTGATATTCCAGATTTTCTGTTTTATCGATATTATCGATTTAAACCACAGACTTATTATTCACTTATTTATACAATTAAAGAAGTAAGCTTCAATAAATTAGCAACAGACTTCATTGCTACTATGCGTTCGTAGATTCGATCTTGTGAAATATCGGATAATAATATAAAATCGTCTTTTTCAGTCTCGCCTCCTCTCGAGTTTATGCTGCGCCATACGTGCACGCGCACATTATATCTCTAGCCTGCACCCGTGGAATTGAACGTAATTTCGGTTTCCCATCGTTTTCATACGGCTGCCCCATCGAAGAGCAGAGCGTCAGCGGCTCTCCCTCGAAGCTCGCGCGCTGAGACCGGAAATTTGAAATTCAAATGGCTCGTAATACGGGCGCGTGCGCGCGCGCGCGACGTCTTTTGGGGAAGTGAGAAAGAACGAGCAAAGAATGAATAGGAGCGAGAATAGGACACCCCGAGCTGCACGGATCATCGAAGCTTTGCGCGAGTAACATTAACGATATATATAAATATATGCATACCTCTTCCCCGGGCCGCTGAGTGGGATCTGTTACGTAACAATCCGCTCGGAGAGGCTCGAAATTTGCGTGAAAAAGCGACGGCAGGTTTTACGGAAGGTATAGTAATCTATCTTTAGCATCTCTATGGAAAGTAGGGTAAAAGAAGAAACCGAAGAAGAAGAGAAGTAGCCTTTACGAATGAAGATGTCGAGATTGAACGCTTCGTGAGCATTGTCGACTTTTAGCACGAAAAGGGCTTTTCTAGTCAAAATCAGCGCACGCATCGACGGCATACTGCAACTGTGTTTCGTCCGTTTTACCAAACGGGATGGCTAGAAATTTTATAAAAATCACTCGTGTATATACCCTGACCAAGTTTTGTTAAAAATCGGAGACAAATGAGGGTTTTGCCGGCTTTTGCGTTATAATAATGCTTACGCTCTTGCCTGGCCGACACACTCGACCTCTTTTTAAACTCGATTAAAAGAAGGAAATAATAACTCACCAGAAACCTTGGGGTCAGCTCCCTCCACCTTCATAGCCGCGAGGCTCGCTATTGTCGGCGGCACCTATAAAAGAAAAGCATTATACATATCAGCGATTGGCAAAATGCAGAGCTATATATGCGTGTTAATTTATTAGGCACATGCATATATTCTATACGTGTGCATATATATATATATATATATATATATATATATATATATATATATACACACACACACACATATACACGTGGTCTGACTGAGGCTTTGGGAAGGCTTTTGCATTGTTTTCGCGGAAAGGGAGAAAGAATAATATATTGTTTTTCTTTTTCAAGTAAAACAATCGAAAAACTAGGAGTTTGATTTAATTGTTTTGGCGAGTCTTACACATTGCATCGGGAGAGTCAGTTTGCGATTTCGCGCTTCCTATGCTCTCCAATGATCTACATCCGTACTATTTACGCAAGTGCGCGCGCGCAGTTATTTACAATATCTGCAGCAGATCGATGTCGTTAATATGAAATACGCAAGTCAAATTGATATTTTTATAATAATAATTAAGCATTACATGTTTTGGTAAAAATGATAATCACCTTTTACATATTGCCTAATAACCGGTTTTATAGTGATTGATTACAAAAGTAATGAATAAAAAAGGGATATACCGTTAAATTTGTCATCATTTGCCCTTTAATCTGACCTGCAACTATCGTTTAAGCCATAAGAATTGGTTCTCTATACGTTTTGAAATTATTGATATAGTGTTATGCAAAGTTATATGGATTATGTAATGTATGAAAATTATAAATAGAAAATTGATGAATCATTTTTCATAACTATCAAATAATATTAGCAATCAAAGTTAATATTATAAATATCGTATTCTGAATAATTGAGTTGATGAACAGTGTTAAAAAAATTATTTGAAATGTGTTAACATTAATTTTTCGAGTGGACTTACTAATCTACTTATTCGAGTTATATTCAAATTCAAAATAAAATCTAGAACCGGAAATCGATGAATCAGTGCTATTTATGAATAAATCATATCGCCTGTCCCCTACGTTTGACATCGATCTCAAATTCAGCATTCCTAATAAATAAAAACTCCAAAAGAGTTTTATATAGAAATATCGTGATTTTCTTAAGTAGCAACATAGAATGGCCATTTTTTTCAAACGTTTTGAACCTTCCTGTTCGATTTAAAAGTTATAAATAGAAACGGAGGCGAGCACATCGACGATCATCCAAGACTGGGAATTGGCTTTTGGCAATGATTCGGCATTGAGCTAAATCAAGACTGAAACTTTTTTCAGTTCTGCAATTTGAAATGCCGCCACAAATGGTATTATTGAAAAAAAGAGTGAAAATTGACAAGCATAAACTATGTAAACTGTGACAAGTATTCGAATTAAATATGTGTGTGTGTGTGTGTGTGTGTGTGTGTGTGTGTGTGTGTGTGTGTGTGTGTGTGTGTGCGCGCGCGTATGTAGGTATGTATGGATGTATGAATATACGTATGTATGTACGCATATGAAAATTTTTTAGCTTATTATTGATTATAAAACTCGATTACTACTAGAAAACTGGAAAGATCGATATCGGTTCAAAACGTAATCTGTAGGAATTGTGAATGGATCCCATTATATTGAATCTCTACAAGACCGAAAAATCTTTCTCTTTCTAAAGAAATTTAATTCATCCATAGCTTTTTCCATGCACCAAAGTTCCAACCAGGAGCCCGTTAAGTTAAGACCGAATTTTCTAGATTGAAACAGTGTACACGCAATTTTTCAAAATTTTTTATGATAGAAATAGATAGGAATTAGATAAACAGTCCTTAGGAAATATCGCTTTTATCAGTAAATTTATAAATCAGCTAATTTGTTAAAAAACCAAACTAATACGTTGAAAAATCTCTGTGTAAGAATCAGAGGACAGCATTCTCGTGACACAGGCCATCAATCGCGATGTATGTAGAAAGACGTGGCATTGATAATAATCGATAGGCTGCAGATGCAATACGTCAGGTCGGCACGCGGCAAGAAATACGTCACGCCCGGAATCTGCCAATCGCGGAGCCATGGGCAAAAGATCGCGCGGGGCCATAAATCGAGGAGAGGGGCTTTATGCGCGGTGGCCAGGACGAAATGCTTCTCCTCCCTAGCTCTCCTGCCCACTCTTTTCTCCCCGCTTGCGGCGGAAATTTGAACCGCGAAGCGTTGTTTAATTGAAACCTGCCACGATTGCGAATCGTTGTGGCGCGACAACGCGATGGCCGACGCGACGTGACCGGTAATACCAAAAATCACCTTGGTCTCCGCGCTCTTCTCGCTCGCTTTCTCTCTTGGTTGCTTTCAGTCTGAATCTTTCCTGGATCGTTTCCCCTCCCATCTCCCCCCCCGCCAGCCATCCAGCACATCGAGGTCTACGGGTTTACGAGATAACGCGTTTCAATTGATCATTTACGCGGGATATTAATTTTCGTCTGGTCGGGGCTCCGAGTTTAATTTGTGCGTCTTTGCTTGTTGTTTTATTATATATTTCTCTTGAATTTATTATAATTGCTCGCGGCGCGATTTTCTTCGGGCTTGACAGTCTCTCTCTCTCTCTCTCTCTCTCTCTCTCTCTCTTTGTGTTTTTCTCTGCTGTCGAAAATGAACGACGGCGCCGCGGTAATTCAGCTCTAATGATAATACAGGGAGTATGCGTCCTACGCGGGCTTTGAAACATTTTTGACGGACAATTCGAGCGCATCTGGAGTGGCTTATTATTCCGAACATGCGTCGGCTTTTGATTTACTACGCACCAAGCGTTTCCGTAAATTATTGATATCGTAAGCTATGGCGCGACGGGCATCGTGAGGACGCATTAGTGTAAAAAATAAAGATTGAATATAAGGACGCGTATGTCACTCTGTTTCATTCTGCAACGCGAATAAAATGTATTATATTATTTTAAATTTTCGCAAAAAGAAAAGAACAAGACGAATTTTTAAATTTTTTTTTGTAGGCGGCTAAGCAAAATTTTCGATAAAATAGACACGCTACTCTTGAAATATTTCGAATAAAATGCAGCAAAAGAGGGAAGAAAGAATCTAGTGAAATTGGACGTTTATACACGAACGATGTTTCCGAAAAATGAATCGTATGCAGTTGCCAATGCCAATGACCGATTTCTGATTTTTCGCTAAAAAATCGTTAATTGCTTCGTCTTTTTTCCTCTCTCTTTCTGTCTCGGATCAATGACCTTCAACCTTCGGAGTTCATGTCGCCATATAGCTTCATCAACAATGCTATTTTGCATATTCAAACTCTTTTTTTCAATGCACAACGAGAAAAAAATAAAATCATTTAAAACGCTGCTAACTACATAAATATATATCGTGAACACATATATGATTCTTATAGGAGTCTCTTACGTAACATTACATGCAAAATTGAAGTGCCCCACGGTCTTTATTAACCCGATTCTTTTGCCAACGGTGGCATGCAATATTCAATAGCACCAGTAGCCGAGGAGAAAACAAACATTGGTTTTATTCAAACGATGAGCGATAATCGGTTCCCAAGGCATTGTCTCACATTCTCGTCGGTAATTTCGAACAATAGGTATCAATAAAACTATTTATGGACAATATCAACCGATCATCGAGGAGAAATTTCATATTGCACTATATGCAAATAATCGGAATTCTTACATTTGGATGCAGTACATATATATATATATATATATATATATATATATATATATATATATATAAATATAGTGTTATACATCTTACGTACCCGTAGATTCAACGACTGCGAAGAAAACATGGCGGAGGTTAAAGACATTGCGAGTATCATATTGACTAAGTTGTAATAAAGAGGGGAACAAACGAGAACAGGGAGCCGAGGAGAAGAAGCCCTGGCCGACGCGTCTTGTTCGAATTATATGCGAATCCTGTACGATTTCCGAAGCCCTAGCTGGAAGATCCGACCCGCGACGAAAGCGTACATAGATGCTGAATTTATGAAGTCTTTACAACATCGACTGTTTTATCCCCTTCCAGCCTTTCGATTTCCATAATGCCTTTTTGCTCTATGTATACTTTCTTTTTTGCGTTCGCCACTACAGCAATATTTTTCTAGATTTTACTTGGCCTTTGTTATTCTGCGGCAGCCAATATATATATATATATATATATATATATATATATATATATATATATATATACACTACATATATATATATATATATATATATATATACTACATATATATAATATATACACACATATACGTACTTATATTTTGAATCTTTGATAGAACTCTATGAATTATACTTGAAGATTTCGATTTACTTTTTACGAAATTCAATTCAACTCAATATTAGTTATATCTCATTATCAGTTAATATGCTACCACAGAGAATTCAATTATTGCGTCAAGTGCAAATATATAAAAGAAAGCTAAGCGTTAATTCTTTTCATGAAAAGTTCATCAAAGGAGGCAAAACCCAAAACTGTACAGTGTTGCACTGTACAAACCAAAACTGCCCATATGCAAATAGTAATAATATACACAGTGTACTACTATAAATACGGTAATTATGCGTGTTTGCTCGATAGTTCGCGAAATCCGAACAAGGATGACGAAAGAGCCCCCTATTACTAAGTATACACATTACATATACTATTACTCTCCGAAGTGCACCCGGCAAATATAATTAGTCCGAGTATGCGAGTCTTTATATATATTCAAGAGCATCAATTAACGTTTTCGCGGTATATGAGCATTGTCCACATCCCCCGCCTGCTCTGCCCCCTCTCGCTCTCTTTCGTTCTTTCTTTCTTTCTTTCTTATATCCAAGATCCACATTATATGCGCCGACTGCTTTTAGCACTATATATATATATATATATATATATATATATATATATATATATATATATATATATATGGATTCACGATTTAATTGAGAGTATAACCCTACCCACTTTTTCCTCTTCTAGTTTAACTAATAACGAACAAAAATGTATGATGAATAGCGAATTGTGCTAAGTACTCTTTCTCTCTCGCTCTCTTTCTCTCTTAATCTCACTCAT
This sequence comes from Sycobia sp. Sy_11, assembly GCA_018907035.1. NCBI lineage: Eukaryota > Metazoa > Arthropoda > Insecta > Hymenoptera > Epichrysomallidae > Sycobia > Sycobia sp. Sy_11. The sequence goes on along the minus strand of JACCIC010000062.1, from coordinate 2,047,020 downwards.
TCTCTCTCGTTCTTTCTTTCTGGTCTGGGTTCGATTGGCCGATTCGCTTTCCGCTTACGTGTTCATTCTCTTTACAATGGCCGTTAACAAGGATTTCCTGGAAGTTTCACGGTTACCCCCCCCCGCCATCTCACGCTCTCTCTCTCTCTCTCTCTCTCTCTCTCTCTCTCTCTCTGTTTTCATTTATATGTGCATGTATATATACATACATACACATACATACATACATATATATATATATATATATATATATATATATATATATATATATATGGATATAGGAATCCCTACTGTTGTTGTTGATTATTTTCACCATCATTGCGCGAGCGTCTCTCTAAGGTAATTCAGTAAAAACTCGCGGTCAAACGCAAAAGGACGATGTTTATGTATATATATATATATATATATATATATATATATATATATATATATCGAAGGAGGACGCAGAGAAGAGAAGAAAAGAGGAAGGAGAGTGAGAGAGAACGAGAGAGGGGCGGGAGGGAGGGAAAGACTACCGGCATACTGGATGTCGATGCAGGGTGAAAAAAAGTGACGTCTCTGTTTCCAGGCTACTTATGCGTGCACGCGCGCACGCGCGAGTGTATACGACGTGTCACTTCTTGCTATTTTACGAGTACTTAAAAGGAGACGAGTCTCAGGAGTCTCAGGAAATTTTGTATTATTTCTTTCGATTTCACCCGACATCTTTATCTCTTTCCTTATGGCACGTACTCCATTTCTACGGACGCTGTAATTTAAATTACTATTCTTTATGTCGCGATGCGCCCAAAAGCAATATTGTGTCCTGATAATAGAAGCTTCGCTAACTGCTAGAAATTTATTGAGATTGTTTATTGAGATAACGTATAAAACGACACCAAAGCTTCAACTTAGGTCATCTTATAAAGATGCGGAAACATTGAATGGTCAAAATGTATTGACTTCGATCCGCATTAAAATAGAAAGTGTAGTAGTTTTTGCGTGATCTAAAGAATGGGCGATGGAGGGGGGGGGGAGATAGTCGATTGTTACAAGTCACTTGAAAAAGTACTAAAACTAATCGATTACCCGTACTTCTTTTCTTTCCTTGAAACCATAAAACACGGTCCAACTTGGAAAAGATCGCCATTGTTTTAGAATTACTTTAACTCTGAAGTAAAGCTCATTAACTTAATAATAAAAAAAGTTAGTGAACCGCGAGTAGTTCCACAAACTATTATATATACGACTGTCGAAGAAAAACTGCCCATCTTACATAATATTGGCTTAAAAATGAGATAATAAGTAGGTGCCGAAAGCTGTAAAATAGCTCCGGATTTTTCTGTAAATATCAATTTAATAATGAATTATGACAACGTGATAAATAAGGATAAAAGCAGACTGCACACGTTCGGTATGATTGGCAATGCCCCCCTGTCTATCTGTGTGTGCCTGAGTGTGCGCGCGCGTGTGATTGTGTCCGCTGTTTTAAAAATAATCGAACAAAACGGCGTCTACATGAGTTCACTTCTCAAATATTTGATGTAGGTTTGGATAAGTCGGAACAGTGAGAGAAGGCTCATATAAGTGGAGTGAGCGTGTGCGCAAGCTCAAAAGTGCACCCGTTGCGAGCACACAACTTGCATGCACGAATTTTCTCGTAGTAGGGTTGTAAATAATTCGAATAAACACAGAAATTAGCGAGCCAATTTGCAATATAGTTATTCACACTGTATTCTTCTAAATCATATAAATAAAATTTTAATTATTATCTATGTGAAGTTGCTAACTATTTCCAAATTCTAACTTGGCATGAGAACATGGAAAAACATTTGGAAACTTTTGACTTCACTCTATAATTTCAATAATTTCAATACTCTCCGGCACTTCTACCATCGATTACAAGACGTAATTTATATACATTTTCAATATTATTTCAAAAGAACCATCCTCAATTAATAATAGCTACGGCAAGAAGGACATTTTTAAATTTTTGAGATCGAACCTTAAAATTACTTTCGTTGAATGCGCGTGTAAATTTTGTAGAATACCTTTTTTTATTCTAACGCTGATCCAATATTGATTTGAGCATATAAGTTATCTTTTTTAATCGCTTAAGAAATGCTTTCATACCACTCTAAACTAGAAATTACTATTTTACCATTTAGCAATTTATCCTGTTTTGTGCTCTCGTAATTTAAAATCTGACATACCATTGGAGTCTATAAGTTAATTTCATTTCCTGATATTTATCATGTTCCGAGGCAAAGAATCAACTTTGAAAAATGTATTAAAGCCTACTGTATATTCTTGTCACTCTTTGAGTAAGGTTTGTGTAAATTCTTTTACATAAAAGGTTAAAATACTTTACTTTTTATAAATATAGTTTTCGTCTTATTCGATAAGTAAACTTTTTTACTTGGAAAATAATCATTTGTAAGTGAAAGTACATTTATTTCAATAAATAGAGATTTTACAAAGTACAACTAGGATTTTACAAAGTATACTATATAATAAAAGCGATTACGCTATTAATAGCAACGCTTAGCGATATTCTATAGCGCCCATAGCTCCCTACTCGAATAACACGGTATAACCTCCTACAGGAGACTTCCGACAGCAGGGTCATCACCTCATGTGTACCACCACCGCGGCGGCAGCGAAAAGTCACCACGGACAATAAAACCGCCTTGCGGAGATAAGAAGAGGCGAATTATTGTTTCTTTGCTTCAGCGAGAGGTGCGCGCTGGCACGCGGCATTGCCCCGGGAGATAATTGAAAGCAGTACTCTCTCTCTCTCTCTCTCTCTCTCTCTCGGTTTGACTCGCGCGGGCAGATAAATTATCTCATTACGGGGCCGCCGGCCGGCGCGCCACGCGTTTTATTGCGAATATCTCTGAGAGAAATAGAGACTGAGAGAGATGAGAGATGGGGGGAGGGGGGCTGCGCCGCGGGTTCGCGCGATTGATTTACGCAGCGCGCGTATTTCACGGCTCGTCGTTTTGAGGAATCGATCGACTTTAACGACCGGGAGCCGTCGGCGTCCTACCGCCTCTACGCGCGGCGGTGAAAGACGCGCCTGCGGGTCGCCTCAGTGGGAGAGAGAGAAAGGGACAGATAGCGCGAGGGGGAACCGGCTCGCCCGCCATATAGAAGGAACCATCGTAATATCATTGTGAGGATACGCATCGGTGCTCACTCGCTCGCGGCACGTCCGCGCGCCATCGCGATGCGTATTATAATATACATATTACGTGTTCATTTATGTATACATATATATATGATTTAGCCGTCTCTTTTCTGACTCCGCATATATGCCTGCGTGCGTGCGTGAGTTCTCGCTTATGAATGGAGGGAAAATGACTGAAGGTAGGGGGCATGAAGTCGCGCCGAAGGGGGGTGGGCCATGATGAGAAGGGGGCGGAGGAGGGAATTCGAGGCAAAATGTGCACGGGGAGGGAGGAGAGCACAGAGACGTATATATGAGAAAACAATAGAGCTGATTTGCAAACAATAGAATAACTTTTAAGAGTCAAGTACTATACGTTCGCCGCTGTTGTTACCTACCTACCCCCCCCCCCCACCTCACTCTCTCACTCTCTCTCTCTCTCTCTCTCTTTCTTGTGCGCGCCATAACGCGCCGCGCACGCGAACCGGCATATGCCCATTAATATTCAAAGGCGAAAATAATGTAAACGACACGGCAAAAATCGAGGGAATAATTTCAATTCTCCGCGTATATGTATAAGGGATGTCCCGCGTATATGGTGAGACGGGGCAAGGGAGAGGCGGAAAGGAAAGCAATGCAATGTGCAAGAGCGAGAGTCGGAATGTATATATAAAGGCCGGTCATTCGGGAGAAAAAGAGAAAGAAGAACAGGGCACGTCTGCAAGTACCTCTTCTCTCTCTCTCTCTCTCTCTCTCCCCTTTCTCTGTCTCTCTGTCTCTTTCGGCTCGAACCCGCGTTTTCTCCTTTCTTCTCTTCGGCTCCTTACGTGCGCGGCACGAGCCCCCTCGTCCCTCTCTTGTTTTCGCCCCATAATACACTTTTTATATGTCCGATGGTAAGCGGTATTACTACCGCGCGCTTCGCCTGGTTTTTTCGCTCGACATCTTATAAAAAGAAATTATTTTCGTTTGTGTTAAATACCGCGTCTCTTTTGCGAGAAAAAACCCCTTACCCTCGATCATTCTTCTCGTGCTTTTTTACTTTAAACATTTTCGCGATCCCAGAAGTTGATTCGCTTCGCCCAAAACGTCTACCAGGGGGCCGCCGAAGATCATGTGTTCGATCGCTCCTCGTGTAAAACTTTCCAACTTTGTCTACGAGGAAGTTCTATATTTGACGTTTGAGAGAAACTATAGCGTTTAGCCGCGTGAGAAATTCCCAACCCCCGCCCTCGCCTGTACACGCCTTGGCCGCCTTTCGGATATCGCGGTCACATGGAGGAAAAGAACAGGTCCATCGCCCACGCTTTTTACGGGCCTCCCGCCTTAGTCGAGGAGCCGCACATGGCAATTTCCGCGGCAATCTTAACCATTACAACTCGAAGAACTAACACTATAATATAATCTCCGTACGTGCTTGAGCAGCGTAGAAACGCCACAGACAATCGCGGCTCTTAATCGATTCTCGAGAGCGGCTCATCTCCCTGCTCGAAGAGTCGCGTATTACCATAACAATTAACAATTTTTACAAATGCCTCTCTTTCTCTCGTTTTCCATCGCCCCTCCCTTTCTCTGACGTGCGCCGCCAAGGGAGGCAATGGAGTCTTCTCCTCAGCGACAATGGGCTGTTCGTAAAGCTTGAGATCGTGCGCGCTCGAACTTTGCGGCGTTTTATGATTTTCGATTTATCGCAAGCATAAACTTTTTCGCTCTCTATTAAATCTAGTCTCTACTACAATGTTTACTAAATGGTTTACAGAAAAAAGAGCCGTACTCTAGTTAACGGAAATTTTATCGAATCAAATAGTGGAAAATCGAGAGCGAAAATCCGACTGAATGTTCACTAAACGTATTTACGATTATTATAAATATAAATAACTTATATATACATATTTCTGAAAGCTTTACATTTTTTGGTACAAGATTCAAGTTGTATTACTTTATGAATGAATATTTTTGTCGGAACTACTTCTGTTTAGCAAGAATACAACAAAAAAATGAACATTAATTAATTTTATATAATATTTTTCATTTTAATTTTTATACTACACGTAATGATCAGACAACTTCGGCCTTATTCCTATAAAAATTTGCTAAAATACATTTGTAACAACATTTGGAATACAAGATTCGAAAAGCTCGTACTATATTTACTTCGTCCTGCATTGAATTTAAGTCGAAATGTCCTATTTTCCGATCAAATAATTTTCACTGATTCAAACAATGACACTTACTCTCAAATATCGTTAGAGAGGTTGAAGCCGCAAGGATATATTTATATCCGGAATCGATGCCCGTTGACCGAAAATACGCCACTCGTTCTGAAATATTTGTTGTATCGATACGTATATAATGAGCTATCAAATAATTAATAATAATGGAACATTTTTCTTTTTAAACCGAAATAATTGTCCGTGGCCTCTATCAGTGACAGGAATTGATGATTTCTTAGCGAATAGGACAATTTACCAGCTCCATTAGAAAAGGTGGACTTTAATTAAAGCGAGACACGCACGTTGACCGAAACTACTAAGATCGATAACGTAACCATGACAGGATAAAATTGCGGCATACTGTTATTCTAAAAAAAGACGCATGAAATTTTTCTATAGCATGCGCGAGCGAGAAATGATGTTTTGCGTACACAAAGAACGGCAAAAATATTGAATAAAAATCCAGCAAATGGTTTAAAACATCGTCAATTAGAGAGCGTGAGCCGTTGAAGAAACGACCGCGGGATGCAGAAAAGGTTTGTCCAGCATGATTGAGAATTTCACGCGCGGGCTGCGGGGCGAGAGGAAGAGGGGAGAGAGGGTAGGAGGAGGGAAGGAAGAGGGGCGGTGGAATTGTCTCGAGTCTAAAAGATAATGAGAAATTGATTTACTGCCTTCCTTTCCCCGATCATTGGAATTTACATAGATATTTAACATTTGCCAGTGTCAACTCTGAGCCAGGCGTCCTTTCTAAACCTATATATCAATCCACGGTCGAGATCACCTGTGCGCCCCAGTATAGAGCAGACTGCCGATGCTTGCTTATTACCCAGAGGGTTTATAACTGGGTGGAATTTTTGAACGCGGATAAGTGCGCGTCTGAGCGCGGCCTGCATTAAAACTCGAGAAACGTCCCAGTTCCAAAGCTTAGGTTTTGCCGCGCGCACGCGCTCCCCTTGCAATATTTGAACGAGCTTAATTACTTTAGCGTGATTTACGATGATTGTTTAAGTTCGAGCCTCAGCGGCGAACGAGGAGAAGCGGGAACTATAACGATTTCTAAGCAAATATATATTTTAGAATCTATAATTTTTACGATGCATCGCGCGCAATTGCAGATTATGCACACAAGCGCCGTATGGTCGCGTGGCTCTTTTTGCTCGCCGCAGCGCTGACTTGCAAAATAACGGGCTCCAAGACAATGCCGACGCGAAGAAAAAGAGGGCAAGAAACGCCGTCTCGCTTACCCTGGCATCGTCCCCGTCCTCGGCGCGCCTGCCGCCGCCCTGGAACAGCACGCCGCCCATCTGCACCTGTAGATTCTGCTGCAGCAGTTGGGCGAGCTGCGGGTTCTGCGCGAGGATGGCGGGGTTCTGCTGGAGGAGCTGCGCCAGCGGTGGGTTCTGCACGAGGATCTGGCCGAGCGGCGAGCCGGCCAGGCCGGGATGGAGGCCGGTGGTTGCCGCAGCGGCCTGTTGCTGGTGCGACTGTGGCTGGACGCCGGGCGAGCCCGAGTTCGAGGTCTGGGAGGACTGGGAGGAGAGGTTCGGGGCTACGACGCCGCTGTTCTGCCGCGATGGACTCTGGGGCGTGTGCGGGGGCGTTGGCGGGCTGCCCGGCGCCATCGACGAGGCGTCCTTTTCCTCCTTGACCTTTACTCGGCTACCTGGCGAACAAAGAGAATGAGGGGAACGGTTAGTTTTTTTATGCTTGCGTATGCTCACTGTAAGCATTTTCAATTTCTCCATTTATATTCAAGTTCGAGTTCAAGTTCAAGTTCAAGAAATATGGCTCGTTATCTTTACCGATTGTTCTTAATGTCGAACTAATCTTAATCAGCCGGAGTAATTTTGTCATTAACTAAAATATTTCCTGTTAATATTATAAATTTATTATAAACTAGTGTTAGAGGTCAAAATCGCAACATTATTAATTCCTCGTTGCAATTGTACTTTCTGCGACTTTCTTAATCTTTTTTTTAAAATAAAAATTTATCAAGATATATGCGTCTTCCTATATAATAAAGATCAATGTTAACCATACAATATTAAATCTAGATTATGTTCATTTATTAGTACCATTTTTTTTATTTTCATTTTTTTCATGTATACGTACATTGTTAGAAATTAATTTACATTTCTCTTCCCTTGTATATTTTTTCGGCGCCTGTTCCCCGTCTTACAAACTATAACTTAACCTAATTCTTCGCGTACCCAGCCACTCCGTATTTGCGCAGGGTTTTGCCTGTGGAGCGGGGAAAGCCCGAGGCCAAACCCAGTGGGATAAAAATGCCGAGTAGGAAAACCCGTAACGGAGTAGTCGGTGCATGGAAACTGCTCGAATTCGGTATCCGTGTCGCATTTAGTAGATTTGGTCATCGAATTGGTCAGTCTCACGCCTTCCGCTCACATTGTTCTGTGTGAAAAAAGCCCTAAGCGACTAAAAAGGTATCAGCGTTCGCGTATAATCCGCTTAACCTTGCTGATCGCCTAAGGTTCGCTCTCGCCACTCGACCAATGCGTCGGTTATGTACGAGTAATATAGTGTATAGTTTTGATGTTATTGTAGTATACTCTATAGTTCAAATAATTATAAGTTATATGAAGATGATTGTTTCAATAATATATAATCTTTATTGAATTGATATGTTCAGAATTTGGCACATAAAATATGAAGGCATTGATGGAAAGTTTGATTAATGTATTCGACTATCGAATTATTGAAATCTTGACAAGCTTTACAAGAGTTAATAAAAAACTCGTTATAATTAATGCGTCACAATATATAATTATCGTTCCCAACGAATATTGAAATTCAAAAACACTTGAATAGAATTATATTCTTAAAAATTGTGCCTATGTCCTTGCGCGCGTGTGTATGTAAGGTAAAAACAACCTATTCTCCAGTTAGATATTACATTTAGATTTTATAAGGATACTGACTGCTTTTGTACTTTATAAAGGTATTAATGATTTTCAAATGCTGCCATAAGTTTTGTTCTAAAATTTTATTAAATGTTCGCAATAAACTAATGCTAAGAGATTGGAACGAAGAATGTTCGCGGGAAATGCAAATAATGCGCCAGCGCGATGCGAGAATAGTTTCCTGTATTAGGAAAAAGTAGAAGTTATATAAGCTTTCAGGTCTCGAAGAATTGAAAATGCATTCCTTAAGACGCGAGTTTTTTTCTCTTCTCAACTAAATTACAGATTAATGCGGTTAAAACTTTAACAGAAATAAATATACGCAGCGCTACTTTACGATTGCGGCATTAATTTTAATTAAAGATAATTTTTCATTGTGAAGTCGTAAATAAAGCTCTAGGCTCTTAAAATTGTTTTTCGCTCTCTGCCTTACTTCAATTTACATAAAATTTAATAACACATTCGGTTTTATTAAGTATATGCTATCCAATCGACGTATAAAATCTCTATGCTGCCTCCGTCACTTTATTCATTTCGATGTTTCATGATAATACAGCGCGTTATTTTTTCTATCCTATGACCGATGCCCATCGTAGGTCGTAAGTCTTTTGTCTGAGTGTTGTTTTTTTTTTTTTTGTTTTTAACGAACGCATGTATCGAGTGTTTCATTATACTGCTGTCTTTTCGTACACGAAATTGGTCCGTTCAACATTACGGAGAGAAGAATTTTGACAATATACCAGGGATATTATAATAAAGAATATATAAAAATCAAGCGATTATACTCATAAGAACAACAATAATAATAGTCGTATCCTAGTATTATATAAATCGAATCTATTCGAAGGATTGATTTATCGAAACTTTCGCAAAACAGCCAAATGAATTAAAATCGGAAGCCCATTATCAGACAGAGAAACGCATCGGCCCAATACTAGAGAGGGGAACACGGCGTTTGTCACCGCGAGGCTCGCGCACGAGTGTTAATCTACTCGGCGCAAAAAAGAACAAAAAAGAACGCGGTACACACAAAAAGCGACATTCTAATGTCGCCGCGAATACGCAGCCGATAAATGCGCGTGCGCGCTTGCGTGTATTATCGAGGTAGTGAATTGCCATTTTTAACGACCACGCAAAGGATAGGAGCGCTCGCAGGCGTGAGCCTCCCCCTCCCCCCCTCCAACCTTCTCCAGCACGGTTACCTAATCTAGATAGCTCCTGCGTAGCTATGGCTCGCATTTTGCGAATTGGTACAATATAAAAAAGATCCGCTCGGCAGCGATTGGGGTCCGTAGTGGTCGGACAACGGATTAAACAGGGGTATATTAAGTACCAAATCAGTCTCGGTTCTAAGAGACTAAGATAAAGCGCCCAATGGTCGTATACGTCTACCCTATAAAGAAAAACGGCATTTAAGTCAGAAACATTTTTTTGCAAGCACAACGTAAAATTGAATCTTCAAGAAATAAAACAAAAGCATAGAGGGTCTGTCGAGTATACTATAAATAAATAATAGAAAATATAAAACATTTATTATGACACAACATTATTAATCATCGCTATAATGATACACATTGCTGATCAATAATAAAAATAATAATTCGTAAACTCTAGAAATCTCTACCTTGTTAATGGATAATGAATATAAATATTATACATGCTTTGTTTTTATTTTTTCCAGTTGCAATGATTTTAGCGAGAGCTTTATATCAGCAAAAAACCTGGAAAAATAGTATCAGCGAAGTACCCTTTCTGATACTTCCCATTTACGTTAATTTATTCTACGCTATCGCTTCTGAAAAAAAATACAGAGAAAAACTCAATTTTAGCTCTGTGGAACAAAGTATCTAAGTGTACCAAAACTAAGAAAAAGTATTGTTTTTAATTTTTGAAAGTGAATGTTCATAGAATACAACGTACTATGTAAATAAGCAATATCGACCTTTGATTATGTATTACTTATCTATATTTATATGAAACCGTTCTCTTAGTCTATATTTTTTGTTGGTCGTTTTTTTCCCGGATTGACGATGTTGGGCAATCATCCCTTCCCCCTTCTTTAAAGGTGATATAAATATATAAGCAAGCCATGACCGCGAGGCGACGGGAGCAGCGCTGCACGTACCGAGAACACCGATAATTACCCTCGTGCTCCCCGTAATGCTTCCCGATAAACTGGGCAATCCGAGCGGCTGGCTCACCTTTTCCCATTTCCAATATTGTAGGATAACTTTCCCTCCGCTGATTGGCTATCAAATAGGGAACTGCGCGAAACCAGAATAATCGATGTATTGGCATCCAACGAGTGTTTACTATACATATTATTCACTAATTGAAATTAACGGTATTCGAGCTCGGCGTGTGCACTTTTGATAGAGAGGGAGAGAACGCGCGCAGGCGAAGCATATTATACTGGTCTTTACGAGCATCTTTTCATTCAATCCATAATATCTGACACAACGCGTCGCGCGAGTATTTTTACACCCACACACGCGCGAGCGCACTTTTATAATAATTAGTCAATTTACAGTTTAGTTCCCTAGGATGAACCGTAGCGGATCGAAACGTCGGACGCCAAAAGAGAAATTAAAATTAAGGTGGTGGGGTCAGTCAGGGTTTCCTTTGCTAACATAGAATGTAGTTTATTTCTATTATATTTATTATTTTATTATTTTTATTATTTTTAATTTTTAATCTAATTTTATTTTATTTTTAGCAGTAAGTTCTATTTCGAATTATTGAGGAGTGATCGTAAATAAGGACAGTCTGACTGTCATTATATTATCATAGTATATAATTATCTAAAGATTGCAAGACCGATAAAAATATTTATTAATTTTATTTACAGGCGTATGTCGAAATTTTTTCAGTTCCATCGTTTCACCCGAATAGCCATATGCGCAGCTCTCCCTACGACGCTTCGTGCAATACCTAATGTGTACAAATGTAAACCCTTTTTAGCTTTTCCTCGCACCGCTAATTCCGCGCGTGAAATGAAGTTGTCATGCGGGGCGGCGACGACGCGACCTCGCACCAATCAATGTCATTTTTATACAAGAAGCGAGGGAAAATAAAACTGACCGGGAGTCACTTCTCCTTCTTGTTCCGCGCAAGCATGCATGAAAAATATCAATTCTCCCTTCTCATTATTCGAGTATATAGAAGCAAAAGTAAATGCTAGCGCACCAGCAACTACCAATATAAGCGTTTCGAGCTTCTTCCTTTCCCCTCCTTCTTCGTTTACTTGTCAGGCATCGTCGGGTTTGCCAAAGTACACATTTACGTTTGTATATATATATATATATATATATATATATATATATATAAAGCGGGAACGCGCGAATTTCGCTGTCGATAAACGCAAACGCTTCTAAATCATCGACTTTTCCCCTCCGCGCCACCTCGCATCTCTTTCTCTTGTTCTCTCTCTCTCTCTCTCTCTCTTTCTCTCTATTTTTCTATATATTTATCTCTATATATCTATGTACTTGGAGCGTTGCTTTATAACGCGACGAGCAATGACGATGTGGGGGGGGGGGTGGTGGGAAGGGAAGAAGAGGAGGCACGGTCTGTCGAGGAGAAGAAGGAGGGAAGGAGGGGAGAGCTCGTATATCTCCGCGCGGCCGGATTGGCCGAAGACTTGGGAGTTTTGCGCGCGGAGGAAGAAAAGCGAGGCGGCGCGCTCGCCAATCAGCCGAGCTTCTAATTGACTATCCAGAGGGAGAGGATCATTGCGGCGGCGCACATGTACACAAAGGCATAAATACACACATCCCCAAACGTAAAAGCTGCCTCTTCTACGCTGCGCCACGGTTCTACCTCGCAATCATTCCACGAGCGTGTCCTGCCTATAATATGCATGTGAGCGAACGAACACGTAGGTTGCGGACGTGCCTCTTTTTACTCAGTTTTCTAAGTTATTACTCTCTGTCTCTGCCCCCTCCCCCCTCTCTCGACATATGCAATCCACGAAAGCCACTCGTCATTCGTTTAATGTTGCGCGTAGAAGCAACGTGCGCCGCGCTGGCTTCTATTTCTCGATACCTTGATGCCCGCGTCGGTAGCTAGCTTTCCGCAACGGATCATCTGGCTATATCTATTATTCACTAATCGACCAATGCACTGGTCTACAATTATTCTTTGAATCGATTGCGACCGCCTCGCAAAGCTGGTTGTATTCCCACTGCAAGTATGGCCTTTAAAAGCCAACTCCACGACAACTCGACTGTCCAAAAAGAGAATAATTAAGAAAATTAACTATAGATATGTGTAGTTTACAGCAGACGACTAGGACTACTAAGTCTTTGTAGCCACGACCTGAGCGGAGCAGCGGCAGCATCGGTAGCGCCTTGATTCAGCGGACGAGACTGACGCGCGCGTTGCTCGCCTCGGGCCCAGGCCTGCGGCCGAACTAAAAAGAAGTACGTCGACCCACTTGCTTTTTCCCAGTCTCGGGAAAAACTCGCCTCGGCGCGGCGCGCCTTGCGCCGCCTCGCGCCGAGCAACGCGAGACCGAAGGATCGGCGTTCGCAAGAGAGGGGGGAGAGAAAGAGAGCCGAAGAAAAAGGAGGCATTCCTATTATACGGGGCGACTGGGGGACTCTCATTGGTCGAACCAGGTCGAACCGCGCTGGAGAGGATACGGCTCCAACACACCAGGAATGAGGAAAAAAAGGCGAGCGAGCGCGCATCGGCTGTATACTCGTCTCGCGTTCGCGGCCGTGGCGGCGGTGAGGCGCGGGCGCCAGGGAGGATAAAAAACGCTCGGGAAGGAGAGCGAGAGAGAAAGAGGGGGAGAGGGGGGCTGAGGTAAATCGATCGCTCGCGAGGGGTCGCTCCGCTCATCTCGCTCTCCTTTTTTTTCGCCTCTTGCGCGTGTTACAGGGTGGAGGATGGCTGACGGAGAGGGGAGGGGGAACTCGTGAAATTGAGACGTCTCGAGCATTATGAAGTCTCGTAATCGCTCTCGAAGCAGGTACATCTGCTCCGCTTAATCGATCAATTGCTCGGCACTGGGACCGCGGCTCTCGACTTTTTCCTCCTCTTTCGCCCCAACATCGGATTTCCAAAAAAATGCGGAAGCACCCTTGCCAAATAAGCCCCCTTCCCTTGGCCAGGACGAATGGATTCTATACTTGGCGTTCATACCCCGCTTACCTTTCCACCACCCCAGTTCTCTGCGCCTCTCGACAATACGTAAATTTATGGTGTTTCGACACCGAGCTCTGCGAGCCTCGTGTTTTTTCTTTATCCCGCGGCTCTCTTTTTCCGCGGTTCGGCTTTTTTCTACACATTTGGAACGGAGCTATGGATGCTCTATTATTGTGCGGGGAGCGGGACCCGCACGCCGAGACCGAGCTAATAATCCAAATATTTGATGAAAACAGGGCGCTTTGTCTTCTTTCCCAGGCTCATTAAATGTCTATTCGTACCGGGAGATTTTCACACTCTTTTTTTTTTCTTCTCTTGAACTATAGATAAATTAGAAGACGATAAAAGACCCTTCCTTCTTAATCGGAGGAAGATTTATACATATGAGATAATTTATATAGCTTGCTTTAAAATAGTTTTTAATAGTTTTCCGAAAATAATCAAATTTATTGTATAATGCTAACAGTTGAAGAAAGTTTGAAGGTACCGCTTGATTGATTTGTTCGTTATAAGTAGAAATGTTAAGCAACAGCACTGAAATATTATTCATCTTGTTTTTCATTGAAATTAACATTAATTTGTATATAATTGATTTTAAGCACAAAATTTCAAAATAAACTTGAACGCACTTTTTTTTCAAATACAATTTTATTTCCTAAATACATTTAGGTATAGGGAGTTTTGATCATTACAACAGAAGAAGTCTGCGATTTGAAATTATTTGCTAATTAAAGATCCTGAATAATTCCAAAGATTATAATGCAGTTGTAGAAGCGCGCGGCGATAATGCACGATTTTTAAAGCAAAGAGATTTATATAAGTGTCGCAAAGCGAGCACATCTTCAATCGTATATACACGTGTGTACATATATATATATATATATATATATATATATATATATATATATATATATATAGGACTTTAACGAAGCGCAATACAGCGCATTGCGCGCGCAAGTCTCTTGTACTCGGAAAAGTTTATCATTATCAATGGCGAAATGTTTGCAATTGAAGTAAATAACAATTATCAATAATATATTGTTTTATTAATCCACGCGTCGAGTTGGGACACACAAAAAATTTACAGAGAAGCGCCGAGGCAAATAAGCCATATATTTACAAAGAAGCTAACCAACGTACGTGTTTAATGAAAGTTTAAAATGATTTTTATAAGAAAACAATGGCATCTGGCTATGCTTTAACCATTGTCGAGCTTCTCTTTTTTCATATATTTACTATATATATATTTCTACAGAACGACGTCCGCGCATTCGCAACTTTATTGCAGCAGCAATGTTTTGGGGGAAAGAAACAGACGATGGTAGCGGAGTGCGTCGTAAATTAAACAATACGCTAAAAACAGAGAACAGGCTCCACCTATTCGTTTCATCTTCCAGAATTCCCCTAAAAAGAAAAGGAGAAGGATGTATCGTTTATAAGTTTGCACAACTTAAATAACCTTCGTATCCGGCAGCCTGCCAAAATGAAAAGACTTTTTACCCGTCATATTACAATATTTTTCATGCGTCATTAAGGAGTCGCCACAATGAGGCGGAGTGCGTGCTTGCGTTCAGCGAGACAGTGTTTCTCTCTCTCTCTCTCTCTCTCTCTCTCTCTCTCTCTCTCTCTCTGATTTTCAGCGATAAACCAACTTTCGGGGATATAGAGAGCCTTGGAATAATAAGGGGGGATCGCCCTGCCGAAATAATGAAAAAAGAAAAAGGGGTTGTCTGTGGAATAAAGAGAATTCTTTCTCTCTCTCATCTTTCTCTCTTTTTTTTCTGCAATATCCAGGATCCAAAAAGGTGAACGTGTATCAAAACTATGCTGAGTCCGACTGGGAAGAGAGAGGAGAGGTAGAGAATGGAATAATAATCCTTACCTCTGACGGCTAGAGCTGCTTCTTCCCTTTATTCGGTGAACGCACCCTGCAGCTTATATATATATACCCTATACGTTCTATAACGTAAAAAGAGAGGACAACACGGGGGACCTCCACAAGCCAACTCGAGAGGGAGATGCGAGAATAACCCCTTTTTTAGAGGAATGAGGATTCCCCGTTTCTATCGGTTGCTTCTTACCGAATTCTCGTCATCTTTCACGATCAAACGCTGTCCATCCGCCTATGTGTGCGCGCAAGAGTTTACGCTTCGAAAGGGCGGTGTGAGTAGGAAGCGAGCGCAAACTTAGAGGAAGAGAGTTTACAATAATTATCTAGACATGTCTCGCGGTGACATGAGAATCTGTGGTTGTTTGCTCGTATACAGAGATAAAATTTCTATCGTTATATATAAATAAAAATGACTCCGTCATACAGCGAATAAACCCCTCTTTTTAGAAATGTGCCTGTCGGATATTGATAAGAATTTTTCTGTCACATGCCATCATCAAAAACGGAAAAAGAATAGAACACAAATCTGACCTACAGTCCCGGCCGTTCTTTTCTGGAGATACGGATTTTTGAAGGCCCCAACGCAACCCGATTGACGTTTATCGATTCCTCGGAGATTACTGGGTATGACTCGGATTAACTATTGTACAAGACGAGTGAAACAGAAATTTATTGTAAATGGAATGCAAAGCACAACGAGCTCGATGAAAAATTGTTGCAAAAATCTCAGCGTGCTTTTACGCGATAAATTAGCGATTCTTCTATTATATGCGAGCTTATAAATGCCTCATAGTCTCGGCACGCGCTTACTATGCACAGACACACGCAAGCAGGCAAAAAATTATATTCGTTATTTCGCTAATGATGGCACACGGACGAAACTGCGCAGTCAGTTTTATTAGTCGTTGAAAATAACAACTTTTTATTGAAACGTGCTCGCAACGGGTGGGAGGGAGAGCAAGAAAAATATTCGGGGAAGGGGCAAGGTGAGCGAGGAGTGTGGGAAAAAAGCTTAAATTAAAAATTTGCATACTTCACTTTCGATACCCGTATCAATTCAACAACGCTTTACACGAATATGCAAATTCGGATGAACAGAGCTGAGCGCGCGCGTCCCGAGCGCCTCCCTCCCTCTCTTCCTACACCCGCCGTCGAAATTAATGATCGAGCGCGGGCGCGCGAGCGCCTATAAGCAACCCTTATAGACGAGAGGGACGTTCTATCGCCGCCACAGATCTCTCGCTGTATGTGCGCGGGAAAAGTAACAAAAAAGGGGGAGAGGAAGACGAAAAGGGAGCGATAGACGGTAGAGAAAGGAAGATTTAATTCGGCCGTATTAGTCGGTACAAGACGACGACTGCGCGGGGGGGGGGGGAGCTGCATCATCCCCGAGAGTGGGAGGAGACGGGGAGTAAAATTTTTCTGGGCCGACTCGAATATTATGCCGCAGTGCTCCGACGCGAGTAGGCGGCGATTTTTTCTGGCCGAAAGGTCGACGGGTGGTCCGTGTTCCTTGGGTTGGGGAAGACTTTTTTCTATATATAGAGGTACCGCTCGACCTGGACCGCCAGTCGATTTTTTCACCCCACTATCTCTTCTTCTTTTACTCGCGTTTTATTAATTCTAGTTCCTTTCGTATGGACTATGTGCGATATCCAGGGAAGAAGAACTTTTACAGTGAAATTCAAAATCGAGGCGATCGAAATATTTAAATATTTCTTTTCTTACTCTATATTTGAACAGTCTTTAAACGATCGATAAATTCTGTACCTCAAATTTGTTAATAACTGGTTATCATTGAAAAATAAAATGAATAATTCCTCGTGGAACGTTTTATAAAATTTTTATTATTTTTAAATTATTCTTATTTGAACGATAAGATAATCGTTTTTAAAGGAATTTACAAAACAAATTGGATATGGTAAAAATTTATTGAAAATCGTCCCGTCTCCCAAACGATTGTTAGAAAATAATAATTGTTTCGTCAATTTCTCAGATTATTTATTTAGAATATGTGAAAACATTAATTCATAATCATATTTCACACAGAGAAATAAAAATTTGTGATTATTATTATCTTCATAACAATAATTTTACATTATAACTTATGCAAATATAACACGTTAAGGAGAAATCTCAATGTTGATTTTAACAATAAATTAATGACAAACAATTTTAATGTTAATGATAAATTAATAAAAACACTTGCATGGTTTCATGAATTTTATTTTACCTAGTATTTTCTCATGTTTGATTATGGGTTTCACACAAGAATTTCATCAAATTTAGGACTCGTTTTCAAAAAGAAAACAGATTCTAGACGGAATATCATATTTTCCAATGCTAAAAATGAATAATTTAACTTTATATTGAACTTCGTGATAAAATTATTTCCTCAATAATTTATGATTGAATAATTTAAAATTAAACCCAAAATGAATAATATAAAACTACGATGAATAAATTCTTCAGAACAACTCGTATGTGACTTTAGGAGAGACTCCTCCCGACATAAACGCGTTCGATTCTAAACCCTACGCGCACCCGCAAGCATACTGTAACAATTGCGTAAAATTCACGGGCTCAAAAAAAACCATTGCTCGACGGCCGATTCTCCTCAGTTAAAAAAAATCAGTATAACAAGGATTGATGATGTCCTAGGATCGAGTATAGAACAGGGCTTTTTCCGCGGTGAGCGCAAAGGCTGCCGGCGCATCGGTTCGAAATAAGCCCTGGGCCGATGGGCGCGAACGCGCTAGGTGGAGGGAGACCCGCGGTGGTGAGTCACGTGTATTATATACACGAATACGACGGACCAACGACTCTCGGGCGATGAACGGGCGCTCGATTAATCATTTACGACGAAACCGAAAAAACGTCATACGGGAGAAGGAGAGAGAGAGAGAGAGAGAGAGAGAGAGAGAGAGAGAGGATGAGGAGCAAGGCTCTCACGGTATCTCCGAGAAAAGGAGTAGAAAAATGATAAATGACTAATTACAAGCCGTGTAACTCAGACAGGACTTGGCCTATACGAAGAGACAATAAGATTCCGAGGTCTCTTACTATAATATGTATACGCGGACTATTTTACATTTTTACTTTTGGCCCCATAGGCTTTAAAATTCTGTGAATAGAATATATGATTATATCGGATTCAGCTCGCCGCTCTCTCTCTCTCTCTCTCTCTCTCCCTGGCTCTTTGGCAGACTGAAAAATAATGATATTTGTTCCATGTTTTTGCTTTGCATCCACTAACGTGTTTGCCCATCGCGCAATCTGATGGACTTTGAGCGGACGATCAAAAGGAGCAAGAGCGAATGAAAAAAGAAAAATTATCTTTTCGGAATTAATTGAAATCGTCGAAATTTATATCGTAATATTTATCATAATATAAGCGTATGAGCATCGCATTGACGACTCATCTTTTAAGATAAATTATTATATATATATATATATATATATATATATATATATATATATATATAAACATATAGTTACTCAGATTTATAAAAAATCAGATATTAAATCTTGCGAACATTAATTTAGGCATATAATCGACGCGCCTGCATTTCTCACGAGAACTATTTACTGTACACATACACGCTCGCGCATATACACACACGCATACACACACATGGAGAAAGAGAGAGAGAGAGAGAGAGAGAGAATTCCGTTAAATCGCAAAAATCACAATGATAGGAATGGATATAAAACTGGCATGCAACCAAATACGCACACGCCTAACCACCACACCTCGCTCTATATACCTTTCAGGCGCTGCCTCATCAGACCCGATTTTACGAGGTACTTAAGCCTTTAAACGAATCACACACGTATAGATGCGATGTATTCGAGCGCGGGGTCGAAAAAACGTTAGAAAAAAAGAGAGTTTCAAAGGAGTGTCGGATTTCAAAATTTGCAGTGAAATCGGTTAACCCAGGGCGGCGGCAGTGGCGGCCTCAGCAACGGCAGTCGTGCGCGCAGTGCAGACATCGTGGCACAGCCGCTTCGCATGTTTTTTCTCAGGGGTTAAATCGAGCGTGTGCATTGCCCTTCGCGCTATAGGGGGAAGTTACGAGGATATGTTGAAGAAAAAAAAGAAGAGCGCGTACGAGCGGAACCGACGGCAGAGCGTTTCTCCCCTTTTTACGGAATCGCAGGTAGCATTTTATTCCCCCTCCCTTTTCCGTATATAATACGGATAGTCTACCTGTGCCCGAGAGAAAGAGTACAGTGTCATATATATATATATATATATATATATATATATATATATATATATATATAAAGAGAGGGCGAGGGGATATAGAGAGAAGCCTCATGGGAGATTACTCGCGGAAAACAAACGCGAGAAAAGTTCAAGTGAGAGATAAAGCGCAAAGAAAGAGTGAGAGAGAAGGAGTATAGAAGGGAGAGAAAAACACGCGCCAAATATTTTTTTCTTTCGCCGCGCCCGTGGGGAGAACGAGAGAGAGAGAGGAGAGAGAGAGAGAGAGAGAGAGAGAGAGAGAGAGAGAGAGAGAGACGACGGGGTATAGAGGGTAAAAGTGAGTTAATAGTCGGTAAAACGGTATTCACCCCATGACCCCGAGGGCGTTCTTCCATCTCTCTTCCCTTCTGTTCATCGCCTTCTCTCTCGCTCGCTCACTAGTTTTTCGACTCCTTTCCTTTCTTCCCTTTTATTGCGACTCTTGAAGATCGAGTTAGCCCGTAGTATAGATATACCAGCTTTCTCAATACAACGCGATTATCGCTTTTTTGTGCAACGTTTTTTTAACTTTCTCTTTTTGTGCGTGAAAAATTATTATTTTTTTTATTTTTTATGTATCAAGTCTACCCCCAGATATTTACAGTAACTATGAGGAGAGAAATATGGGGTTAAATTTAATACGTCTTCTGTAAATTAAAAAAAAATGTGATCCACTGATGAAACGTCTCTATATAAGATGTATCGCGCATTATAAATTTTTTTTCTTTAGTTAATTTTCAATAATTTCTTGCAGGGGAGCCAAAAAAATTGCGTATCTCGTATATAAAGTTTTATACCATATCATGAGCATTAGATTATTTATTTGTCTACTTTTTTCTAATTATTTAAAAAAACGAATCTATCTTTACATAAATGAATTCAAATGTCAGGGCCCTCTGAGAATTAAGTGACGGATTTCTTTCGTGTATCTATACATTAGTTGCAACGATACTATTACGCAAACGCTTACAGTACGCGCCAGTAAATCGAATAAACGAATTCTAAAGTCTTTCTCCTACTTTATACCCCATATTTTTCTTTCAAAATACCGCTTTTCTAGTTTATGAACCTACCCGCATGCCTTTTTACGTTTCATTTTACTCCTTTCATCGCAAGAAATTCGAGAGAATCGCGTCGCACCCGTAGCTCCAGGGGGCCTTCGTCGCGTCACAGCGGAGCGACGGTGGCAGCTTGAGCCGGAGATTTTGATGCCCGCAGGGCTCTTCGTTCTCTGTTTCTCCACTCCACTTATCTTCGCGCAGGAGAGGAAAAATTTCACGATCGCCAAGCAACAACTGTGGATGATGTTTCGTTATACTTTTCTGTCCCGTGCCCTTTGCTTCTCAATCCCGTGCAGGATTGACAAATTTGATCTGTCATTTTAGAGACCTGCATACATGGGTCGAAAAGACGAAACTGGGATCGAACCACGAACGACGACGTCGGCATGAAAATTAGCAAATGTTGTCTTCTGAAGTATATAGGTTTAAAAAAGAATATAACGATGGAAAATGATCTCCAAGGGAAACAGGAGAGAGGAGAAACAAGGGCAAATCGGGGTAAACTCTTAGCATATTTTCGAAACTTGCGCTCGAGATAAGCTGGCCTGACAGAGCATAAACCACGCAGACACTTCTTTTTTCTCTCTTCTCCTTTTTTACAATTTAGATCATTATTAGATTAAGCTGGGTGACCGATCTCGCACCATGCTGCGCGAAGTTGCTCCAAAACTTGACGAATCTCCTCAAAATCTATAAATTCGGGATAGGAAAAAAAGAGCGAAAACTGGTTCTTACTTTATATATATATGTATATAAATTTTGAATTAGTACAATAAATCACCAGCTGCGCGACACGTCACATCACTCGCTGATCTCGTTTCTATATTGACACAAAAGATAATATAATTCTCGAAAGAAACAGGAGAAACTCCGAGGAGGCACACCACGTAATTAATTCGAGAACTGGTTTAAATAATTCGCGTGGACCTCGGCGTATAGCAGAGCAGAGCCAGGGTCGAACCATTCCCTCGTGCGATCGTACCTCTCTCTATCTCTCTCTCTCTCTCTCTCTCTCTTTCAAGATCGATTGCGAGTGCCTTTTGCTTATGTTTTGCGATGTGTTAATGAGATATACAATTTGTTTGAAACACTTTTCTTATTTTACGAACTGGATTAGAAAATTCTATTTTTTATACTTTTTTACGGTCTTGAAAAAAATGCTATATTTTGTCTAAAGCAAATGTAATATTCGTACCCAGGGTCCCAGAAAACGTAAGTACGAATATAAAAATTTTTAACAAATTGACAGGTACTAATTATCAGTTTATCGCGTTCGATTATAAGTAAGCTGAGTAAAAACCTGCAATGAAATGATAAAAAAGGAGGATGATTATATGCATCGGAACTCATCTATCAAGTTTTTGAAGCTGAGTGACAGAAAATGATATTTTACGAAAATATAATTCACGTAACGAATGCTGCAACGAAGTTTATAAAGTAAATTGAAAAGGCTTGAATATTGCTGAGCTTCTTAAGATTCAGTTTATACTTGTGGTATTCCATCCCCGCGCGTGCAGGTGTCCATGTAAAGGAGCAATAGGGACATTGTATATTCTAAGTATGTATGTATATATATCGTGCTCTTCCCGCGAATCCAGTAATAAATGAGTCATCTAATGCGACGAAAGAAAAGATATCCTTCCTCTCATATATTCCCTTTCTATAATGCGTGTAATTGTCACGTGTACGTCGCAGCTGCGAGGTGGTGAGGCTTCGTTGCACGCATTTGTGCGTGCATATGTATGGGTGTGTGTACCTGTGTCGCGATATATAATAACATTGAATAAGTAAAACCCGTCAATTATGAAAACACAATGAAAATGTCAAACAACTAAAGTCTCGATTAAATCAACGAATTTTTTATTCGTTACGAAGTGCTAATTGATATCGTGCTCAACTCTTATGCTCATGCAATGATTTCTATAATGTTGAAAATTAAGAGAGAATTATATACAGATCAAATGTACATTCAAAAATAATGCGATACGTTCACCCAAATTTATAGTTTCATGGTAATGCATTACTTTATTATTTATACTCGTAGTAAAAATTCGAAATTCATATATAGATGATAAAAATACTGCTGCTTATAGAAAGTGAAGTAAATAAAATATGCTATTCCCAATTTTTCACGATGAACTATAGAAGGAACATTTTTTAATAAAATATATAGGACGCACAGGAAGTTAATATGTTTTCTAAAATAACGGTGCGAATCCAAATAATAGCGAAGAAATCGATTTCTCGCTCCCCTCGTGTAGCGCCCGTCGACAAATAAAGACATCGTAAAATATTCGCGCGCTGTATATACGTAGTATACGGATAGTGCAAAAACGTGAACGCATACTCGAGTATATTCACAGAGTTTATGTAATGAAAAGCGGCGCACGCTTCGTCGGTCTACGGATCGTCTTCACAGAGGTCTATACATCTGCGCGCGAGCACCCCGTGAAAATAAAGCAATAAAGGACGGTCTCGTTACAGTTAAAAAGGAAAAAAGAGAAAAGAGGAGAAAGAATGAAAAAAGTTTAAAAAAAGCAGAAGAAACGTGGAGGGCTAAGGATAAAATAGGAACTTTTGTATTATAACGTTCTCCTCACGCGCGAGGCACGCGAGCACATAAGGCGTATAATTATATTTTTCTTCGCGCTGCAAGTGTGATATCTCTCAGCCCCTCTTTTTTACTCGGAAGCGAGAGAGAGAGAGAGAGAGAGAGAGAGAGAGAGAGAGAGAGAGAGAGAGATGGAGCAGTTAGACTCGCCATTAATTCACACGACGCGCAGAAAACCCGCCGTTTACCGCACTATTTATAAGAAATATAACGTTCCGTCCCATCTCGGATTTGCTTCGATTCCATTATTCATTGGACTTCTAGCGCTTCGCGGGCAAAAATGTCGTTTAGAGTGTGCTCGAGCAAATTCTCGTGGGATGACTACAATTATACCGCTAAACGTCGACCGCTTACAAATATACCGATTGCCACAGTGCGCGTTTTTATTACGCAACTGTAATACAATAGCTAGTATTGTCCCCAATAGCACTAGTGCAGTACATCTGCACGTGTGTTCAGATTGAGCGCACACGAATCAGAAGCATATTCAATATACATATGGACACTTGTTTAATCGAATTATAAGTCTGTAGGAAGCCAACAACCGAGAGCCGAGGCGAGAACCCAGAAAATGAACTGAACACACGCAGAAATACGCACGTATGTGATACTTCGGGCATTGATTTCATCAAATTCTACCATACATACATACATACATGCATACATACATACATACATACATACATACATACATATATACTTACATACATATATACTTACATACATACATATATACATATATACATACATACATATATATATATATATATATATATATATATACATATATATATATATATATATATATATATATATATGTATGTATGTATGTATATATATATATATATACACACATAGTTTTTTAAAAATTGATAAGAATATTGAATAATTTATACATAAAATTTGACACCAGTTGCTTAATTGGTAAATTTGGCTCGTTACTTGTCTAAGGAAGAGTGTTTATCAAATGTTCTACTTCGCCATTTTATTGAATTCTCGATGGCTTCGTAAAATCCTGTTTTTTTCGAATTAATAAACTTTTTAACAATATATATAATACGGGCATTGATAAAATGTATAAAAATTTCATTGTCGTAGTACTCGTGCAGGGATTTTGGATTTTCCTCCATACTCGGACATATTAGAATCTATACTCCGACAGATTTTTTACATGCCTAATATTTATTACGCTTAACCTAAATTAAAAAATACTATAAGCTGAACTCAAAAGGAATTTTCATAATAAAAGAGAGAGAATAAATAGGTACTTAGTGAAAATGAAAAAAATAAAATAGCTTTTTTTATATATAAGTTTATTAAACCAATGCACTACACGTGTCAACAAAAGGAAAAACTCATATTTACAAACATATGTTCGAGTATAGAGCATATATTAACTAGGGCAGAAATGGGTAAACTCGTCCGAATATGAATGCAAAGATAAAAAAGTGAAACGTATAACCGTACATCTAATTTTCAAGCGGTTAACCATGGTCAGTATTAAAAACATAATTGATTTTTTTATTGATTATGATATTATTATTAATATACACTTGGTTTGTTAGTGGGTATTAGTTACTTTATCTGCCAAAATCAAAATAATTTGTACAGGAGGTCAAAATGAGGCGACTTTATTTATGGTTACTATATCATGTCCAGGATGACGATAATGGATCGTGATAATTAAAGTAGTTTTAATATTATTACTCGAAAAATTTTGTAAATGTTGTTGTAAATGTTTCAAATTTCGATCGTTTAGTCTAATCAATCATCTACCTAAATAATATTTACCATTATTTTATAATTTACAGTATTCATATAGATAAAACTGTTAATTGTTTGCCACTCTCCGATTACTGGATCAACTTTTTGTTCTATCCGCTTACTAAGTACTTTACCTTATTTCAATATTATTTCGTAAATTTTGAATATTTTATTATCAAATTGACGGGAATCAAATATATATTCGCAATGTTGTCCAGTAATGTATTATAATATAATTCATAGCAATATTTGTCTTCGGTATATTTATTATTCTGGCCTGTCATACTGCTTCTTCTATTCTACGGTTACAGAGTTTATGAATATTTTTTCCAGAAGCATTATCGCGAAATCGGTTATAGCATTATAGTTGATAGTTTCAGCTTTAATAACCCAATTCCATACGTTGAAAAACTTTCTTATTTTTCCATCGCATGAACTGGATACTTTAGCCTTATATCCGCAGTATTTAAAACCAAACTACCTTGCAAAAAATCGCCTCCCGCTATCAATCAGTTTTCAATGTTCCATTCCTTTATAAAAAAGCAACGATTCTAGAGGAGGACTGTAACCGCGAACAAAAGCTGCTGGCCGCCTCCGATTTCTCAGAGACCGAATGAATGTGTGGGCACAGAGGATTCCTCTCCCTTCTTCTCCTCCTGGGCCTCAATCACCTCTGGACATCTTGCCATAGCTTGGACTTCTGTGTTGAGGTGTTAAGAATGCGCGCGCGTATTATATACGTTGCGCTTTTAAATATTAAAATATCGTGGAAACCCAACACCAGTAAATCGTCGTCCGTTAATCCGTCTCTTTCCCGACCGCGAGGTTCCCCTTTCGCGCGCGCGCGTGCGGAGGGAATTCTCTATCTCGATCTCGTCATCGCTCCCTTCTTCTCTCGCCTCCTGGCTTTTTTTTCTGTACCCTCCGGCGTCTTGCAGCTTCTCCTCCTTCGCTCTTTCTTCACGCCTGCGGCTGCGGGGCATTTGTCCAAGTGCTGCGATCTGTTCTTTTGTTGAAGCAGGGGGGTTCTTAATAGTTTTGCAATAATTTTATTAGTATAAGAGGTGAAGGGCCTGGTCGATGGTTTTCTTATCTTTTCAAAAGCCATGGACTCCCGAGATTTTTTAAACTATTAGATAAATCATTTTTAACATATTTATTAGACCTCTATTTATTGAAAAACATAAGTCGCAAAATTAAAATTGGTCCTCACTGTTTATCCTATAAACTTTTGTGTTACTCACTATTTTTAAACTTCAATGGTCTCGTTAAGATCGAGAAGTTCTCTATGAACACATACATATTCGTATGTATTTAAAATTTTGTTAGAAAACTTCCTATCTTTCTAAATATTCAAAAATTCAAAAAATTATTTTTTATTTGTATGCAATTTATTCTCACTCTATTTTTACACCGAATTCTTTCTTGAATTATTTTTATAATACAATTTAATTACTATTATTGTTTTCAAATGAATATCAATTGAAATCTACCGGAGCATGCAGTATCGACCAACGCTTTATATATATATATATATATATATATATATATATATATATATATATATATCGGATATATACGTATGTGTATATATATCAAAATGGAGTGTAATAATTGCTCGAAAATATATTTAACTTTGCTCAACATCTTGTTAAACGACTGTACTAATCGCTGCTCGCATATAGCACTGTTTTATAACAAGCTGTCTGACTAAATTACGAGAACGACTTTGGTTACATTAAGTTAAATATTGCCATAATAACCAGTCTAATATATACGTGTATATATATATATATATATATATATATATATATATATATGTAAACACGAGAGGTTGTATATGTAAAACACATTGACAGATGTAGCAGATTAATCCCACAGCGTCCTGTATTTATTATTAAAAAGTGGAAGTTGCAATTATAACGTTAGGATACAAACGTCTGGTCTGCATGGTTCGTGAGTATGCACGTATGCACGTGCGTGCGCGTATATATGTGCATCGGATAAT